>LR812519.1:66450780-66855780 GCA_903798195.1 Danio kyathit | reverse complement strand
TCAGTATGATGCCTGACTCTAACTGCAGTTCGGCAGTTTCACTTTAACTCACGAACATTTCATTCGTGACCTCGTGACAAACTGGGGTATTAGACGCAAATAAGGAGTAAGGACTGGTGAGAGTGTTATGGAATTTAACAACGCACACAAAATGGAAAGATTTTGCGACGTGTGTGTGCGGTCCTTTACTGACAGCCGCGTGTGGATCTTGTCGGAAAATATGGCGAAAGGTGTTTACTTCAATAATGCCACTAATATATGCATACTCGTCTTAATTCCATTTCTGTTTAGTTCAGTTATGACTTTAGTCGGATTAAGGTAATCAAAAATCGCTGTTTGGAGCTTATGTAGGCCTACAGTTCAAAATTCATGTTTAACTAAATAAACAGTTAGTAAACACATTGAACATGATTTATTTTCATCACCAATTATCATAGTAGAACAGTTTCTTAAGCAGTTTGTGATGCATTTTGGAAACCGCAGATGAGCCCCTGTTGTAATGCACCACCTGGCTTGAGAAACCCGTTCTCAAAAACTTATTATTCGGGCAGCGCACATATTCTGAATGCCTTCGGCAGAATTCAAATAAGCCATTTTAATCTAGATTAATCTAGATTAATTCCAAGATTAATCTAGATTTAAAAAAATAATCTATGCCCACCTATAGTCAAAACAAACCTTTAGATTGGATGTTTAATTTTTGCCTAACACTAATTTAAACAAAAGAAATTATAATAAATTTCAAAACACATTTTTTGAGCATTCGATTTCACAGCTTTCTAATGGTGGTTCAGTTTATTACGTCAATCAATCATGTAGCAGCACAGACTGCTGTCACTCCTCTCACAAAGGCGCACTGTCATTGGTCCAGCTTGACATTGCGTAAGAAAGAGAGGAATATTATTGGAGCACTGGCTTTTGTCATGGACTCTCTGCTCCGCTTTGAGTTTGAGCTGGTACTCCTACATTTATATCCTTTCACTCACTGAAGATCGCAGAGTTTTCTAGAAAGTGTAACTTGTTTTCTGGATTTTTCCACAGTTTCTGAATGTTCCGATGTTCCGGAACGTCACTCTGAAGTGTCTGACTGAGATCGCAGGTGTCAGTGTCAGTCAGTACGAGGAGCAGTTTGTCAACCTGTTCACACTCACCATGATGCAGCTCAAACAGGTACAACACACACAGTCACTTTCTTTGGAAGAAACTTATACTTGTGTTAAGCCCTGCTCGCACTGTGAGATTTCAGCCACGATTCTGTCATCTGAGACAAATTTGGGAAATCCTAAAAGATTCCTGAAATTCTAGGCCAAAAGATTTGATCGTTGGTTTGACATGTTCACAGACAGCCGCTTAGTGCTCGTTGCGATCAGATTTTTTCTCCGATGAAGTTCTGGCAGTGTCAGAAGATTTTAGACACTTTCCTGCAGTGTGACAACAGCTGCAATGAGCGTCAATCTAAGAACTAATAGGAGGGAAGAATCCGATGACTCAATCCATGCGACAATTCAAATAACCAAGGGAAATGTCAAAACAGTTTTTTTTCTTCCTGGTTTTATTGTTGAGACATGCCGTGTGCAAAATCTCCGCTACAGATTGTTTACGTTTGCTGGCAGGAATCATTTCAGAACGCGGGATAGTGCAAGTATCACGGGGGGGATGACATCAAACTCCGGGGGCATTTTGTTTGGTGCATCTTCATTGTCGTTCAGTCAGACTTTATGACAGCTGAGATCTTACAATGTGACATGGGAGCCATGTTTGTGCAGTCTGACATGCTACAATCGTTCAGGATTATAAAAAAAATCGCACAGTGTGAGCCGGCGTTTAGTCAAGGATTTATTAAAAGGACAGTTCACCCAAAATTAAAAATTCTGTCATCCTTTGGCCGTAGGAGAAATGGTCGTGCCCAACTGAGCCTGGTTTCTCTCGAGGTTTTTTAATTCTTCACTTTCGCCAATTGGTGAAGTTTTTTTTTTTCTCGCCGCTGTCGCCACTGGCTTGCATGGTTCAGGATCTGTAGAGCTGCGCATCGATGGATTTGCTCTTCAGTGTTTGGACTCTCAGTAGTGATTATTAAACCACACTGAACTGAGCTAAACTGAATTTAAACACTGAAAACTGGACTGACACTGTTTCAATTTACTATAATCGTCTATGTCAGGGGTGTCAAACTCAGATCCTTGAGGGCCGCAGCCCTGCACAGTTTAGTTCCAACCCTGCTTCAACACACTTACCTGCAGGTTTCAAACAAGCCTGAAGGACTCAATTAGTTTGATCAGGTGTGATTAATTAGGGTTGGAACTAAACTGTGCAGAGCTCCGGCCCTCCAGGAACTGAGTTTGACACCTGTGGTCTATGTGAAGCTGCTTTGACACAATCTACATTGTAAAAGTGCTATACAAATAAAGTTGAATTGAATTGAATAATTTTCTCATCTTCCACTTGTTCCCTTGATCTGTTGAATACAAAGGAAGATATACAGAAGAATGCAGGAAAAAACAGCTATTGACTTCTATTTATTTATTTTTTGTTCTTACTATGGATGTCAGTGGCTGTTTTTGTCCAACATTCTTCAGAATATCTTGTTTTGTCTTCAACAGATGTAATAAATTTATAGAAGTTTAGCACCAGTGCCAGTAAATATGGACTTTTTTATTTTTAAGTTGTAACTGTTCCTTTAAATTGATCAAAAGGACCCTAATAACCTAACCCTAAAGTTTTTCATAAATGTTGTTCTTTTGAACTTTACGTTTATCAATGGATCCTGGAAAAATATCAAGATTTTCACAAAAATGTAAAGAAGCTCTGGTTTCAGTATTAATATTAAGAAATGGTTTTTTTTCTACATATAAAAGTATTTTTGAAGGATCATGTGATAGAATAAAATAATAATACTGCAAATTCAGCGTTAATTCCGTAATAATTACATTTTAAAATATGCGCATTTACAACAGCTATTCAAAATCATATTACAATTTCTCCATTTTTCCTCTCTTTAGTCAAATGAATGCAGCTTTGGACAGCAGAAGAGAAATTTTTCAAAATCACGAATGAGATATTATTTTAGAAGTCAAAAAAAATATCAAGTATGCAAACATTGATTGTTTCTGTGTGTTACTGTGATTGACAGATGCTCCCACTAAACACAAACATCCGTCTGGCGTATTCAAATGGAAAAGATGACGAGCAGAACTTCATCCAGAACCTCAGTCTGTTCCTCTGCACCTTCCTCAAAGAGCACGGACAGCTGATCGAGAAGAGACTAAACCTACGAGAGACACTTATGGAGGTAAACACACACACACACACACACACACTGAAATCTAGAGAAATAATGCTGAAGAAACACACACGACTTGCATTAGGGCTAGAGCAAAAGCACATTCCTCTCTCCACTAAGTGTTCTGTATAATCGATCTGCTGGGGATCCACTTCAGGTTTTCCATTCTTGCTCACAGAAAAACTGCTACTCTATTTTATAAGTTATATGTTTATTTTTTAACGCCTGAACACAACATCTATAATACTATATTTAATGGTTTGGGAATTATACAACATGTTGAATGAAGAGAATTACACTTTAATTGCAGGTGCATTATGCCTTATCCAGTTCCTGGAGGGCCGCAGCTCTGCACAGTTTATTTTCAACCCTACTTTAACACATTTACCTGTAGGTTTCAAACAAAACTGAAGGACCGAATTAGTTTGATCAGGTGTGTTTAATTAGGGTTGAAACTAAACTGTGCAGAGCTGTGGCCATCCAGAGTTTGACACCTGTGCTAGTCAAAAAATGACATCCAACACTAAATGTGTTGAATGTCATTTTTTTGACCAAGTTATAATACGCAAAACCTAACATACTTGTTTAACAGTAGCTTTTAAAATACACAAACTGCCAATATTAAAATGGTTTAAAACATCTCTTCTTTAAAATCTATTAGTCTCAACTTTTTTGTGTTAAAGGAATGTGGCCATGCAAATCTTGTGTGTCCTGAACTGTGGCTTCTAGTCTAATAATCCCGCCTCAACATTGAACGTACTGTGATGTGACTTTGCGATATCGATGCTTAAATGATATCTCGTGCAGCCCTAACTTCTATCTGCCTCCTATGTGCTCAGGCCCTGCACTACATGCTGCTGGTGTCTGAGGTGGAGGAGACAGAGATCTTCAAGATCTGTCTGGAGTACTGGAACCATCTGGCCGCTGAGCTCTACAGAGAGAGTCCCTTCTCCACATCCACATCTCCACTGCTCTCAACCAGCCAACACTTCGACGTGCCGCCCCGCAGACACCTGTACCTGCCCGTGCTCTCCAAGGTCAGTCAGCTAATTCTCTGGGGTTTTAAACTTTCTTTTTTGTGTGTGTGTGTGTGATGATAATTGCTGAGGTTTTAATTGATAATTAATTTGAAGTATCATCATGATGGTGACATAAGCAGTATAAGAGGCTGTTATTTATTTATTTTAAATGCTCTTCTACTGTTTTTCACTGTAAACGCACTGGATGGACGCATTTGACCATTATGCTTGCGTCCTTTGACGTGTTGCGTGCGTAATCGTCACTTTTTTTTTTTTTTTTTTTTTTTTTAAATGTCAAGTTGAAAGATCTTTAACTTTCACAAGCAGTGCTGCTCATCACTGTCAGGTCCAGAAGCAGTGGACCAATCAGAAGAGTTTGGAGTAGGGGAAAGCGCTGCGAGCTTCTGTTTATAGTAGAAAGTTGGCATAACTGTTTTGTTTACTGTTATATCATTGCAGAGGAGGTGCTCATTGTGTCTTTGTCCAGATATCTTGAGTTAAATGAAGCTTCCTTAAGCGCTTATGATAGCATTGTTTTCCTATTGCTAATGGGTTCGTTGTTGTCTTTATTAAATCACATTCATAATATCGCATCACATGGACCTTGCGCTACACTGCTCTTTTTTTTTAAAACCCATTCTTGAGCGCCGCATCTCGCATTGTGTGAATGAGCCCTAAGAAAGTTGCATAAGTCTCAATCTCGATCCCTGGAGGGCCGCAGCTCTGCACAGTTTTGCTCTTGCCCTATTCAAACACAGCTGATCCAACTAATAAAGGTGTTCAAGACTACTATAGACTATTAAGCTATTAAGGTGTGAGTTGAAGGTGGTTGAAACGAAGCTATGCATAGCTGCATAGTTCCAGGAATTGAGTTTGAGACCATAGTTTTAAAGTAAAACTAAGAATAAATGCAGGACATTTGCGCTTATCAACCACAAGAGGGAGCCAGGAACCGAAAAGCTGCATTGTGCTGCTTTAATAGGTATTATAATGAAAATACAAACAATTTATTGTGCAATTATTCAGAGTAAACTATTTTTTCCAGCAAATTATTCAATTCTAAACAAGTTTACTTGTATAAAAATGTTTAGTTGTGTGTTAAAACCATAGACTGTAAAAGATATGGACGTAGTATCCGTGACGTCACCCATAGGTTTCTGAAGAACCCAAAAGAAGCTACCAGTAGGCGTGGCCAACCGTCGCCATTTTATTTGCGCGTCATCGCACCAACCGGGGATACCAAATAAGGGCAAAGAGGCGGAGCATGAGCAGAGCTACAGATGCCTGCTAGCATTTTGCTTAGATGGACTTTCCTTGGTAGCAACGCTTAATACTTTATTACCTGCAACTCATTTGTGTTCTGACCACATGTGCTTGGTTGTACACTACATCAATAAAGTGTTTAGTCTTCTAAAAACACTGTTTTAACACATTGAGCCACTAAACATTCTTCTTATAACGTTTTTCTACAGGAGGAAAACGCAAATTGCTTTCAAACACTTAAAATATAGTCTGTGTTAGTAAATACAAGGCTATTGATGAAATCCAGCACTAACACTGTATGACAACATTTCAGATGACTGTTCTAGAAACTACAGCTAATCAATCTGTCAGATTCTGGAGTGCATTACAGGTCTAACAATTATAAATGATAAATTATCTTAAATACATTTATAGAGATGGTATAAGTATATAATTTGACTCACCTGGGAAACGGAGGCCACGTGAATGGTTTGTTAGCACAATAAAGTGCACACAGCATGCCATATCATCTGATAATTGTAAGAAATAATTCCAAAAGGGAACTGACTGTGTAAAGCCACATAAAACAAAACAAGAATACAATGTATATGCCGAAATCAGCGGCTAATCAGCCAGAATCAGCTGAGGTGAAGTGACTGCGACCAGCCAGACCTAGCTGTCACTCAAGTGGTCATTCCCTTAATTATGCAAACTTAATATAACCCAATATAAAGGAAAAGGATGAGTTATAAAAAAATTCTCCCCCCCTCACAGTCGTCATGAAGTGTAATATTAGCTATATGAACCAAAATCGTTCTTTGTACCAGGCTGTAAACACCTTTTTTTCTGCTGTTAAGTCGGCCATTTTAACAGTGGGGTCAATAGAAATTGGGTCTATATGGAGCCAGGACTAGCGGAATTTCCATGAATTGCAGTTTCAGTTACTTCCGTATTTGCTTCACGTGGGACAGCGGGAGGTTGCCGCTTGGTTAAAACGTTAAGGTGTATACATTTAAACATTTTAAAAAATGAATCTTTTTTTTTTTTTTTTGTAAAGTTGTAAAGCAACAGGTCAATAAAGAATTGGGTTAATATGTTAATGTATCATAAAATAATAAAATTAATACCCTGTTAAGCCTTTAAGCATTTGGTGCTGTGATGAACAACGTTGAAATACAACAATCTGAATATTCGTTAAAGGTGTCAAATAAAAGTTTAAATGCGTAACAATTATTTGCAGTATTTTGAAGCACCCACGATAACAAAATCATGCATGCTTATATGTAGGATCATAAGATTGCATTATTGAATACATGTCTAAAATGCACTTCAGAGTTTTTTGGTGGGAGGAAAAGCTGTGTGTGTTCTTGACTCTTGGCTCTTTTTCAGGTGCGTCTGCTGATGGTGAGTCGCATGGCCAAACCAGAGGAGGTTTTAGTAGTGGAGAACGATCAGGGTGAGGTGGTGAGAGAATTCATGAAGGACACAGACTCCATCAACCTCTACAAGAACATGAGGGAGACTCTGGGTAATCTGACTGAGCTTATCATTCATATAAAAAGATGTTACAGCAACCGTGTATTTAAGGATTTTCTGGAATGCTGTGGAATTTTAGAAGGTCCATTCCAGACATTGAAAGTCAAGGAATTGCGGTTTCGTCTAAGTGATGGAATATTAGGGATTTTTGTTTGCATTACTGTCTATTTGTCAATTTAATTTCTGTACTGCATTTTTCCTCCTCCATTGTTTCATGCCTATTATATATTGCATATAGTTAATTATCCATGTTGTGGCTATTACAGTTCTGCAAATTGGTGTTTAAACTATAACCATTTTAATATTATGCTATTATTTTAACTAGGGCTGCACAATTTATCGAAAAATATATCACAATAATAGTATATGCAAACAATAATGAATACGCTAAATTCAACTAATTTTATATGGCAAGCATTTGTGTGCTGCATACATGGGTTTATTCAAGTCTGACAAATCAGATGTGGCCTTTACTATCTTCCTCCCCACCTCTCCATTAGTTGAAAATCTTAGTAGAGCTGAAAATAAACGCTAATGCTGGGAGACAAAAGGAAAATGACAACAGCCAATAAGAATCTGAATTTCCGCCAATGTTTTCAGTAATTAGTGTTGTTTTAAAGTCTAAATGATTGCACCCTGACAGTTTTTTGATTCAAATATATCATAAAAAGATCTATTACTCTATTACTTCTATTAGTATTATCATAACATAAGTTTTTTATTTTTTATTTGCTGATAAAATAGCAATGTGGTAGTTCATAAATACCGTTATTGCAACACTCAACAATATCACATATATTCCCAATATGCAGCCCTAATTTTAACATGTCTATTAATAATGTAATATTAAAATAATAAGCACTACAGTGATCTGTTTTTCCATTCATTAGATGTCATGGAAATTCAGCATTTTAGTTTGTGAAAGTCAGTGAATCTTAAGTTGGAACCCTCTGTATTGCTGGAGGAAGCTTCAATTGATCTCTTTCTCCTCTCCAGTCTACTTGACTCATCTGGATTATGCCGATACGGAGCGGATCATGACTGAAAAGCTTCACAATCAGGTGAATGGCACAGAATGGTCCTGGAGGAACCTGAACACGCTGTGCTGGGCCATCGGCTCCATCAGCGGAGCCATGCATGAGGAGGACGAGAAGAGATTCCTCGTCACCGTCATTAAGGTGGTTATTCTTGCATCTTTAATACTCCAGAGTTTATCAGGAAACCATCATGTAAAAATTAAGTACATCTGAAAATTGCCAGTGGTTGTATATGATTATACAGTTTTCCCAATCTTTTATTTATCAAGTGCATTTAATGTTGCAAAAGAGCATTCAGTAAAAAGGCTGATCTTTTCATTCATTCAAACATAGTAACTGTTTCTAGAAAAAGCACCCGGTTCAACATTAATGATGATGATAATAGTCATTGTATTGTGATTTTTGATTTTGTGACACCGAGTAATGCAGAACATCTAGCTCGGAATCACAGGAATGAATTGCATATTAAAAATGGCTTCAAATTGCAAAATGATTATTCTTTTTTTAACAATATTAATAAATGAAATGCAGCTTCAGGGAGCAAGAGGAATGTCTTTCAAAAATATCTGATCAGTAGTTTGTGCAATGTGCAGTACAATATGATTTAATTTTGGCACAGTTTTGATGTTGTGTTAATGTAGTGCGAATAAAACATTTAATCAGTATTTCTGTTTCTGTGTGTCAGGACCTGCTGGGTCTGTGTGAACAGAAAAGAGGGAAGGACAACAAGGCCATCATCGCCTCCAACATCATGTACATCGTCGGCCAGTACCCACGATTCCTCAGGGCCCACTGGAAGTTCCTCAAGACCGTCGTCAATAAACTCTTTGAGTTCATGCATGGTGAGGAACATGCCTTTCTCTCCATCATGCGAGGGCTGTGCAATTAATCATAAAACTGTTTCAGTTTTAATTTCGGCCTTCATTGATTATGAAAATACAGTAATGGGTAAAGCGATTACAGCAAGGGACTTGTAGCTCTTATAAAAACAAACAAGCAAATTTGTTTTACGTTTGTTTTATTAATTTTTGATTACTGAATACTTGAGATTTAAGCAGAGATTTGCTTAATTTTATTTTATTGGATATGTTTTTTATTTTATTTTATTGTTTTTTTTTTTTTGCTTTTCTTATTACAAACATTATAATTATTTTCAATAATTTTGAAGACTTTTTTTGGTCACTAATGCTAGTTATCCTTGTAATCTGCTGTGGTATTGAGAATTGTGAAATATCACTGATCTTTAACATTTAGATCTCATAGCAACCATATTTACAGAAAAAATATATTTAATATATATATCATTTAATCAAATCACTCCTAATCATTTTCTTTTGGGCATGCTCATAATAGTGTTACATAATTAAGATTAAAGCATTGACCAAAATAATCATAACTTTGATTGTTGCCATAATTGAGCAGCCTTTAGATTAGATTAGATTCAACTTTATTGTCATTACACATGTACAAGTACAAGGAAACAAAATGCAGTTTAGGTCTAACCAGGAGTGCAATAGCAGCAAGTGCAGGATACAGGTATAAGCACTTGCTGCTTTTTTTTTTTTTTTTTTTTTTTTTTTAACATATCATGCATGGTTTATTTTAGTTTTTTCTAGCTAAAGTACCATTTCCTAAGGTAGTACAATTTCCTTACGTAGTTCCTAAGGTTCTTGGAAGTACCTGAATTTCAGCCATACTGATTCAAGGCCTGGAAAGTACCTAAAAGCACAGGTGCTTGAAAGTGCTTGAAATAAATTTGAAATGAAATTTGTTTGACCTTATTTCAACAATTGTACTGTGCTGCTGTCTGAAACAGGAAAAAAGGAGAAATTCTTAGTTTAAAAATGATAAATTTATGTCTTGCAAAAGAACTATGACAAATGATGCACATTTGATCAATATTTAAGAAACCACTGTTCCAATATTACTAGTATTCAACAAAGTTTATTAAAGTTTTTTGAACTTTTGAAACAGCCTAAATGTTTGAAAAAGGCACTTTTAAAACGTCATCATTACTCTGATATTGTAATGTCAATAAGTGTAAGTGAAATGTTTAGTACAGTAAGGACTTTCATGTCCCTACATATGCTTTGAATTAGTGCTTGATTTGAACTTAATGGTGCTTTAAAAAGATCATAAATCTGCTGTTCAGGAAAGAGTGGGAATCCTGTATATGGATTTTTTTTCCCTAAAATACAATTTTAAAGTCTCTTTCTCTCTCTTGCTCGCTCGCAGAGACCCATGATGGTGTGCAGGACATGGCCTGTGACACGTTCATCAAGATCGCTCAGAAGTGCAGGAGGCATTTTGTGCAGGTGCAGGTGGGAGAGGTGATGCCGTTCATTGATGAGATCCTCAACAACATCAACACCATCATCTGTGACCTGCAGCCGCAGCAGGTGCACACGTTCTATGAGGCCGTGGGGTACATGATCGGCGCGCAGACGGACCAGGCTGTCCAGGAGCGCCTCATCGAGAAATACATGCTGCTCCCCAACCAGGTGTGGGACAGCATCATCCAGCAGGCCACCAAGGTGAGGAGCAGCCTTATTTCAAGTGCTGTCAAGCTATTAAGTTACTTTTTTTTTTCACCTTTCCACCTATTTTTTTTCGGATCTTTCGTGTTCAGGGGGTTGCTTTTTTTTGTTTTTCAAGTAACATTATCCTATCTTTACGCTAAATAATAAAACCTGATTTTTTTTATATTAATTGTAGACTGAAATAAAATACTTTTTAATTTCAAATAACATTTTTAATTTTAGTTGAAATTTTAGTAGCCCTACTGAGATCTCTGTTTGAATTGATGCTTATTAAATAGAATTATGATACTCAGAAGCACTTTCCAAATGAAAACCAGAGTGGGTCGTAAAGTAGGAAAACTTTTTTTTTTAATCAGCATTATAGCTGATACCATATTTATTATACTCTATATAAATGTTCATACTTTTTACATATTTAATATTGAATCAATTTAAGATCAAAATAACTTTCCCTACCTCTTAAATATCTTTTTTCTGTTTATTCTTTGATTTTTGTGTGTGCTGGCATGACCGCAACCTGTCACACACATGAGATCCATTAATAGCAAACTACAACTCGTCCACTCTTTCAAAAAATTAGTGATAAATAAAATAAAATCCCAAACTGATTCTGAACCCTTTCTGATTCCAGAAGCAATTAAACTCAAATATATGTATCAATAAAGGGATAAAAAATCACAACTTCAATTTATTTAAATACTTATTTTATTATTATTATTTTATGTTTTGCATCTTTATGTCTAATGTTCTAATCTAATGTTAAAACTGAAAGTAATGAGCTCCTGGACTTAACTTAATCTCCATGATTTGTGTGTTGGATCAGAATGTGGACATCCTGAAGGACCCGGAGACTGTGCGTCAGCTGGGCAGCATCCTGAAGACCAACGTGCGGGCGTGTAAAGCTGTGGGTCACCCGTTCGTCCTGCAGCTGGGCCGCATTTACCTTGACATGCTGAACGTCTACAAGTGCCTGAGTGAGAACATCTCCTCTGCCATCCAGAGCAACGGTGAGACCCACACACAGGCAAAAAACAATTATTCTGATGCCAGATTTTAGTTTTTTACTAGAGGGTGCAGAACGCTACAGTTCATTCATTTATGCGAGGAGAATTGTTGAATCATTTTTGGCTTGACTGTAGAGCTTCTAACCTAACAATTGACTCCCGTTTGACTCTTATGTCTCTGCAGGTGAGATGGTGACCAAGCAGCCCCTGATACGCAGCATGCGGACAGTAAAGAGAGAGACTCTGAAGCTCATCTCAGGATGGGTCAGCCGCTCCAATGATCCCCAGATGGTGAGTTCTGCTAATCCCGAATCAGTCTGCGCTTGGGCCAGAATAATGTGACGGCAGTATAAAGCGCTGTTGTTGTGTTTTCAGGTTGGAGAGAACTTTGTTCCACCTTTGCTAGAGGCGGTCCTCATTGACTACCAAAGGAACGTGCCAGCTGCTCGAGAACCCGAGGTGCTCAGCACTATGGCCACCATTGTCAACAAGCTCGGCTCTCATATCACAGGAGAGATCCCCAAGATATTCGATGCAGTGTTTGAGTGCACACTCGAAATGATCAACAAGGTTTGTCTGTCATGTTTGTTACTAGTGCAACTTTTGTTTTTTGAGTGCAGCAGTACTGTATCAGGTAACACTAGAATAATGGGCCCTTTTCACAAAACTTTAAAAGTTATGAGTTAGGACGCATCATAATCTTAAAGGGTCACGAAACACCAAAACACTTTTTTTTATCTGTTGACAGTCATATATGTGTACCACGCTGCTATAAACACTATTAGGACACATATATTGCACTAAAAAGTGAAAATTGGTTGTTTTTGCGTTATTTTGAGCAAATTAGTTCTTCCGGTTTGAAACGAATTTTTGAAGCTACGTCACGGCCATGAGATACATAACATTAGGAAACGTAAGGAACATTTTTACCCGAGAGCTTTTCGCATCTGGAAATGGTGAAATCCGGATTTGCCGCTCGTCTCCTTTTAATAAAAAGACACCGCTCCAGTTTAATTGTCCTGTCGCTACAGATTAGGTAAGTGTGTGCAGTGTTCTTTGTTTAACCCAGATTGCAAAGTTTGTCGTATTGTCAGCAGTGCTTTATTAGTTTTTAAAGACATACCTCAGTCAAAATGATTTAGTTACTAAGTTTACAGTATGTTAATATCACTGCAATATTACAGTACAATATTATAGACTGAAAGATCCGCTAATGCTGCTCTCCGAGTGTAAACATATAAACACAAACTATTCCCGTTGTGCAGGATTTTCACCGCATTTTGTGACAGGATAGTCTATACACACACGGCTTTCTGATGCTACCTACCGAGTACATAAGTTACAGAGAAATGCGGAGGATTTTTTTTCTCCCATTCGCCGTGCGGTATCAAATTAGCCTCTGTGTTTCTTTTGCCTGTGATCAGCACATGGACAAATGGAAACTCCCTTCTATGCAAATCTTATCCTCTTTCCCTCCCCCGACACTCCCACACTCCCAGAGCTGGACACGCCCAACTTTCCTGACTTTTTTCAAACTAGAGGTGTGACAACACCCTGCTGAGACAGGGGGGTTTCATGGCCCTTTAAATCCTTAAGTTTAAATTTTTTTTTTTGTAATAAACGCATGTACATTTATATGTATTTTATGTATGTATTATATCATCTTTGCATCAAAAAAACTAATTACCACTTATGTAATGCAGCATCTATGGGGGCAGGACAGTAAATGTGACGTTGTTCTCTCTTCTGGCTGCCATTATCGGTCTTGATAATGTAATCGTAGAGTTTTTCTTTTATTATTTCAGCAAACAGTATTGTAAAAAATTGTTTGTTGTACTCTCCCATTCTCTGCGCTCTAAGTTTACCCAAATATGACGACTGCCGCTGCTGAGAAACCTGGAAATCAGAAAGGGTCTATGGTCCATTTGTTAGTGTATTTACTAACATAAACTAAGTATGAATAATTTTGTAAAACATTTATGAATCATAGTTCAACATTAACTGATGCATTATTAAAATCCAAAGTTGTGCTTGTTAACATTAGTTAATGCACAGCGAGTTAACATGAACTAACGTTAACCTTAAATAACATTACCAAAGTTGAATATAGACTTTAATAAATGTATTATTAATAGTTTGTTCATGTTAGTAAATACATGAACTAATGGAGCATTATTTTAAAGTGTTACCCTGTATCAGACTAATACTATTTACTAATACTACAGTCTAATACTGTTTTATGCTTGTTTTTTCGAACAAGGCTCAATAATTAATTGCTAAAAAATTAAAATGTAATAAATGTGTTACATTGCTCATGAATGAATGCTTTGTGTCTTGTGGCACCTTTTTTTTTTTCTTAGTAAATGCTGCATTTAAATGTGAATGTTCCCACAAAACTGAGTTTGAGTTGCTTATGCACATTGGAAATGCAAATGAAATAAATTTATTTTTTTTTTTTTTTATATCAAACTTTAACAACTCTTAATATTTCTTATTTTTTAATGTGTCATTTTAAACTTGGTATTATTATTATTAATTTAAAAAATCTTAATCAAATTAGTGTCATAGCAATCAAAAAGTGTTTTTGTTGTCTTTGTTTTAAAATGTTTTTAAATAGAAAAATTGCAATTTAGATAATTTGTTTTCTCCACATCCTACTTTAACACAACTATTTTTTTCTTTCTCTCTCAGAACTTTGAGGAGTTTCCCGAGCACAGAACGCATTTCTTCTACCTGCTCCAAGCTGTCAACTCGCAGTGTTTTCCAGCATTCCTGTCCATCCCACCGGCACAGTTCAAACTGGTTCTGGACTCCATCATCTGGGCCTTCAAACACACCATGAGGAACGTGGCTGACACCGGTGAGTGAACAAAGTAGAGTTAGTGGACACACTGAATTATCATGCTTTAAGGAGATACTTCACCCAAAAATGAACATGATCTCACTATTTACACTCTCCCTCAAGAGATTCCAAACCTTTATGAGTTTCTATTAAACTCTAAAGAAGATATTTTGAAGAATGCTGAAAACCTGTGACCATTGACTTCCATAGTGGGAAAAACAAATTCTGTGGAAGTCAATGGTTACATGTTTTCATCATTTTTCAAAATATCTACTTTTGTGTTTAACAAAGAAACTCATAAAGGTTTCAATCAAGTAAATGGTTGACAATTGTCCTTTTTGGGTGAACTATCCCTTTAAGCTGACACATAACTAAAAGTTATTTAAATAAACATCAACAAGTACATATAATTAAACACTCAATGTGAAAGTAAAGTCTTCTGACTGCCCTCCAATTTACAAAGTGTGGTGTTCAGTTTTATTTCTGAAAGGCCACACATTCATGATTGTGTTTGTTTGCTTTGAGTCATGTCTAACGTTAATGATCATGTTCTGTGTCTGTCTCTCCAGGTCTTCAGATCCTGTTCACCATGCTGCAGAACATCGCTCAGGAAGAGGCAGCAGCTCAGAGCTTCTATCAGACATACTTCTTTGACATCCTGCAGCACATTTTCTCTGTTGTCACGGATACGTCTCACACGGCCGGTCAGTTGCTAAGCAGAAACGCAGTGACATGTTGACAGTGTAACTAATCGATCCGTTATTTCCAACAAAAAGGCTTAACATTAGTTTCGCAGCAGATTGAGGGAATATAACCCAGTCAGGAAAACAGGATCAGATCAATATTCACCTGAAACTGAACAGGAACATTTTATGCAAATTCTTTAATTAGATATGGACACATTTTTACTGTCAAATTCTGATAATTATAATATTAAACATGTTACTTGTGCAGTTTAACAAGTCAGACAGTTGCAAGAATGCTAAATAATGAGAACATTAAAAAAAACAAGCTGATTTTACTTTAAATTTGAGTCATTTTCATGATCGGATCATCTCCAGCTCCAGCATGATCTGCTCCATTTTAGTCGTCATTATTTGTAGACTGATCTGAGAACAGCTATGAAGAATCGCAACACTATATATGCAAACCTGACCACAAACGAGCATTTATTTAGAGCGAATGCAGAAGTATAAATGCTCACAGCAGAGTGGGCTACGTGCATAACCTTAGACGCAGAAGTAGAAACTGTGCTTTAGTGCATTTAGAGCAGAACAATACAAGTATAAACAAACATCCTCTACTAAAAAAACATGTATTATAAACATCAGGCTTAAAATAATTGTGAAGTCACTGTGAAATGCACTCTCATGTCTCTTGTTTGGCACCAGTGTAAATGTGGTTGCCTGCTTAATGCTAATTACATGATAGAAATCATTTGAAAATACAAGTTGCATCACATTTCTATAAAGTGAAGACAATATGGCTCATACAGTGCGCAGCATAAATGAGTACAGCCCATTATTATTTCTCAGTGAATGTAGACGATATATTTTGGTGCTTTTGAACAAAAAATATATATTTATTAAAATACTAATTTGGTTACCGAACACCTTTAGAAATAGAAAGAGAATACATTTACATTCAATAGAAATATTGCAAAACTACATTTCAACTAAATTTTATATATTTGTTTTCCTCCTTTTATAATTTTATTTTATTTAATATTTTCTTAAACATTTAATTTTTGTGTACCCATTTTTGGACCGTTATCATACTTTTTTATTTTTTATTTATAGATTAGCTTCAGGTTTGGCTTCAGTACTGACTAAACCAATGTATATGCACAAAAAATATTGTATTGTATCCTATTTAAATATTAATATAAAAGATAGAGCAGTGTCGCCTCACAGCAAGAAGGTCACTGGCTGGGTTAATTGGCATTTCTGTGTAGAGTTTGCATGTTCTCCCTGTGTTGGTGTGGGTTTCCCCCACAGTCCAAACACATGCGCTATAGGTGAATTGGGTAAACTAAATTGACCGTAGGGTATACAGTTGAGGTCAGAATTATTAGCCCCCCTTTTGAATTTGTTTTTCTTTTTTAAATATTTCTCACATGATGTTTAACGGAGTAAGAAAATTTTAACAGTATGTCTGATAATATTTTTTCTTTTGGAGAAAGTCTTATTTGTTTTATTTCGGCTAGAATAAAAGCAGTTTTAAATTTTTTTTTTAAAAACATTAAAGTCAACATTATTAACCCCTTAAGCAATATTTGTTTCGATAGTCTACAGAACAAACCATCGATATACAATCACTTGCCTAATTACCCTAACCTGCCTAGTTAACTTGATTAACCTAGTTAAGCCTTTAAATGTCACTTTAAGCTGTATAGAAGTGTCTTGAAAAATATCTAGTCAAATATTATTTACTGTCATCATGGCAAAGATAAAATAAATCAGTGATTAGAAATGAGTTAATAAAGCTATTATGTTTAGAAATGTGTTGAAAAAATCTGCTCTCCGTTAAACAGAAATTGGGGAAAAAAATAAAGAGGGGCTGATCATTCAGGAGGGCTAATAATTCTGACTTCAACTGTAGGTGTTTCCCAGTACTGGGTTGCAGCTGGAAGGGCATCCGCTGTGTAAAACATATGCTGGAGAATAGTTGGCAGTTCATTCCGCTGTGGCAAACCCCTGATGAATAAAAGGACTAAGCCAAAGGAAAATTAATTAATGAATATAAAAGATAGATGTGTGAGGGGTGTACTCGTATATGCTGAGCAATGTAATCTGTAAAACTACATTATGATTATCAATTGCCTTCATTTGTTAATCTAAACATGCCTAAATATTGTGTTATTGAAACACTCCATGTTTCTGGAAAAACATTGTCAAAGATGTTCAGAATTTCACCAGCCACTTGTACGAGACACTTTTCTCTCTATATGCACCAGACACTTTCTTATACACTCAATAATTCTGTAATATTTTAATTATTTAATATTTTTGTTTAACAGAGAAGGTTTTTCAACACATTTCTAAACATAATAGTTTTAATAACTCATTTCTAATAACTGATTTATTTTATCTTTGCCATGATGACAGCAAATAATATTTGACTAGATATTTTTCAGGACACTTCTATACAGCTTAAAGTGACATTTTAAAGGCTTAATTAGGTTAAATTTGCTAAAGGGGGCTAATAATATTGTTTACAAAATGGTTTACAAAAATTAAAAACTGCTTTTATTCTAGCTGAAATAAAATAAGACTTTCTCCAGAAGAAATATTGTACAGGAAATATTGTTTTCCTTGCTCTGTTAAACATCATTTGGCAAATAAGTGAAAAATAAATATGAATTCACAGGAAGGCTTATAATTTTGACTTCAACTTTATATATTGCTGCTTCATCATTTTGAAAGCTGCTTAAAGTTGATGAAGGCGTCTGCTAAATGAATAAAGTGTGTGTGTCTTGTGCTGTGCAGGTCTGACGATGCACGCCTCCATCCTGGCCTACATGTTCAACCTGGTGGAGGAGGGTAAAATCAGCGTGGCTCTGAACGCCGGCACGGCGGGCAACAATCAGAGCTACGTGCAGGATTACGTGGCCAACCTGCTGAAGACGGCCTTCCCACATCTGCAGGAGTAAGTTGTGTGGTTTTGTCCCGTGTGTGTGTTCACCATGCGTTTATCATGCTAATGCTGTGTGTTTTGTGTTTTTCAGCGCGCAGGTGAAGGTGTTTGTCACTGGTCTGTTCAGCTTAAATCAGGACATTGCTGCCTTTAAAGAGCATCTCAGGGACTTCCTGGTGCAGATCAAGGTTTGTCACTTCCTGGTTGAGTTTTGCTTCCTTTTTACCACAGATGGAATAACACTTTTTAAGACAATTTAAAATGATGATGATTTTTTACATTTATTTTTGATTTTATAAAATAATAATATTAATATACACAATACTGTATTATAAATACTTGTAAAAATTTTAAATATGATTATAAAAATCATTGAATGATAAACAGTTTTAATTAGTAGTAGTAGTTTTAGTAGTATTTGTAGTAGTAGTGGTTATATTAGTATTTGTATTTTATTATTATTAGTATTAGTAGTAGTTGTAGTTTTAGTAGTATTTGTAGTAGTAGTAGTTATAGTTGTTGTAGTAGTCATAGTAGTAGTTGTTGTTATATTAGTAGTAGTACTTGTTGTTGTTATATTAGTAGTAGTAGTTGTTTCATTACTATTATTATTATTATTAGTAGTAGTTGTATTAGTAGTAGTATTAGTAGTTTTTGTAGTAGTAGTTCTAGTAGTTGCAGTTGTTGTAGTCGTATTAGTTGTAGTAGTAGTTGTTGTAGTCATATTAGTTGTAGTAGTCGTATTGTTGTTGTAGTCGTTGTAGTAGTCGTATTAGTTGTTGTATTATTATTAGTAGTAGTAGTAGTTGTTGTTTTATTATTATTAGTAGTAGTAGTAGTTGTATTTGTATTAGTAGTAGTTCTAGTAGTTGCAGTTGTTGTAGTAGTCGTATTAGTTGTAGCAGTTGTAGTAGTAGTTGTTGTAGTCGTATTAGTAGTAGTTGTGGTATTATTATTATTATTATTAGTTGTAGTCGTATTAGTTGTGGTATTATTAGTTGTTGTTGTGGTATTATTAGTTGTAGTAGTTGGGGTATTATTATTATTATTATTAGTTGTAATAGTCGTATTAGTTGTGGTATTTTTAGTTGTAGTAGTCTTCTTAGTAGTAGTAGTTGTGGTATTATTATTATTATTATTAGTTGTGGTATTTTTAGTTGTAGTAGTCTTACTAGTAGTAGTTGTAGTTGTGGTATTATTAGGTGTGGTTGTAGTAGTAGTAGTAGTAGTAGTAGTTGTGGTATTATTATTATTATTAGTTGTAGTAGTCGTATTAGTTGTAGTTGTGGTATTATTTGTTGTTGTTGTTGTTGTAGTAGTGGTATTATTGTTATTATTATTAGTTGTAGTAGTGGTATTATTATTATTATTATTAGTTGTGGTATTATTAGTTGTAGTTGTAGTAGTCTTAGTAGTAGTAGTTGTGGTATTATTATTATTATTATTATTATTAGTTGTAGTTGTAGTAGTCTTAGTAGTAGTAGTTGTGGTATTATTATTATTAGTTGTAGTAGTCGTATTGGTTGTAGTTGTGGTATTATTAGTTGTAGTTGTAGTAGTCTTAGTAGTAGTAATTGTGGTATTATTATTATTATTAGTTGTAGTAGTCGTATTGGTTGTAGTTGTGGTATTATTTGTTGTTGTTGTTGTTGTAGTAGTGGTATTATTGTTATTATTATTAGTTGTAGTAGTGGTATTATTATTATTATTATTAGTTGTGGTATTATTAGTTGTAGTTGTAGTAGTCTTAGTAGTAGTAGTTGTGGTATTATTATTATTATTATTATTATTATTAGTTGTAGTAGTCTTAGTAGTAGTAGTTGTGGTATTATTATTATTATTATTATTAGTTGTAGTAGTCGTATTGGTTGTAGTTGTGGTATTATTAGTTGTAGTTGTAGTAGTCTTAGTAGTAGTAATTGTGGTATTATTATTATTATTAGTTGTAGTAGTCGTATTGGTTGTAGTTGTGGTATTATTAGTTGTAGTAGTGGTATTATTATTATTAGTTGTGGTAGTAATGGGCGATATAAACGATATGCGATATAAACGATACAAAATTGGCCTACGATAGAGATTCTGATTCTATTGCACTATCGCGATAATGCATGTTTGATGACGCAATCTACCCGTGAGATTAAGAGCAACGAGCTGCAGCCGGCTGCAACGCATCATCTTGAATAAACAACAGTGCGACCATTTCGCTCGCATTTGCGACAAAAAAATAATAAGCTCGATTGATAACTTAAATCACTCGGCCACGGTAAAACAACATGCTCTTCACACTAACTTATGGTGTATTACGTTGGAAATCTATTGTGACTGTAGCACATGCTGAGCTCTCAACAACAGCACTAAGCAACGCATGGCACCGAATGGCGACGTGTCGCACAACTTGCGAGCCTCATGCATGGCATATCGAGGCTTGTCACACAGATTCCCACACAGCGCTTCCCACACAGATTTTACCTGGGCGGCTGATATATTATTGGGGCGGCCCGGTTCTGTGTTCGCGAGAAACTGAGAACACTCTGCCACAGACTCATATGCTCTGCATGCAGACCCACAGAGACGCGCTGGATACAGAAGAGCGCGAAGACTAAATAGACTGACCCATCCAGCTCATTATTTGGGGTGAAAATACATTTTCCACGGACATGTCCAAGAATCTGCTTTCGCTTTCGATATTAATTGTATTCATTTTTGGATTACTTCATAAGCAAACTTTATCTGGTGCGTCTCAATCTCTCAGCAGCACCAACATACAGCAGACAGGGAGAGAGAGAGAGAGAGAAAGAGCAGATCAAGACACCAGTTGTAATTTCATTAGGAGAACAAAATGTTTAAAATCAAATGTGTTACCTTAGGCTGCAGGTTAGAAATATGTTTTTATTTAAAGTATCTGCAATACACAATTTTATTTGACTAATTTAATACTGGAAGTAATTTCAGTACAGTGTAAGTTCCTTAACTAAAAAGACACCAGTTTTTTTTTGTTCTCTGCAACTTTGCATTTAGGAACCAAGGACTTAAAAGAAAAGTCTTTCTTTCTAAAAGGCACTACATTTAGTTTATTTATCTGCAACATTGTGTTGTTTAATTACAGTTTTGCCTTTGCACAATAAATGTTCTCAAAATGACATGCAACGTTTCTTTATTTCTTAAAAAAAATAGCAGTTTGGCTTTCCTAAGGGTCTATGTAACCTGTTCTGAAATGGTTCTATTATAATTTATATATCGCAATATATATCGTTATCGCAAGAGGCTGCAATGTATATCGCAATATGGATTTTAGGCCATATCGCCCGTCCCTAAGTTGTGGTATTATTAGTTGTAGTTGTAGTAGTCTTAGTAGTAGTAGTTGTGGTATTATTATTATTAGTTGTAGTTGTAGTAGTCTTAGTAGTAGTAGTTGTGGTATTATTATTATTAGTTGTAGTAGTCGTATTGGTTGTAGTTGTGGTATTATTATTATTAGTTGTAGTTGTAGTAGTCGTATTGGTTGTAGTTGTGGTATTATTAGTTGTAGTTGTTGTATTATTATTAGTAGTAGTAGTTGTAAGTTGTAATTGTAAGTTGTACTTAAATACTGAAGTTGTCTTTAATTAAAGAAAAAGGCAGTCTATTGAGAATACGGTGTTCAATTTTGCATCCTAAAACTCTACTTTTATAATCCACTTACTCACTCAGGGCTGTGTATGCTAATGAGGGAGAGAGGCTCACTAATGGGCGGGGCTTTCCCCCTCTGATGACACATACAAAGGGAGAATGTCAATCAGTGTTTCTGCAGACTGTTTTTATCAAGTGTGATTATAAAAAAAAATACAATTAATTGTTTACCATTAGAGGCTGCTTATATTCACACACTGCAGCCACACAACTGTGTTTAAACCCTTTATAAATGTGATTTTTGCATAATAGGTGCTCTAAGTCTATTTGCACATTGTACTGTAGAACACAATGGGCACTTTGTGATCACCATGCTGTGTTGTTTTAATCAGTATTAGTCTTTCCAGATATAAAATAATCATGTGTGTGTGTGTTTGCAGGAGTTTGCAGGTGAGGACTCAACAGATCTCTTCCTGGAGGAGCGGGAAGCGTCTCTCCGTCAGGCTCAGGAGGAGAAACACAAAATCCAGCTCTCCGTCCCAGGAATCCTGAACCCTCACGAGCTCCCGGAGGAAATGTGTGAATGATCGCCACAATCGTATGTGTGTGAGTGTGTGTGTGTGTGTGTGCAAAGGTAGCAGTCCAATGAGGGACGGATAGGAAAATGAATCCAGATGTTGGTTGTTTGACGACCAAATCAATGCCAATATGTAAATTTAAAGTCTGTTATTAGTAAAGCCGGCTCCTTGTACTCTTTTCCCCCCTCCAAAAACTCCTTGGTTTTACACAACAGAGCTTTTTATATAAAGGAAGCCGTTGCTGTGCGTCTCCTGCATATCAATTCACTGTATACTCCTCAGTGTTTCTGTTCAGTATGTTTGCTTTCCTGTTTTTTCCGAGCACATGACTAATCGTTTTAATGTTTTCTCTGTGAATATGTAATATAGAGTATGGCAGGTCAGTGAAAACGCAAGGGGAAAGACCGAAAACAGGAACGTGTGGCTCGTAAACCACAGCAAGTGAATGTGATGGTTTAGGATCAGTCCTCTTGCTGTTCCTGAGGTCTTTATACGGAGGTTGTGTGTGTGTTTATATATATTTTTTCATTTGATTGCAGTGTATGAGAGAGATTGAAGTCTCTTTTTTTCGTGCTTTTTTTTTTTGCATAGGGATGTCATTGAAATGGAAGGGTTTGTTCATATCATCCTATTTGTAAAGCTGTGTATTAGTAATATGGAAACATAAAGTTGGTTATTTTTACAAAGCATTGGGTGTGTGTGTTTTTCACTGTGCCGTATGAGGTGTGAGTTGTATATAAAATGAAGAAAACGTTGAGCTCATATTGGATTGCTTTACAAAATTCAGAAGGCTACATTAATATTTTCTTTTTCCAGTGACTCCCAAAGCTGAATTTTGCAGTTATTACTGCATTATTCCAATGTTCAGTTTTACGCGATCTATCTGACAATATTTTAACAAGCGGTTTTGATATTCAATAAACTATTTTTAGTAAATGGAGCATAATATTTTCGGGAATACCATTATTATCGTACTGTACCTTTTTGTTTTTTACTTTTTTTCCCCATTAACTTATATTTTAAATGTATATATTTGTTATTGTGAGTTACTGTTTTTGTTTTGTTTGTTTATTTAGACATCCAATAAAGACTTTTTTCAAATGTTGCATTAATCTACTTTCTCAGAAAATGATTAGTACAAAAATATTTGAAATGCTTTTAAATCTGCATTAACATTAATATTTTTAGACTACATTTATGTAAAAAGGAATATAAAATTGTATATAAATTGATATCAAAAGTAAATATTCATAAAATATTTTTAACAATCATAAGTGAAAATATAAATGTTGTGAAGCAAAGCAAACATTTACTGTAACTTTAACCATAAAATGTGTCCTTGCAAAATAAAAGTATAAATTTGAAACGTTTGAATTGTCATGTGCAGACCCCCTTGACAGCCTGTGTTTTTTCTATTGTATATAAATATAATTATACCCCATATCTAAACAATCCATTGTTGCCACGTCAAATACAAGTTATGACTAGGCCCACACGAAATCTGCGTGCGCAGATTTTTAGCCCATCGAGTCTGTTTTTACTTGTGTACATTTATATTCAGTTTTTAAATTAATTTCACTAATATTTTGTGATATAATAACAGTAATATTAATGTTCATATGATTTAGTTGCAATACAGTTTATTAAGTAATATGTTCTGTCTATTAGTTGAGATATTATATGAGACTTGCTTAGTTTACCAAATAAGTGGATCTAATTGGATTTGCATTGTAAACATTAAAGTTAAAAAGCTATTGTTTTTTATTTCATATATTAAGTTTTTAGTTATGATACTCCCAAAATTATTCTGCATAAATCCACAGATTTCTTTTTTACAAAATTCTCCGCAAAAATAGCAAAAAATGTCCACAGATTCTGTCTGGCCCTAGTTATGACAAACTATGTCAACAACATGAAAGCATGAATCCATCCTGCTGTGTATCAACGTTTCAGGCTGATGGTGTAATGGTGTGGGGATATTTTCTTGGCACACTTTGGGCCCATTAGTACCAATTGAGCCTCGTGTCAACGCCACAGCCTACCTGAGTATTGTTGCTGACCATGTCCATGCCTTTAAGACTACAGTGTACTTCTGATGGCTACTTCCAGCAGGATAACACACAATGTCATAAGGCGTGAATCATCTCAGACTGGTTTCTTGAACATGACAATGAGTTCAATGTACTCAAATGGCCTCCACAGTCACCAGAGCTCAATCCAATAGAGCACCTTTGGGATGTGGTGGAACAGGAGATTCACATCATGGATGTGCAGCCGACAAATCTGCAGCGACTGCGTGATGCTATCATGTCAATATGGAGCAAATCTTGGAGGAATTTCCAGTACCTTGTTGAATCTACGCCACGAAGGATTAAGGCAGTTTTGTATTAAAAGTATTAATTTCTGACCCCCAAACGTTTAAATGGTCATGTAAAGACCCCCCTTGCACCATGTGTGTATTTTCTATTGTAAATAAATGAAGTTAAATATAATCTATACCCCATATCTGTACAATCCATTGTTGCCACGTCAAATACAAGTTACGACAAACAGCATTCATCAAAATTGAAACATCATACGTACACGTGCTCGGCTGCGAGATATCGCGGGATTTCCGAAGAAAGGCCGAAAGGAAACAGCCGATGTGTAACAAACCATCGCCCCTCCCTCGCCCTCCGGAAAAACCCGAACGACCAACACATCGACTAGACGGAAACACCCGAACTATCACACAACGCTATCTGCTCGCTTCCGAGCATC
This sequence comes from Danio kyathit, assembly GCA_903798195.1. Classification (NCBI taxonomy): domain Eukaryota; kingdom Metazoa; phylum Chordata; class Actinopteri; order Cypriniformes; family Danionidae; genus Danio; species Danio kyathit. The sequence goes on along the minus strand of LR812519.1, from coordinate 66,830,697 downwards.
TGCGAACATCCCCGGAAAAGCACGACCATCTCTGAAGTCGCCCGACGGAAACGACCGAAGCGTAACTCCCGTCCCTGTTCATCATGGCTACCGTATGTGCTAGTCTGCACAGTAACGCTCTGCTCGGAGACTGACTCTCCGCTCCTTTAGTGCCTCACATTTACTGTCTCCACCCTCGACATCTCGGCAAATAACCCCGCTTGCATGAGCCCAAACCTCCCCGGTTGTGTTGTGTCACAATAACGAGCCTTCATCAAGCATTTCGTCGGGCCTTAAAACCCCCCTTAAACAGACAGAGAGAAAAACAGGCAACATTTGTATTTCTCCAATGGTCTGAATACACTTTCCGCCTTTATGAACCATGTGTGAGAACTGCGCCGAGCTGCTGGAGGTGCTCAATGAGAGTAAGTCAACAGCATTTGTTTGTTTGTTTTTTTCCTCTTGTGTCTGTTTGTAGTTGTTTGCTGCAAGTTGTTAGCATGACTGTCCGAGCATGCGGCTCTCTGCTTCAACAAGAGCACAATTTTCCGTGTCCAACATTTAACGTTACACACTTTTCCTCAACGTCTGCATTTAAAACACCACTCGTGCTCCTTTTGGCTGTCATTATTTGTGCTTTCTTCGATTTTGATATGTGTTTTCACGAAGGCGATGCTAGTCGTTAGCATCGCAAGATGTTAACTCGCTTGTTAAAATCACCAATAAAACATTGCTGCACATTTTTCCACGACATCCTGGAAAAATTTATACGTGTGTGACCCAAACATCGATTTGTTTTTAAACGTTTGGATGCTCACGGGAAGTTGAACTGACGTTAGCATTAGCATTAGCCTGAGCTGGATTGTTTTTGACGTTGTCATCCTTCAAAATGCACACATATCGGCATCTGATCGCCCAGCATTGTCCGTAATGCACTGTAATTCAGCCTGGGCGAGTGATTTGTGGAGGTTACAGCGATCTGGCGGTCGTGATGTGAGCTTTTAGCGGTGTTTGGCCCTGTGATGGCTGCTGGACTGGGAGCAGTATTTGTGTTGTTGCTCTGCTTTGTTGGATGGAGAGAAGAGTGTGTGTGTTGTGGATCAATGCGCTTTCTTCACTTCAGGACTCAGGGATGTGTTTGCTCTGTAAATACTGCGATGGGAATAAGTGTTTCGATGCATGCAATTATTTATTGTGTGTGATATCTGAAAGAATTTCTAGAATGCATATCGATAGTCATGATACTACTATGGCAAAGTCAGAAGGTGTTTCTGTATATATGATCATCTTGGTATTTTAACGATGATTTTAAGAGTTTATTTGATGCATGACTTTGGTAAAAGTCTAAAAGCCATGCTTTTTCTGAGGCACTATTTTAGAAATATGTCTGTACAAACATATTTCTATGATGCATATTCGATAGTCATGATATTACTATGGTAAAGTCATATATAGAGCATAGCACTGAATGCTTATCTGAATTATACTTAATTATAAACGTTAAAAACATGAAGTTACCATGGTATATTCCTTACAAACATAGTGGTGTGCTTTTTGCAGTTCTGATGTCAGGTGTTTATGTATGTTTACCTTAGCATTTGAATGAAACTTCCAAGAATTGATCTAAAAGCATGAATTTACTATAGTGAAGTCTTAAACCCATGGTATTTGGGTGGCACTGTTATAGTAATATGTCTGTACAAACATATTTCTATTATGCATATTGTTAAACATGACAGTAATATAGAAAAGTCATATATAGAGAGAGAGAGAGAGAGAGAGAGAGAGCGTGAGCGTTGTACTGAACTATAAATGTAAAAAAAAAATAAATTACCATGGTAAATTCATAAATCATGGTGCTGTGCAGTTCTAATGTCAGAAGGTGTTCCTGTATATATTATTGTATGCAAGTTTACCTTGGTATTTGAATAAAAACTTCTAAAAATGTATCTAAAAATGTGAATTTATTATGATAAAGGCTGAAACCCCATTGTATTTGGGTGGCGCTGTTATAGTAACATGTCTGTACAAACATATTTCTATGATGCATATCGTTAAACATGACAGAAATATGGAAAAGTTATAAATATATATATATATGTATGTAAAATGTAAAAAAAAAAATTAAATTACCATGGTAAATTCATTAATCATGGTGCTGTGCAGTTCTGATGTCAGAAGGTGTTCCTGTATATGTGATTATATGCAATATTACCTTGATATTTAAATGATACTTTCAAGAATGTATCTAAAAACATGAATTTACCATAGTAAAGTCTAAACCCTATGGTATTTGGGTGGCACTGTTATAGTAACATGTCTGTACAAATGTATTTCTGTGATGCGTATCGTTAAACTTATAGAAAAGGCATATATATATGGAGCATTGCACTGAACTATAAATGTTAGAAACATGAAAATTACCATGGTAAATTCATTAATCATGGTGCTGTGCAGTTCTGAAATTACCACAGTAAATTCATTACAAACATGGTGGTGTGGTTTTTGCAGTTCTGATATCAGAAGGTGTTCCTGTAAAAATTATATATGCAAGTTTACCTTGGTATTTGAAGGGTACTTTCAAGAATTTATCTAAAAATGTGAATTTACTGTAGTAAAGTCTAAACCCTTTGGTATTTGGGTGGCACTGTTATAGTAATATGTCTGTACAAATGTATTTCTGTGATGCATATCGTTAAACGTATGGAAAAGGCATATATATGGAGCATTGCACTGAACTATAAATGTTAAAAAAATGAAAATTACCATGGTAAATTCATTAATCATGGTGCTGTAGTTGTATAGTTTTGATGTCAGAAGGTGTTCCTGTATATATTATTATGTCCAAGTTTACCTTGGTATTTGAAGGGTACTTTCAAGAATTTATCTAAAAATGTGAATTTACTGTAGTAAAGTCTAAAACCCCATGGTATTTGGGTGGCACTGTTATAGTAACATGTCTGTGCAACATATTTCTATGATGCATATCGTTAAACATGACAGTAATGTGGAAAAGGCATATATATATAGAGAGCATTGCACTGAACTATAAACATTAAAAACATGAAATTACCATGGTAAATTCATTAATCATGGTGCTGTGCAGTTCTGATGTCAGAAGGTGTTCCTGTATATGTGATTATATGCAATATTACCTTAATATTTAAATGGTACTTTCAAGAATGTATCTAAAAACATGAATTTACCATAGTAAAGTCTAAACCTTATGGTATTTGGGGGTCACTGTTATAGTAATATGTCTGTACAAGCGTATTTCTATGATGCGTATTGTTAAACATGACAGTAATAATGTGGAAAAGTCATATAGAGCATTGCACTAAATGCCTAACTATAAAGGTTAAAGTCATAAAATTACCACGGTAAATTCATTACAAACATGGTGGTGTGGTTTTTGCAGTTATGATGTCAGAAGGTGTTTCTGTATAAATGATATATGCAAGTTTACCTTGGTATTTAAAGGGTACTTTCAAGAATTTATCTAAAAACGTGAATTTACTATGGTAAAGTCTGAAACCCCATGGAATTTGGGTGGCACTGTTATAGTAACATGTCTGTGCAAACATATTTCTATGATGCATATCGTTAAACATGACAGTAATATGGAAAATGCATATATATAGAGCATTGCACTGAACTATAAACATTAAAAACATGAAATTACCATGGTAAATTCATTAATCATGGTGCTGTGCAGTTCTGATGTCAGAAAGTGTGCCTGTATGATTTTATGCAATATTACTTTGATATTTGAATTATACTTTCAAGAATGTATCTTAAAGCATGAATTTACTATGGTAAAGTCTAAAACTCATGGTATTTTGGTGGCGCTGTTGTAGTAATATGTGTACAAACATATTTCTATGATGCATATCAATAGTCATATAACTATATGGCAAAGTCATATATAAAGCATTGCATTGAATCTGAATTTTGCTCAAATATAAATGTTAAAAACATGACTGTTGGTACCATGGTAAATTCATTACAAACATTGTGCTGTGGTTGTGTAGTTCTAATGTCAGAGGGTGTTCCTGTATATATTATTATATGCAAGTTTCAATAGCATTTCAATAGTCATGACAGTACTATGACAAAGTCATATATAGAGCATTGCACTGAATGCCTATCCAAATTATACCCAAATATAAACAGTACTTTTGGTACCATGGTAAATTTACTGCAAACATGGTGCTGTGGTTGTGTAGTTCTGATGTCAGAAGGTGTTCCTGTGTATATTATTGTATTTGAGTTTACTTTGGTATTTAAATTACGCTTTCAATATTTTATTTTGATGCACATCTTAAAAACATAAATTTACTTTGGTAAAGTCATAAACCCATGGTGATTTGGTGTGTGTTATCTGTACAAACATTTCTGTGATGCATATTAGTAAACATGACAGTAATATGGCAGTCTTATATATTTAATTGCATTGAATGCTTATCGGAATTATACTTCTTAACTATAAACGTTAGAAACATGAAGTTACCGTGGTAAATTCATTACAAACATTGTGCTGTGTTTTGCATGTCAGAGATTGTTTCTTTATATGTTATTGAATGCAAGTTCACCTTGGTATTTGTAGGGTACTTTCAGGATATCTAAAAAAACATCCATTTACTTTGGTAAAGTCTAAAGCTCGGGGTATTTTGCTGGTTATCTGTACAAACATAATTCTATGACGCACATCAGTAGTCATGACTGTACTATGGTAAAGTCCTATATAGGGCATTGCACTAAATGCTTAACTATAAATGTTACAAGACTTTAAATTACCATGGTAAATTCATTACACTGCTGTGGTTGTGCAGTTATGATGTCAGTAGGTGATCCTGCGGGTTTTTTTTTTATAGATGTCATGTCAATTTGAAAGATCTTCAACTTTCACAAGCAGCGCAGCTCATCAATGTCAGGTCTAAAAGCAGTGGACCAATCAGAAGAGCTCGGAGGCGGGGCAACCTTTGCGATCTTGTGTTTATAGTAGAAAGTTGGCATGACAACTGTTTTATTTACCGTTATGTCATTGCTTAGGAGACGCTTTTTGTGCCCTTGTCTAGAACAGTGTTTCTCAACTGGTGGGTCGCGACCCAAAAGTGGGTCGCGGGAACATTTTCAGTGGGTCGCGGAGTGTGTGGTCAAAAAAACAACAAAAGTTTCATTTTTAACTTATTTTGCTTATACCGGACTTTTATTTTGAAATGCGCGCGCGACAACCGTGCCGACTACTTCCCGATAAACATTATGATGATCCGTGGATGAGCAATCCCTTTGGAATCGACGTGGAAAGCGTCACGTTGCCGAGCAACAAAGAGAATCAGCTTGTGGAGCCGTCATGTGATAAGACGCTGAAAAAGAAATTCAGTGAAGTAAAGCCTCTCCCAGTTTTGGTGCCGCAAAGTGCTTTCTGAGTATTCGTCCCTTGCCATTCATGCGATCAAATCCATCCTACCATTCAGCACTACGTATTTGTGTGAAAGTGGCTTCTCTTCCTTGGTGCAGCTTAAGTCAAAGCAAAGGAACATGTTGGACATAGAGCACGATCTTCGGGTCTACCATCACCCCAGACTTTGAAACTCTTATCATGAGTAAAGCACATCCTCAGTTATCTCATTAGCTTCCCAAATTACTGTTAAGTGAAACAGATGTTTGTAATTGCTGTCATATTAGATGTAAAAATGGTTATGATTGTTTTAATAATTTTACTGTAATTTGCTGATTTGTTCTGTTCAACAGGATCAGTGTTTATGTTTTATTAACAGTTCAGTTTAGTTCATGGTAACTGAACCTTTTCTTACCCTTACTTTGTAATATTTCTATAATTTGATACATTTTGTTAAATGACAGCAATAAAATATTGTTTATTTGTAAATATTGGTGACTTGTGATTTATCTGTCACTATTTGTGTATGTTAACAAATAAATACAAATTAATTATAATTCCTTAAATTATATTATAGTTCCTAAAAGTTTGGGTCGCGGCTTGATGACCATGTAAAAATGTGGGTCCCATGGCCAAACCAGTTGAGAACCACTGGTCTAGAACATCCTGAGTTATGTGATGTATCTTTAAGCGCTTATCATAACATTTATTGTTTTCCTATTTCTAATCAGTTATTGTCGTTATTAAATCACGTTCATGATATTGCATCATGTTTGTCTGTTATATATACTCACCTTTATTAGGTACACCTGTCCAACTGCTCGTTAACGAAAATTTCTAATCAGCCAATCACATGGCAGCAACTCAATGCATTTAGGCATGAAGACATGGTCACGACAATCTGCTGCAGTTCAAACAGAGCATCAGAATAGGGAAGAAAGGTAATTTAAGTGACTTATAACGTGGCATGATTGTTGGTGCCAGACGGGCTTGTCTGAGTATTTCAGAAACTGCTGATCTACTGGGATTTTCACGCACAACCATCTCTAGGGTTTACAGAGAATGGTCCGAAATAGAGAAAATATCCAGTGAGCGGCAGTTCTGTGGGCGCAAATGTCTTGTTGATGTCAGAGGAGAATGGCCAGACTGGTTCCAGCTGATAGAAAGGCAACAGTAACTCAAATAACCACTCGTTACAACCGAGGTCTGCAGAAGAGCATCTCTGAACACACAACACACCCAACCTTGAGGCAAATGGGCTACAGCAACAGAAGACCACACCGAGTCAGCTAAGAACAGGAAACTGAGGCTACAATTCGCACAGGATCACCAAAATTAGACAATAGAAGATTGGAAAAACGTTGCCTGGACTGATGAGTCTCAATTTCTGCTGCAATAACGTGCCATGTCATAAAGCGTGAATCATCTCAGACTGGTTTCTTGAACATGACAATGCGTTCACTGTACGCAAATGGCCTCCACAGTCACCAGAGCTCAATCCAATAGAGCACCTTTGGGATGTGGTGGAACGGGAGGTTCGCATCATGGATGTGCAGCCGACAAATCTGCAGCAACTGTGTGATGCTATCATGTCAATATGGACCAGAATCTCTGAGGAATACTTCTAGTACCTTGCTGAATCTATGCCACGAAGCATTAAGGCAGTTCAAAAGGCAAAAGGGTGTCCAACCCGGTACTAGTAAGGTGTACCTATTAAAGTGGCCGGTGAGTGTAAAAGGGAAAAAACAATAAATTGTTAAATTGTCTCTGCGTTCTTCTAATAGAGAAACAGCCAGTCAGTTGCTTTGTTTCTAAATGAATCGACAATTTTGAATGAATCATTTGAATGAATGAATGAATGAATCAGTGAATCACTCATTAGGACAGACACTCATCACCACCAGTTTTAATGACATTTTCATTTTCCCTGGTGGGATAATCATTTTTACTAATATTGAGCTGACTTTTTTTAGATTTATACTAGTATGTGTGTATATTTATACATGCACATCAAGCCATATTTTCCTAATAGTGGTCATGATATAGGCTCAGGAGTAAAATATTTAACTTTGCTATTTTGTGTGGATGAAGAGAATATAAAAGTCATTATTATTATGTGACTTGATGCGAATGTGAATGACATCACCATAGTGTATTTCTGTGTGGGTGTGTGTTTATGTGTGTGTGTGTGTGTGTGTGTGTGTATGGTGTAGGCATGGGCCGCTGTAAGTTTCTGACGGTGTGATAACCTTGGATAAAAATATCACGGTTTCACGTTGTGATTACTGCTCTAAAATAAGTTCTTTATAAATGTCTGGGTAAAAACTTTTTTCCACATTGAACACAATTAATTTTATTTTAAGAAACATTTATAATATTTCGGAACAGTAAACATGTCAGGCTAAATGGTTCAAATAAATCACTGACTTTTGCGGTCTTCATTAGTTTCAAAAACCCAGATTTACATATACTAAACGGTAACGTTTACATATACTAACGGTAAAACAGAACATATCAGTGGTATTAAAACCTTGACTTTTCCAAACCGCGGTCAATCTTGAAACCGGTTATCATCCCATGCCTAGTATGGTGTCATAGTGAGTGGCGGCTCCATATGTGCAAGTGCAGCTTAACATTTGACCTCTGAACTGCTGTGTGTGTGTGGATGGACAGCAGAGACACCCTTTAATTGTGTGTGGGTCAGTCTGACACTGTTCAGTGTGTGTGTGTTTGTGTTTGTCAGCAGAAGTCTGTTTATGCCTACTCTGTAATTTCACGTTTTCTGAAAGGTCAGAAGCAGCCAGACAGTCACTAAACCAGTTGTGCCAGACATCATAAAAGATATGAATCATTTTAACGAGTTTTTAAGCAATAGTTCTTCTTTAAACAAGATTTACTTTACGATGTACCCTTTCAATGCTCCAAAACGACTGACTTTCTAAAGTGTTTATAAAGCTCTTTTTCGTGCAACAGTTAGACAGAGATCATTGAATCTCTTGAGAAAGGACAAACATGCACACAAGTGTTATTAATGGTTATGTTTACATGACCGCAATGAACTAACATTCATTCATTCATTTTCCTACGGCTTAGTCCCTTATTTATCAGAGGTCGCCACAGCGGAATGAACCGCCAACTATTCCGCCATCTGTTTTACGCACACTTCCAGCCACAACCCTGTACTGGGAAACACCCATACACTCTCACATTCACACATGCACTAATAGACTAAGGCCAATTTAATTAAATTCACCTATACCGCATGTGTTTGGACTGTGGGAGAACCCGGAGCACCCGGAGGAAACCAGCGCCACCATGGGGAGAACATGCAAACTCCACACAGAAATGCCAACTGGCCCAGCCAGGACTTGAACCAGCGACCTTATTGCTGTGAGGCGACAGTGCTGCTGACACAACCTGACCCTGGAAAAGCGGATGAAAATGAATGATGATTTATAGATGAAATAGTCCAGGGGTGTTCAAACTCTGTCCTGGAGGGCCTGTGTCCTGCAAAGTTTCGTTCCATCCCCATTAACCTGGGCTACCTAATCAAGCTCTTACTAGGTTTTCTAGAAACATCCGTGCAGGAATGTTGAGGCAAGGTAGAGCTAAAATCTGCTGGACCGAGTTTAGACACCTCTGAAATAGTCAAACTAGTTTAGATGGCCCTCAGTTAGAGTAAATGGCAGCAGACTATCTTGTTTTCCTTCTTTTTGTCTTGATTGTAGTCATGATTTCATGTGAAAAGGATTGAATAATATATTTCACTCAGTCTGCGTGTGCGGTTACGCTCAGTTTTTGTGGTCGAGTTTTCAAAATGACGTCTTTGATAAGATCGGATCCTCATATCACAGCAGTTTCTCAGCCCGGCCTGAACACAATGCCCTGGATTGTTACTGTCGAGCGATGTGGAAATGACAAAAAAAGCCAGGAAAGCTGTTTTACAGAATGAAAGAAAGAAAATCGTATGTAGGTCAAGGCTAGCCGGCTGCTAGACTGAACTTTACAACCGCAAGGTAACATTCCCGAGTCCAGCAACTCCCTCGTCACAGTGGAAACCATTAATTGGGCTTTGTGTGTGTGTGTGTGCGTGCGTGTGTGTGTGTGTGTGTGAGAGAGAGAATATACTGTGTGTGTATGTGCCACCTCAACATCTAAATTGATCATGCTTGATATATTAAATCTTGTCTTACTTGAAGTTCTTTGATGCCTTATTGCTGAATTAATAAGTGTTAAAATGAATAAATTAAAAAATATATAAAAATGTACAGTTTAAAAATAATGACGCGAAAAAGATTGAGACAAAATTTTTTTATACTTTTCTATTTTTTATTTATTCATATTTAACACACTGAATTAATACAACGTGTTAAATATGAATACGTAAAAATATAAATATAAAACAGAGAAACGTAAAATAAATAAAATGTATTATATTATATAAATTGAAAATTAAGTGAAACAGAAAATGAGACGGTCCCGGGTTCAGATCCCGGACGAGCCCCCATTTGTTACGACCTTAAACAGGTCACCACAAATAAGGAGAAGACGAGTGCATTTGCAGTAGAAAAACATTTGTTTTAACTCATTTCACTACACAAAACATTATTAGTTCTATCCAGACCGTGGCCCGACTCAAGAAATAGGCGATCATCAGACTCCGACTCTAGCCCAACTGGTCTAAGACAGACACGTTGCTTATAATAGGGAGAACCGAACACACACCGGTGTTTCCAATCCCGGCTTAATCAGCTGGACCTGTAAATGCACAGACACGCAGACGCGCACAAGCACAGAATCCCCAAAATTCCAACAAAAAAATAACCACAAGGGGTGTTTAACACACTGAATGAATACAACGTTAAATATGAATATGTTATAAATGGAAATCAAAGAAATAAATGTATTATATTCTATAAATGTACAGTTTGAAAATTAAGTGAAGAAAAAAAGACAACTGTGTAGACCTAAAACCCATTTAGGAGTATGATTCTTGCTTCGAGTGCATGAGGTCCCAGGTTCAGATCCCGGACGAGCCCCCATTTGTTGAGACATTTAATCGGTCACCACAAATAAGGAGAAAACGAGCGCCGACGCTGCTTATAACAGGGAGAACCGAACATACACTGGTGTTTTCAATCCCGGCCAATCAACTGGACTTGTAAACGTACAGACACGCACGCAGACGTAGACAAGCACAGAATCCCCCAAATTCCAACAGAAAACGACCACAAGGGGTGTTTAACACACTGAATTAATACAACATGTTAAATATGAATAAGTGCAAATAAAACTTTGAAATGTTCTTTAAAAATGAATATAAAAACATAGAAATATAAAAGAAATAAATGTGTTATATCATGAATGTACAGTTTAAAAACAATGAAGTATAAAAGATCATGAGACGCAACTGACAGTGGAAAAATGAAACTCACATTTCTGCTTTTTTAATTTATTCATGTTTAAAAAAACAGTTCTATGTGTATTTATTTATTCATATTTAACACGGTGTTTTGCTAGTAAATTGCTGATGTCTCATTAGATTTATTACAGTTTTTACATGATGATATACTATAGAGTAGTATTAATAACCACACAATGTGTTTTACTGTCGTATTTAGTCATTTTTTTTACAACGTGATATTGCTGTCTTGGACAGGACGTTCAGTCTCTTTCTACTGGTTTTTATTTGCTGTACTGTGAGTTCAGGTTGTGTACAGATGTTTTTTGTGCTGCATCACTGTTGCTTCAAATGATTTGCAAAAACGAACAAAGTATTAATGTAGTATAAGTGGGTCAGTGGTTCTTTAGCGTCCTGCATGTGTTTCTAACACTGATGTGATCTCGGACAACTCACTAACTGCTTTCTGTGTGTGTGTGTCTCAGTCTCGGATGCAGACAGCTCAGACGGCCTGCAGCTGAAGAAGGAACATGCCTTAAGAGTCTTCACGTACATCAGCACATGGACACAGAGGTCAGCAGCACACATTAAGGCTTTTCACACTTGAAGTTGTTAACCCTGGGTCATCCTAAACCCTAGATAAATGTCTTGGGTTATCTGTAATTATGTTTCACACTTCTCATTCTATACCTGCACACTCAGAAATAAAGGTAGAAAATCTGTCACTGGGGCAGTACATTTTTAAATGGCACACTTTTGTACCATACAGGTGGACATTAGTACCTTTCGGGTACACTTTTGTACCATACAGGTGGACATTAGTACCTTTCGGGTACACTTTTGTACCATACAGGTGGACATTAGTACCTTTCGGGTACACTTTTGTACCATACAGGTGGACTTTAGTACCTTTCGGGTACACTTTTGTACCATACAGGTGGACATTAGTACCTTTCGGGTACACTTTTGTACCATACAGGTGGACATTAGTACCTTTCGGGTACACTTTTGTACCATACAGGTGGACATTAGTACCTTTCGGGTACACTTTTGTACCATACAGGTGGACATAAGTACCTTTCGGGTACACTTTTGTACCTTTAAAGTACTATGAGGTATACATTTGTACTTTTTGGGTATTGATATGTATCTTTAAGGACCTGTTGTCAAAATGTACCTTTCGAAAAGGTACCGCCCCAGTGACAGATTTTGTACCTTTATTTCTGAAAGTGGGTTTAACAAATAATTCTGGGTATTCATTAAGATTAATTTCACACTGTACATTCCTAAATCAAGACTCAACGTTCTTATTTGCATATTTGCGATGTCACTGTAGTTGATTGGACAAACAAAATGCGAGATACATGGGCTGCGTCAGAAATCGCCTACTGCTCTTGTTGGTACTACAATTGAATTTAAATTTAGTACACAAACTTTAGAAAAGTGCGTTCTAAACAAGTGTGCCACAAGCCTGCTTTTGAGTGAAGGTCTCGGCTGTTAGATCGCCCCCTGGGGGCTGGCTGCAGTACAAGTCATAAAGCCTGCCGCCTCCGTGTTAAGGAAGGAGACATGAAAAAATTAATAACCCTTACAATAAAATGTTCCAAAAGATAGTTCTGGTCAGTTAAGGCACTGGTTATCGTGCTGATATAGGTGCAGATCTTCATTTTTGTAAAGAGGATGTTTTGAGCAGTAATTTAATGCTGGGCGTGTCATCGTGATTGACAGCTGTGATTGACAGTTTCTCAAAGCAGACGTCGGAGCTTCGGCAAGAGACTGAAGTGTTATTATTCGATTTCTGTGTTATTTTACCATGATAAAATGAGTTGCTCGGCAGTAAACTACAGTTTCTGACACACAGAATCTGGTGGAACACTGTTTATTCGGTAAGCTCAGGGCTTTATCAGTTTGCTGATACACACCTAACCACCCAGATAGCAAAATACACTCGGGCCAGTTCCGGCTAGACTCTCGCCTGCCGGAGACTTACCCCTCGGCCCGACTCCGTCTGCTGTAGCTACTCGAGTCAATCGGGCTAGATGCGGCGGCCGTTAGCGAGCCGACGCTGCCGCATCCGAGCCGGAATCGGTCCACGAGTAATGTGCGCTGCGGCCCGGAGCTGGCGCGATTAAATCTTCATTGTATAAAACCTCACCTTTGTTAACGTTATTACAACCATTTGTGTTGATAAAACAGCAAACGCAGGCTACTATGTAAACGCGAAGTGTACATTAGCGAGCCTTTGTTATAGTGCAGACACCGGCGGTCAAGTGAGAAGTTCGGGGGGCGTGGTTGATTTGATGTACAAGCGTTTGGTTGGAAGTTCGATTCCGCAGCTCCTCCTCTGGCTCCATCAGGCAGTCCTTCTGCGCATGCCCAGGCTCCAATTTCAGCAGTCTTTTGCGACAATTTGTGCCCGTCACGAGGCGTTTTTGCCTTCACAGCATTTAATGGAAAATGTCGCTGTCGCGTCGTCCATATTTTATACAGTCGTTGGTTCTGTATATTATATATGCGTGAAGTATGAATGTAACTGGGACGTACTACATCTGCCATGTTGTCATGATCATATAAACTACCGGTGTCAGTAGCGTTGCTTCACTCCCTTTCATGAAATCTCTCACGTTGCATTATGGGATAGCATAGCGTTTATTGATTGCGCACTACAGAATCTTGCTGGAAGTAGTATGTTCGGTCGTTAAGACTGATTTATGGTCGCGTATAGTCCGGCGCAGCTTTCGCGTGGTCACATAACCCTTGTCGTGGCTGATTCCGACACTGACACGCACCTTTAAAAACTGTAACTACATGTCGCAACGACGCATAGCGCAAGCTCTGTGATTGGTCTGCTTGGTAGCAGTGACGAGTGTGGGCATGACAAGCCGTGAGCCTGATGGATCGTGTTTACAAGTGTGGAGTCCCATGAACGAGCTCCAGATGGGGAGACTTTTGTTTTGTGTTTATCTTATAATTAATGTTGTTGCACGTCCGCCGGTTCCTGACTCTGAACGAGCGAGTTTTAACTACTTCTACATGAAGGTAGCGTTCTGAAAAAAACAAAACACCCACAAAAAGACTCGACACAGAGAAATATAAAAACCCAGCGTTTTAGAAGTGTTATTGAAGCGCAACACAAACAGCACGCAGAAGTATAAATGCACGACTACACGCAAGGGAGGCTAAATCACTACTTTAGTAAAATCACTAAATCAAGTAAATCAGCCATGACTTCTCACCTTCTGTTTTTCCAATACTATGAATTCAGACATACTACTCAGCTCGCATACTGTTTTTCATGCACTACATTGGGTAGTATGTGATATATTTAAATTTTTTTTATTTATTTATTTTTATAGAACATGGCCATGAATGTGTTTTTAAGTTTTTTAAGTTACACGAATTGGCATGTCTTCTGCAATCTGTAAACAATACTGGCTGCAAATGTTTTGATTTAATCTGTAGGTTATTTCTGTGATTATTATTAAATGGTTTGCTTTGTTAGCATTATGATTATTATTATGACTATTATCATTATTAGGGGTGTCAAAATTAATTGTTTCTTCGGTGCACCGCAAAGCAGACGTGGACAGTTCGAGTTTTCTCCACCGCGCCTATCGCAGATCAGCTGTAATCACTACTGCTGTTTATCAGCGTCTCTCATCAATGAACAACAATGGTTAGAACCAATCGCAGCCCTTTTAGTTGAGCGTGTGACCAATCATAGTGTAAATACTCGCTCAAAAACGCTCATAAAGAAAGTGGGATCATCTTTTCGTTTATTTGCTATAGATGTTTATGTTGTTCTGTGCATGTACTTGAGTTTTGTTTGATTAATTCAAAAAGAGTGTTTTCTTTGAGCAGGTAAAATTAAAGGTACAATTCATATATATTACTGGATAAAATTGTATTACAAATACAAATAAGTAAATATTATACAAAAATGGTTGTGCTATGAAGTGAAATATAAGATTGTGTATAAAAAGCATTGTTAATGCACCGTGATGCACCAAGATATTGAATTGAACCGAATCGATGGCATGATAATCGTAACCGAAGTGAACCAGGAGACCAGTGTAGGTTCACACCTCTAATTATTATACAATGACTATTATATTATATATATTATATATAAATACACACATGATGGAATATTTTAATAATGCACTTTTTTTTGCATGTTTGTCACACTTTAATCAGATCATCAAACAGATATCCTCCTTAGTTACTGTTGTTATGCCTGACAAGCTTTTGTGCCTGGCACATCTATTAAAATAAAATGTGTCAGACATTCCCAGGGATATAATTAGTCATTTTTGGTGAACAGGTGAGAGATCTGAGAAAGCCAGACAAAAAAGCACTGCAGTATGCATTTCAGGGATATATTCATGACTTAATAAGCAACCGATTAGAAAATAATTTAATCAAAATAACAATAAATAAATAAATAGATACTCTGATAAATATTTACAATGCAGACATGCATCATAGCTAAATATTGTCTTTTATTTAGAAAAGCTGGCGCAGCGCACCTGTGTATATACTACTTCAAACTGTTCCGCCATCTCACAATATAAGTAAATAAATAAATAAACAAATAAACTCTGCTTGTAGTAGTTTACACAGGACTGCCGTTAAACATGCATTGATACTAGGGCCGCACAATTCTGGCTAAAATGAGAATCACGAATTTCTCACGATTCTGTAGCTGTAAAATAAAGGTTAATGAGTAGGCCATTATTATTGTTATTCTCAAACAACAGTAATAATATTAGGCCTATCTGTGTAGGTCTACTGTTGGTTAAAATGCTACATTTTGTATAGACTTGGAATGACTTTAAATATGTCCTGGTTGTTAATTCACAGTAACGTGATGACATCAGAATACAAATGTAAATATTAGGCATTAGTGAAAGGTTTATTGACAGTTTAATGTGTGTGTGTTGGTCTGCAGGCAGTGTCTGTGCTGTTTTAAAGAATACAAGCACCTCGAGGTGTTCAGCCAACTGGTTTATGCCCTCATTAACCTGGTCATCGCCCAAGTGACCAACCTTAGGGACCGCCTACGCTGTGGCAATGGCAACAGTAGGACTGAAGGGGCGGAGTCCGACTGGGGCTCCGCCCAACCGCAGCCTTCACCCAATGAGGACGAGCCTCTGAACGTGGAACGGGACTCGGCTGAAGAGGACGGTGGAGCAGAGGATGGAGATCAGCACAAGAACCAAAAGCCAGGGGTCAAACCGGACTCCAAACCCAGGCTCAGTGAGCCAGCGGCAGAGGAGAGCGGGAACGAAAGCAGCCTGGACCCATTTGCATCCTGGAGCACAGAAGACCAGGAGAAACTGCTGCTGTGTGCTGCAAAGATCTTCCAGATTCAGTTCCCGCTTTACACGGCCTACAAACACAACACGCACCCTACAATAGAGGTAACACACACTCCTACATACAGATGTTTTGGTAACACTTTACAATAGGGCTGCATGATATTGGAAAAATCTGATATTGCCGTATTTTATTGTTCTGAAGTAATTGACCCTTTGCTAAGCCCCGCCCTCCTTAGTTACTGTTGTTATGCCTGACAAGCTTTTGTGCCTGGCACATCTATTAAAATAAAATGTGTCAGACATTCCCAGGGATATAATTAGTAATTTTTGGTGAACAGGTGAGAGATCTGAGAAAGCCAGACAAAAAAGGACTGCAGTATGCATTACAGGTGTATATTCACCACATAATAGGCAACCGATTAGAAAATAATTTAATCAAAATTGAAGCTCGGTTAGCCTAGCTGCCTCATGCGCTGACCATTCAACAGCTTAGTTCATGCACAGCAGGAGAGGTGAAATTTAAAAATCATCTAATAATAACTAATTAAACCAACGCTATCTCACGGCAATTCGTAACTTTTTGATTAGTGGCTAATTCGTATGAATTCGTACGATCTAATTCGTACAAATTAGTACGATTTGCCCATCACCCAATGACGGTTGGGGTTAGGGGTGGGGTTAGGTGCCACGCCTCCTTTTTAAAATCGTACATTTTCGTATGACTGAACTCGTACGAATTCGTACGAATTAGCCACTAAACTGACAAAACGTAAAATACTTACATTTCCTCGTGAGATCAGGCTGATTAAACTGTGATTTCTCTTTTTTTTAGCTAAAAAGCCTGATAGACTAATTGTTGTGCAATGAAATACAGCGTTACTAACCGATGAGGAAACACGCCTGGACAGTGCTTCTGCGTAATTCATTCACAGAAAGAACAGCCAGAAAGGCGAAATTGATGGATTTGTGCCGAATGTTAGCATCATTGACCCATAACAATGTACAGTACCTATAACTGTCTGCATGTTTGTGTGCTTTTTATGCAGTTTCTATTCTAATTTGCAGTTAAGTGGAAAAAATAAATACATTGAAAAGCAAATAAAAGTATAAATAGCAGAAATGAACAAATAGATTTTCCCTACCAGCAAATATTAATCTGACACCAAATATTAAAGCAGACACTAACCCCTCTATAATGAATGACTAAGGCCCAATCCCAATTCTACCCCTTACCCCTTCCCCTTCGTTTTGCGCATTCACGTCAAGGGGTAGGGGTGTCCCAATTCTTTTCAGCTTGAAGACGTAGGGCTAAGGGGAAGGGGTAGATTCCCCTTCGAACGAAGATTTTTCAGGGCCATACTCGAAACCAAGGGGTAAGAAAATTTCCCAGAATACACCAGCCACAACGGCAGTTTCACTGCACCCGGAAGTAAGGAGATCCACAAATGAGTATTGTTTTGTCATTATTATGAAATTTTACAACGAACAAGCACATGTTTAATAAATATTTATAACCGCGTTTGTGTTTTACCGTCATGCTTTAAAAAAAAAAAAAACGCTAAAATAAAAACCGCTAAATTTCGCGATCTATAATCCATAATAATAACTCCTGTACAGCAGTCCCACAACATTCTGACACTCGAATACCCTGTCAGAAAAGTCTAGTGTCTGGGAATGAGCTTTTACAGTGTCTGCTATAATGTTAATGTTGTTATTGGTGTGTTTACATAGATGAATATGGCCACCGTGTAAATGCACAGTGTAGTTATGATCTTATTGCCACATTAGATCGTTATAATAACATGATATTGTTGCCTTCAGTGATTTCCTGAAGATAAATACCAAAAAATAACACAACTGGAATAACTGCAGCAGTCACTGTCTTCGATCTCATATAAAGCAAGAGCTGAATTAAGATCGTGTGTAGAGTCGTTAGCTATGTATTAATCGTGCAGCCCTAATTGATACAGCTTTATTATATATAGTATGTGTTTTATTTTGATAGGTTAACTGTTTTTGTGCTGTGTAGCGCTCCTCTGCATGTTCAGAGAGAGAGAGAGAGATCACATATACAGTTCTTCCACTCACCTCATTTGGTGGATTTTTCCCTGGTTTTTGTTCTCCTTTTCAATTCAAGGATGGTTTCCCAACATCTCTCAAAGCCTTCCTACCTCTGTCCTTTCATTTGTTCATGTTGGCTTTCCATTTTTTGCAGAGGATTTGCCTTTTAATGTCCAAATCGGACATGACAGCAAGCGACATCTCTATTTTTCTTAGGGCCTACTCACACTATGCCATCCGAATCGTGCCCAGGCCCATTTCCTGGATCGTTTGAGAAGTGTGAGTGCTCTGAATCGGGCTCAGACATGGTTCAATTGGCCGGCCCTGGCCCAGTTGGAAGAGGTGGGCCTGAGTGCGGTTCACTTGGGCTCAGGTGCGGTACGCTTACAGTGTGAGTGCAAGCGTGCCTAAGCCCGAAACTGAAAGTGAGACGTGACTTTTAATGGACTGTTTCATATGGATTAATTAATCATTCGTGCTGTTCAATGAACGCAAACTGTCGTAGTTTATTAAAGACGCAAACCCCTCACTGTACGACAACTTCACCTTCAGCAAACCCCCTAATTCCTGCAGCACGAGGACTTTATGAGCGTCCAAAGTGGCTCATCTGTTCGGCGAAATATTTGACTGCGTGTCACGGCATATCAAACGACTTAAACCTGGGATGTCCAAACTCGGTCCTGAAGGGCCAGTGTCCTGGAGAGTTTAGCTCCAATCCTAATCAAGCACACCTGAACCAGCTAATTAAGCCCTTACTAGGTATACTAGAAACGTCCTGACAGGTGTGTTGAAGCAAGTTGGCGCTAAACTAAGCCGGACACCGGCCCTCCAGGACTGAGTTTGGACACACCTGACTTAAACGATATAACTAAAGAAATCTCCACTGTGCTGAGCGAGAGCGCTTCTCTTCCTAAACTGAACAGTGCATCATCGATGACGTAAGCATGCTCAGGCCCGAATGTAATGACGTCGGGGGACACGGGAGGGGGGGACAAGTGTGCTTTGGCCCGTTCAACGCAACTGTACACAGTGTGAGTACGCCCTTAGTGGACATAAATGTTTTTTTCTGTGTGGTGCTATTTTAATTTGTAAAACGCAAGTCTTGGTCACGTGAAAATATCCCCAAACTGTTTCTATATACAAAGTTCACACATACAATTAATGTCACATGGTTATCTAATTTTTATTACGGTTGTTCATGGCACACACTCAAATATTACGATATGAATACAGTTTCATAAGATAGTTTGAATAGCACTATTTAATTTGACTCCTGACTGATTTGGATGAACTGAATAACCTCAAACTGAAGACTCTCAGAAGACGTTGTTTGTAGTCGCTCACCAGCCGAGTGTGCTTTTATTTGGGTCACTGTCTTATTTTAATATCCGCTTGTCATATTTTTTTTCCTCAGGATATCTCGGCACAAGAGAGCAATATCCTCGGATCTTTCTGCGATATGAACGTAAGTCTCTCGCACACACACACACACACACACACACACACAAACACACACAAACACACACAAACACACACACACACACACACACACACACACACACACACACACACACACACACACACACACACACACACACACACACACACACACACACAAACACACAGACTCATGATTATGGGCTTAATTACAGCATTTAGAGATAATTGACGAGCACAATAGATGCTGAGTGGACGACGCAGGACTGGATTTATGCAGATCTAGGCGTTACCAGTGTGTGAAAGTACAGGATGTTCTTAGTTTAGACGTCGACTGGCGTGATTCATCCACTCCCATGAATCATTGCAGGTTTTAGCAATTAAATAATAGCTGTTCATCAGTCAGACTCTATATAAAGATGCCATTTGTTGCTACTTTGAAGTCAGAGTTATTAGCTACCCTCGAAGTTTTTCCCCAATTTCTAATTAATGGAAAAGATTGTTTCAACACATTTCTAAACATAATAGTTTTAATAACTCATTTCTAATAACTGATTTATTTTATCTTTGTCATGATGACAGTAAATAATATTTGACTAGATATTTTTCAAGACACTTCTATACAGCTTAAAGTGACATTTAAAAGCTTAACTAGGTTAATTTAGTTAATTAGGCAGGTCATTGTATAATGATGGTTTGTTCTGTAGACATTGGAAATAAATATTGCTTAAGGGGCTGATAATATTGACCTTAAAATGGGTTTACAAAAATGTAAAAACTGCTTTGATTCTAGCCGAAATAAAACAAATAACTTTCTCCAGAAGAAAAAATATTATCAGACATACTGTTAAAATTTCCTTACTCTGTTAAACATCATTTGGGAAATATTTGAAAAAGAAAAAAGATCATTAAGAATTTTGACTTCAATTGTATGTAAATGACATTTAAATTGGCATGTATTTTGCAATCTTTAAATCAAACTGCCTGCAAATGTTTTGATTTAATCTGTAGGTAATTTTTTGAATTAATCAGGTGTTAATAGTTAAATAGGTTGGTTTGTTTTCATTATGATAATAATAATAATAATAATAATTAATTAGTATTATACATTTTCTAATATATTTTATTACATTAATTATTTACATAATTTTTTAATATATTGTAAATTCATTCATTCATTTTCTTTTGGCTTAGTCCCTTTATTAATCTGAGGTCGCCACTGCGTAATGAACCGCAAACTTAACCAGCATATGTTTTACACAGCGGATGCCTTTTCAGCTGCAACCTATCACTGGGAAACACCCATACACACTCATTCACACACATGCACTATGGCCAGTTTAGCTCACACGATTCACCTGTACCACATGTTTTTGGGCTTGTGGGCGAAACCGGAGCACCTGGAGGAAATCTACGCGAACACGGGGAGAACATGCAAACTCCACACAGAAATGCCAACTGACACAGCCGGGACTCAAACCAGCGACCTTCTTGCTGTGGGGCGATTGTGCTACCCACTGCGCCACCGTGCAGCCCTACATTGTATATTTCTAAAATAAATTAAATACATTCATTCATTCATTTATTGATTCCTTTTTCTTCGGCTTAAGTCTCTATTTCAGAGGTCGCCACAGCAGAATGTAATATTCCAGCATATTATTCCAACTATTCCAGCATATGTTTTACGCAGTGGATGCCCTTCAGCAGTGTTTGCCCCTTTACTGATTTCTTTTTTTTTGCATGTATTTCACACTTCAATGTTTCAGATCATCAAACAAATGTAAATAGTAGGCAAAGATAACACAAGTAAACACATCATGCAGTTTTAAAATTAAGGCTTTTATTATTAAGGCTATATATATATATATATATATATATATATATATATATATATATATATATATATATATATATATATATATATATATATATATATATATATATATATATATATATATATATATATACACACACACACACACACACACACACAGTTGAAGTCAGAATTATTAGCCCCCCTTTGAATTTTTTTAATATTTCCTAAATGATGTTTATCAGAGCAAGGAAATTTTCACAGTATGTCTGATAGGGTTGGGCGATGTTGACCAATTTAGCATCGTACGATGTCTAATGTGAAACATCGCGATGGACGATGGCATCGTCTTCATAGGCGGAGGTAAATAAATTATTTATGAATAATTAATTAATTCATAACGAATTAATTATTTGTAGCCTACCGTTTCTACTACCTGACCCGCATGGTCTTTGTTTTACCCATAACCAAATCATAAATGAATAAAGATAAGTTACACACAAATTACCACTTGTCAATCACTTTTTCCGCGGGACTCTGGCATGAGTAGGCAGAGTGATCTGTGTCAGTCATTTGTTTGGTGCGGTGGATGGCGGAGGGGTGTCGCGGACGAAAGTGAGCGGGACGGGGGTTGCTCGCGAACAAAAGTGAGCGGCGCTGAGGTGTCGCGGACGAAAGTGAAGAGGGTTGGGGAGTCGCGGAACAAAGTGAAAATGAACAGTGGACATGGGAGGAGGGTGTTTGAGAAGGGAGATCGGTAAAATGAGGTTCCGGATCCGGCGTGTTCCGGCACAAATTAAGCCCTGGATAGAGACCAGATTAATTAAATATCACGTTTAACAACTATAGTGACACGCAATCCACTATCATCCTTGATAAACTGTCCGACGTACACTGTTCTTTGGAGCTCAGACGAGCGCATGACAGTGTGTGTGTGTGTGTGTGTGTGTGGCTGTGTGTGTGGGTGTGGGTGTGGGTTTGTGTGTGCGTGTGGTCACGTGATGTGCGTTTTCAGTGGACGGAGGGCTGTTCAGAAATGCTAGATGAAACACCAGTGTGGACGTGGGTCATTTTCGTTCTAAAATGCCATTTTAATAGTAAGCTGTATTAGTGTAAACGGGGCCTGAGTTTCACGAGCGGGTTTGTGACGGGGCCGGGGCGGAGGATCGTGATGCCGGCTCAGCATTGTGATGTCTATCATCATCTATCGGCCCAACCCTAATGTCTGATAATATTTGTTCTTCTGGAGAAAGTCTTATTTGTTTTATTTTGGCTAGAATAAAAGCAGTTATTAATCTTTTAAAAACAATTTTAAGGTCAAAATTATTAGCCCCTTTAGCCTATTTTTTTTTCAATAGTCTACAGAACAAACCATCATTATACAATAACTTGCCTAATTACCCTAACCTGCCTAGTTAACCTAATTAACCTAGTTAAGCCTTTAAATGTCACTTTAAGCTGTATAGAAGTGTCTTGAAAAATATCTAGTCAAATATTATTTACTGTCATCATGACAAAGATAAAATAAATCAGTTATTAAAGATGAGTTATTAAAACTATTATGTTTAGAAATGTGTTGAAAAAATCTTTCCCATTAAACAGAAATTGGAGAAAAAAATAAACAGGGGGACTAATAATTCGGCCACTATCTAAATATATAATTATATATATATATACATACAATTTAAGGGCGGCATGGTGGTATTAAAGGTCGCCTCACAGCAGGAAAGTTGCTGGTTCAAGTCCCGGCTGGGCCAGTTGCCATTTCGGTGTGGAGTTTGCATGTTCACCTATAGCGCATGTGTTTGAACTGTGCGGGAAACCGGAGCACCCGGAGGAAACCCACGCCAACACAGGGAGAACATGCAAACTCCACACAGAAATGGCAACTGGCCCAGCCGAGACTCGAACCAGCAACCTTCTTGCTTTAAGGTGACAGTGCTAACCACTGAACCACCGTGCTGCCAAATTATAAGTTATTTTAATTTTATTCATTTGTCTAAATCACATTTCATATGTTGTTGTTGTTTTATGTGTATTTAACATGTTGTTTTCATTCAGTAGTACATGCCGAGTCATGAACAGAATTGCCTTTCTGTCCTTGTTCATCACAAACAAATTAATTCATGTGTACGCCATTAAAATTCAGTGCACTCATTTGCATAAAAAAAAGATTTGCACATGAACTGATATGAACGTGTAACTTAAATGCAAAACAAGTCACTTTGCATAAAAGACTTGGCCAAATGCATAAATGTAAATCAAAATGGTTTAATGGAGAGCAGGAGTCATTGGCCTTTTGTGTTGATTTAAACTCATTTAGAAGTCTTTCATTTTCCTTCAGGTGCTTAAACATGCTGTTTTTTTCCTTTGGGATTATTACTGGGAGATGAATTGCTGATGTGTGTGTTTCAGGACGTGGAGGTTCCTCTGCACCTGCTGCGATACGTGTGTATGTTCTGTGGGAAACACGGCCTCTCTCTGATGAAAGATTGCTTTGAGTTCGGAGCTCCTGATACTCTCCCCTTCCCCATCGCACATGCCTTCATCACCATCGTCTCTAACGTGAGTCCCATTTCTTAAAAACAGACATTTGAAATGAAAATGATCCTCGTTCCATTATTGCATTATCTCTATATTTAACTCTTGTGTATTGTTCAAATTGTCTACCCCTGTGTTATCTTGCTGTCTGTTTTTGACCCAATGACTTCCATTATATTGACATGTTTTGATTGCAAAGCCATGACAGCATATAATCCTGCATTCTTGATTGTTGGTGGTTTTCCCTGTTGGGAAGAGGTAGAGTTTGTCATTTTTACTTTTGATCATCAGTTGACAGCATTAACTCTTTATTTAGGCCAGTGTAAAGTTTTTAGCTTTTACACTGACTGGCCACTTTATTAGGTACACTTTACTAGTACCGGGTTGGACCCCCTTTTGCCTTCAGAACTGCCTTAATCCTTCGTGGCATAGATTCAACAAGGTGCTAGAAATATTCCTCAGAGTTGTCGGTTGCATATCAATTATGTGAATCTCCCGTTCCACCACATCCCAAAGGTGCTCTATTGGATTGAGATCTGGTGACTGTGGAGGCCATTTGAGCACAGTGAACTCCTTGTCATGTTCAAGAAACCAGTCTGAGATGATTCGCGCTTTATGACATGGTGCGTTATCCTGCTGGAAGTAGCCATGAGAAGATGGGTACACTGTGGTCATAAAGGCATGGACATGGTCATCAACAATACTCAGGTAGGCTGTGGTGTTGACACGATGCTCAATTGGTACTAATGGGCCCAAAGTGTGCCAAGAAAATATCCCCCACACCATTACACCACCACCAGTAGCCTGAACCATTGAAACAAGGCAGGATGGATCCATGCATTCATGTTGTTGATGCCAAATTCTGACCCGACCGTCCGAATGTCACAGCAGAAATGGAGACTCATCAGACCAGGCAACGTTTCTCCAATCTTCTATTGTACAATTTTGGTGATCTGCCTCAAGGTTGGACGTGTTGTGTGTTCAGAGATGCTCTTCTGCAGACCTCGGTTGTAAGGAGTGGTTCTTTGAGTTACTGTTGCCTTTCTATCAGCTGGAACCAGTCTGGCCATTCTCCTCTGACCTCTGGCATCAACAAGGCATTTGCACCCACAGAACTGCCGCTGGATATTTTCTCCTTTTCAGACCATTCTCTGTAAACCCTGCGTGAAAATCAGCAGTTTCTGAAATACTCAGACCAGCCCGTCTGGCACCAACAACCATGCCACGTTCAAAGTCACTTAAATCACCTTTCTTCCCCATTCTGATGCTCGGTTTGAACTGCAGCAGATGGTCTTGACCATGTCTACATGTCTAAATGCATTGAGTTGCTGCCATGTGATTGGCTGATTAGAAATTTGCGTAACGAGCAGTTGGACAGGTGTACCTAATAAAGTGGCCGGTGAGTGTATATGAAGATCTATGGAGTATAACAGCAGATTATAGTGCGTGTGCATAAATACACATGCTTAAAGGTCTCTCTCACACAAACACTATACTCCATGTACCTCCATATAAAAGCTTTTTTGCACTGCAACTGATGGTCAACATATCAGACAAACCCAATCACTCGAGTCTGACATAGTAGACCAGTGACCAATCAGAGCTTGTGTTTTCTGTGTTTACAGATCAGAATATGGTTGCACATTCCCGCTGTGATGCAGCACATCATCCCTTTTCGCACTTATGTTATCAGGTAAGAGCACTTTCTTAATGTCAATTGAAAAATGATTCGCCCTCCTGTGAAATACTTTTTCAAATATTTCCCAAATTATGTTTAACATAGCAGGAATTTTTCACAGTATTTACTATAATATTTTTTCTTCTGGAGAAAGTCTCAATTTAAAAACATTTTTAAAGCTATTTTAGGCTCAATATTATTAGCCCCCTTAAGCAATATTTGATTTGGATTGTCTACAGAACAAACCACAGTTATACAGTAGCCCCTTTCACACATACAGACTTTATTAACAACACCGGTAAATTAGTTTCTGCAATTTTCCGGAAAGAGAAGTTGTAATATCACCAGTAATTTGCCGGAATGCTGCGCTGTGTCTCAAAAAAAGAAAGAAAGAAAATAGCAGGTAAGAGCTTGTTCATGTTTAGAACGCGCTGACGAATTCACATCCGTGCTGTTTATGAAAATAAAGGGCTTTAAATCCTTCTCCAGACAGATTTAGCTGCTGCTTGATAGTCAGATAGCATTTCTATGCTCCTCCTTAGTGCATAATGATCGATAAAATGCTTCTGATAAACTGCTGTGAGTTTACCTGTGTTCAGCTGCGTGAGGCGTGTGCATGTCAATAGAAGTGAAACCATCATGAAAAAGACTGGCCATTTTCATGTTTAATATAAAGGCTGCCATTTAGAGATCATTTCTGGTTAATGATGTCAGAATTTATCGTTATTTTGGAATATATGTGTCAAAGGTTCTTTCCGCATAAAATTCTGGAACATCCTTGCCTGTGTGAACAGCACATATTTGAATTTACTGCTAAAGTCGTTTTGGAAATTTTCCGGATGTTTACTTGTATTATTAGCCCCTTTCACGCATACAGACCTTTCCGGAAAATTACCAGCAATTTTCCAGAAAGGGATCATGTGTGAACAGGCCCTTTTTAAAAATACCAGTAAATTCGTTCTGGCAATTTTCCAGACAGAGAAGTTGTAACATTACTGGTAGTTTGCCGGAATGCTGCGCTGTGGGAATGCATAAGGAAGATTCCCAGAAAGAGCACGTTCACGTCTAGAACCTGCTAACGTGAGACGTCTGCTTTAGCCAATTAGAACATTCAGACGCATTCAAATCCCACGCGGTTTCTGAAAGTAAATACCTTTTCCAGACACATTTAGCTGCTAGATGTTAATCAGATAACGTTTCTATGTTCCTTCTTATTGCCAACTGTGTAAAAAAATTATCAATAAAATGCTTATCAGGGTTTCTGCGGGGTCTTAAAAAGTCTTAAAATATCTTAAATCTCAAAATTCAAATTTTACGTTTTAAAATCTTAAATTTACTGAAATATTGTGTGGTAGGTCTTAAAGCTTTTTTTAATCAGGTCTTAATTTTCCTTTGTTCATGTATTAGTACCCAATCTGGCCAAAACCCATACAATCACCAACAACCCATCTCAATAAAACGTTACACTTTTTATTTAAAGAGGTAAATTTTAAATCTATTTATCGTAATGGTTTAATTATTTTCTTCACAATAACATTTGTTTAAAAGTGCTCCATGTATTTACTTCTGAGGACACCGACCTGGACAGATTGTTGTGCACAGACTAAGGCCCAATCCCAATTCTATTTTTGTACCCCATCCCCTTGGCCCTTGAAACAGAGTGTGAAGGGGAAAGGCTTCAAAATTTACCCCTAACAATTATGACCGCACTACAGCACCTGCACACGTCATCATATGTCATCGCGATCTCTTGCTTCATATGAGATCAGACGATGGCAACTGCTGCAGTTATTCCAGTTGTGTTATTTTTTGGTATTTATCTTCAGGAAATCACTGAAGGCAACGATATCATGTTATTATAACGATCTAATGTGGCAATAAGATCATAACTACACTGTGCATGTACACAGTGGCCATATTCATCTATGTAAACAAACCAAAAACAACATTAACATTATAGCAGACACTGTAAAAAGCTCATTTTCAGCCACTAGACATTATTGACAGGTTGTTCGAGTGTCATCGAGTGTCAGAATGTTGTGGGACTGCTGTACAGGAGTTATTATTATGGATTATAGATAGCGAATTTTTTTATTTTAGCATTTTTTTATTAAAGCATGATGGTAAAACATGAATGCAGTTATATATATATATTAAAACATGTGCTTGTTTGCTGTAAAAAATCGTAATAATGACAAAAATACTAATTTGTGGATCTCCTTGCTTCCGGGTGTAACTATCTGCCGTTGCGGCTGATGTATTCTGAGAAATTTTCTCATCTCAGCTCGTAGACTTAAAGGCACACACAGACAGTCCATTCAGAGAGAACTAAAACCCACATAAATTATTTAAACGTAAAACCGAAAAAAACATAATTCACAAGCGCGTATTGAACAGTGTATGTCGTACCGAACGATTCAGTGTTGTATTGAGAATTGTGGCATCCCTAGTACAAATACAAGCCAGCCGTTTAGAGGTCATTTCTGGTTAATGATGTCAGAGTTCACCGGTATTTTGGAATGGATGTGTGAATGGTCTGTTCCGGAAAAATTACAGAACGTCTGTTACCAGTAAGGTTGTTCTGGAAATTTTCCGGATATTTACCGGTATCACTGTGTGAAAGGGGCTATAGACTTGTCTGATTATCCTGACTTGCCTAATTACCCTAGTTAAGCCTTTAAATGTGACTTTAAGCTGAATACTAGTGTCCTGTAAAAAATCTAGTCAAATATTGTGTACTGGCATCATGGCAAATATAAATTAAATCAGTTATTAGAGATGAGTTATTAAACTAGTATGTTTAGAAATGTGTTGAAAAAAATCTTCTGCCTGTTAAACAGAAATTGGGGAAAAATATACAGGGGGGCTAATAATTCAGGAGGGCTCATACATCTGAGTTTAACTGTAAATGAGAGTCAGGCAGAGCACAGTCAGGCTACTCGTAGAGAGATGCTGCTGCTGCTGCCAGGAATCTGCTCTCGCTTGGGTTGCTAGGAAGAGCATCCCTCACCATAGCAACAGTTGCCAAGGCTCTCCTCACATGACCTCGGGGGAGGCAGACGGCTGGCAGGAGAGCTGAGAGAGGCGACGGTCATGTGACTCCAGACAGACTGCATTAAAACTGCATTGTGTGCTCAGACACAAACCTGTCGAGTGGCTTGTGGATTTTTGTGATTTCCTTGAGTGATTATATTATATTATATTATATTATATTATATTATATTATATTATATTATATTATATTATATTATATTATATTATATTATACAGTATTATATTATACAGTATTATATTATATTATACAGTATTATATTATATTATATTATACAGTATTATATTATATTGAATATTATATATGGATTTTTGTGATTTCGTTGAGAGTGAGGGTATATATTATATTATATTATATTATATTATTTTATACAGTATTATATTATATTATTATATTATACAGTATTATATTATATTATTTTATACAGTATTATATTATATTATTATATTATACAGTATTATATTATATTATTTTATACAGTATTATATTATATTATTATATTATACAGTATTATATTATATTATATTATATTATATTATATTATATTATATTATACAGTATTATATTATATTATACAGTATTATATTATATTATTTTATACAGTATTATATTATATTATATTATATTATTATATTATACAGTATTATATTGTTATATTATATTATATTATACAGTATTATATTATATTATTTTATACAGTATTATATTATATTATTATATTATACAGTATTATATTATATTGAATATTATATATGGATTTTTGTGATTTCGTTGAGAGTGAGGGTATATATTATATTATACAGTATTATATTATATTATTTTATACAGTATTATATTATTATATTATACAGTATTATATTATATTATTTTATACAGTATTATATTATATTATTATATTATACAGTATTATATTATATTATATTATATTATACAGTATTATATTATATTGAATATTATATATGGATTTTTGTGATTTCGTTGAGAGTGAGGGTATATATTATATTATATTATATTATTTTATACAGTATTATATTATACAGTATTATATTATATTATTTTATAAAGTATTATATTATATTATTATATTATACAGTATTATATTTTATTAGTATATTATACAGTATTAAATTATATTATTATATTATACAGTATTATATTATATTATACAGTATTATATTATATTATACAGTATTATATTATATTATTATATTATATTATTATATTATACAGTATTATATTATTTTATACAGTATTATATTAATTATTATATTATACAGTATTATATTATACAGTATTATATTATATTATATTATACAGTATTATATTATATTATTTTATACAGTATTATATTATATTATATTATATTATACAGTATTATATTATATTATTTTATATTATACAGTATTATATTATATTATACAGTATTATATTATATTATATTATATTATATTATATTATATTATATTATACAGTATTATATTATATTATACAGTATTATATTATATTATTTTATACAGTATTATATTATATTATATTATTTTATACAGTATTATATTATATTATTCTATTATACAGTATTATATTGTTATATTCTATTATACAGTATTATATTATATTCTATTATATTATTATATTATACAGTATTATATTATATTATTTTATACAGTATTATATTATATTATTATATTATACAGTATTATATTATATTATATTATACAGTATTATATTATATTATTTTATACAGTATTATATTATATTATTATATTATACAGTATTATATTATATTATTATATTATACAGTATTATATTATATTATATTATATTATATTATACAGTATTATATTATATTATACAGTATTATATTATATTATTTTATACAGTATTATATTATATTATATTATACAGTATTATATTATATTATTTTATACAGTATTATATTATTATATTATATTATATTATTATATTATACAGTATTATATTGTTATATTATATTATATTATATTATACAGTATTATATTATATTATTTTATACAGTATTATATTATATTATTATATTATACAGTATTATATTATTATATTATACAGTATTATATTATATTGAATATTATATATGGATTTTTGTGATTTCGTTGAGAGTGAGGGTATATATTATATTATACAGTATTATATTATATTATTTTATACAGTATTATATTATTATATTATACAGTATTATATTATATTATTTTATACAGTATTATATTATATTATTATATTATACAGTATTATATTATATTATATTATACAGTATTATATTATATTGAATATTATATATGGATTTTTGTGATTTCGTTGAGAGTGAGGGTATATATTATATTATATTATATTATATTATTTTATACAGTATTATATTATATTATTATATTATACAGTATTATATTATATTATTTTATACAGTATTATATTATATTATTATATTATACAGTATTATATTATATTATTTTATACAGTATTATATTATATTATTATATTATACAGTATTATATTATATTATTTTATACAGTATTATATTATATTATTATATTATACAGTATTAAATTATATTATTATATTATACAGTATTATATTATATTATACAGTATTATATTATATTATTATATTATATTATTATATTATACAGTATTATATTATTTTATACAGTATTATATTAATTATTATATTATACAGTATTATATTATATTATATTATACAGTATTATATTATATTATTTTATACAGTATTATATTATATTATATTATACAGTATTATATTATATTATTTTATATTATACAGTATTATATTATATTATACAGTATTATATTATATTATATTATATTATACAGTATTATATTATATTATACAGTATTATATTATATTATATTATTTTATACAGTATTATATTATATTATTCTATTATACAGTATTATATTGTTATATTATATTATACAGTATTATATTATATTCTATTATACAGTATTATATTATATTCTATTATATTATTATATTATACAGTATTATATTATTTTATACAGTATTATATTATATTATTATATTATACAGTATTATATTATATTATATTATATTATACAGTATTATATTATATTCTATTATACAGTATTATATTATATTATTATATTATACAGTATTATATTATATTATTTTATACAGTATTATATTATATTATTATATTATACAGTATTATATTATATTATTTTATACAGTATTATATTATATTATTATATTATACAGTATTATATTATATTATTATATTATACAGTATTATATTATATTATTTTATACAGTATTATATTATATTATTATATTATACAGTATTATATTATATTAGTATATTATACAGTATTATGTTATATTATTATATTATACAGTATTATATTATATTATTTTATACAGTATTATATTATATTCTATTATACAGTATTATGTTATATTATTATATTATACAGTATTATATTATTTTATACAGTATTATATTATATTATTATATTATACAGTATTATGTTATATTATTATATTATACAGTATTATATTATATTATTTTATACAGTATTATATTATATTATTATATTATACAGTATTATGTTATATTATTATATTATACAGTATTATGTTATATTATTATATTATACAGTATTATATTATATTATTTTATACAGTATTATATAATATTATTATATTATACAGTATTATATTATATTATTATTTTATACAGTATTATATTATATTATATTATACAGTATTATATTATACAGTATTATATTATATTATACAGTATTATATTATATTATTTTATACAGTATTATATTATATTATTATATTATACAGTATTATGTTATATTATTATATTATACAGTATTATGTTATATTATTATATTATACAGTATTATATTATATTATTTTATACAGTATTATATAATATTATTATATTATACAGTATTATATTATATTATTATTTTATACAGTATTATATTATATTATATTATACAGTATTATATTATACAGTATTATATTATATTATACAGTATTATATTATATTATTTTATACAGTATTATATTATATTATTATTTTATACAGTATTATATTATATTATATTATACAGTATTATATTATATTATACAGTATTATATTATTATATTATACAGTATTATATTATATTATATTATTATATTATACAGTATTATATTATATTATACAGTATTATATTATATTATATTATACAGTATTATATTATATTATATTATACAGTAATATATTATATTATACAGTAATATATTATATTGTACAATATTATACAGTAATATATTATATTATTTTATTTTATTTTATTTTATATTATATTATATTGCTTTGGATGGCCATGTAGGTATATTTTTGCCAATAGACAAATCCATTATATGAGTCATAATTATCAATATTAATTTTATGCCAAAAAACATTTGAATATTAATTAAAGATCATTTGTACATTTCCTACAGTAAATATATCAAAACTCTGTCTTTAATTATTAAAATACATTGCTGAGACCTAAATTTTTACTCTTTTTGGTTTTGTTTGTGTGTGTGTGTGTGTGTGCGTGTGCGTGTGCGTGTGCGTGTGTGTGTGCGTGTGCGTGCGTGTGTGTGTGCGTGCAGGTATCTGTGTAAGCTGTCAGATCAGGAGCTGCGTCAGAGTGCTGCTCGTAACATGGCAGATTTGATGTGGAGTACAGTGAAGGAGCCATTGGACAGTGCTCTGTGTTTCGACAGGGAGAGTCTGGATCTGGCTTTCAAATACTTCATGAGTCCCACACTCACCATGAGACTCGCTGGACTGAGCCAGATCACGGTACACACACACCTACAAATACTGCAGATTCACCGTCATGCTTGATTCAGACACTTATACTGGCTTAATACTAGCAGTTTTAATTGAACTAGAACTACACCAGCATATTACACTACTCTCCTGCCTGCCTGAATTGCTGGACTATTTGAACTATTACTCTCTTCCGCCATTAATTGGGTAGATTCATGGGTAACACTGTAGTTAAGGTCACAATTCATTCTATTAACAAATCATTAACTAACACTACTAGCTTAATAAACCACTAAGTAGCTGCTTATTAATAGTTAGTAAGGTAGAAGTTGGGTTCAGGTATTGGGTAGGATTTGAGATGTAAAATAAGATCATGCTTTATAACTACTAATAATAAACAGTTAATCTATTAATAATAGGCAGGTAATAAGCCAGTAGTTAAGTTGTCGTGACTTAAAATAAAGTGTCACCGTTTTCTATCATGCTCAATGTTTATTGAACTCCTTTTGCCTGTGTCTTTGCAGAATCAGCTGCACACCTTCAATGACGTCTGTAACAACGAGTCGCTTGTTTCTGACACCGAGACGTGAGTCCTGCAGTTCACTCGCATTCATAGCTCAGCCAAGACTGCTGTGTGTTAATGACTTTATTTCCTCTCTCAGGTCGATAGCCAAGGAGCTGGCTGACTGGCTCATCAATAATAACATTGTGGAGCACATATTCGGACCAAATTTGCACATTGAGGTGAGCCGGCCTGCATAAAACACCTAATTTGGATCTAAAACCAACAGTTTGTTCATGCATCAATAGCGACTGGCAAAAAGAATAGCATATACATATAAAAATATTTTATATATGTTGGGAAAATAAATGTCTACTCTCCAAAAAAAGGATTATTTTAAAAGCATTATGTTGGTATTATAACTTATTACAGTATTTTAAATATTAATTTATCAGTTTGTGTACCAATGTTGTTATTGCTAAAAACGATTAATTGATTTTGAAGTGAACAAAAGCTGAATATGAAATATAAATGAATGAAACAGTTGAATATATTACACTAAAGATTAAGAATTCTTATTCACGTTATTGTTATTATCAATAACATTATTAATATTTTTTACTAATGTATTCACAAATGCATTTTTGTATAACATTGGATTCAAAATAACTGGTTTTATTTCTAATCTGATAACTAATATCTATTTTAAAACTTACTTGATTATTTTATTTTTTATTTATTTATTTTTACAAATATTAAGTTGTTTCCTCCTGGCAATCAGAAGTAAAATGGTAAGTATTAATGGTAAAATAAAATCTTAACATTAGATATATTATATAAATATTATGTTGAATACAAAATGCATAATCCAGTGTTGTGTGAAAAGCTCTTTTGTGGTTTAATTTATACATTATTATTATTATTATTATTATTATTATTATATAATTATTATAATAATAATAATGATAATTAATGCCTTCCAAAAGCAATTTTCATTCAAAATTGTATTAAAATTGTAATTTTTTATATCATAACTTGTTCTTTTAACAATTAATTTAGCAATTTGTGTACCAGTGTTTTTATTCCTGACAAGAACTGATAATTGATTTTCAATAATTGAACAAAGCTGAATTAAATTATAAAATAAAAAAAAATAAAAATATATAATTTATTCTTTTTATTCTTACTAATTATATATTATTTACTAATACTAACAATACTAATGTTGAGTGAATTCACAAATGCATTTTTGTATAACACAATTCCTTTGGATCTAAAAACCAACAATTTGCTCATGCATCAGTAACAAATGGCAAAGAGTGTGGCATCTACATTTAAAAAGCAAACTTCATGACACTAGCCTTAATGTTGGAAAAAGAAATGTCTACACTGCAAAAAAAGATTTTTTGTTGTCTTGATTTTAGTCTAAATATTTACCAATTTCTAAATCAAGAAACTATTTTTAGACAAATAATAATATTGCCTTTCTTTTAAAAAAAGCAAATAATCTTCTGTCAAAAGGAAAACAAGATTATTTTACTTTATTAATATAATATATTGCTTTGGTTTTGTACATTGATTGTTAACCTAAATTTGACAAATCAAATAAGACCTTGCTATCTTTAGCCCCGCCTCCTCAGTAGTTGCTGTTCTGCTATTGGCTGAAGCAGCCCAAGCTGAAAAGAAAAGAAAAAACACTAACGGCGAGACTCTTCTTTTTGTGCTTGTGGTTGCACATTGATTTCTCTGTGATCGCTGACTGAAGGTTTATTATTTGTGATTGTTCTGTAGATCATTAAACAGTGCCAAGTGATCCTGAACTTTCTGGCTGCCGAGGGAAGGCTGAGCACCCAACATGTGGACTGTATATGGGCCGCCGCTCAGGTACACATACACACAAACACACACGCGCATACAGACTCTTATAGGCGTAATGATGTTTCTACTGTACAGACTGTATATTCTCTCCCCCTAAACATAAACCCAACCCTCACAGGAAACATGTGCATTCAGGTTTAAGTCCCCACTGGGATATTAAAACAAGTACACACACACACACACACACAACACTCAGATTGTTTCTGCTGGATGTAAACTGTGCACAGAACGCACATTTTCTGCTTGTAGAACTACAAATGTGCAAATGTGAATGAAACTATCAGTGTACAAATACGTTAAATATTTATTTTATTAATTGTATTTTAAATATTTTATATTATATTATTTATTATATATTCATAGATTTTCATTTAGAATTTTTATTACAGTATTTGACGTTTAATACTACTACTACTACTACTACTAGTAATAATAATAATAATTAATACACTACAAATAAGTTTTTTATTAAAAGCTGTATTAAAATTAGCAAAAAAAAGGTTATTTTTGATATTATAACTTATTTTTTTAAGCTATCATTGTTGTTATTGCTAACAAGAACGATTAATAGATTAATAGAAGCTGAATTATAAAATATAAAACAATGAGCAGGGCTCGAAATTAACTTTTTTTCCTTGGTAGCACCGGTGCTCCCAACTTCAAAAATTTAGGAGCACCAGAAAAAAATTAGGAGCACCCACCAAAAATGAATGAGCACCACTGCAAATTGTATAAGTGATTTATTGTATTTGAAAACGACATCAATCAGGACTAACAACAACCAGAAACAACTATCTAAATAATGCTGTGATGACTTATTGATATCTGTGCAATAATTCCAAAATGAACGTCTAATAATTATAAAATATTATTAATAATGACGATGATGTCAATAATATATACAATGAATAACATTTATCATTATCATGCTGCCCTGGATGTGCTTGAATGAGAGTTATGTACTGTAAAAGGTCCTGCTGTTACTTTATGAAAAATACATTTATGGTTTGCATCAAACAGAAATGAAGCATTGCAGTAAGAAATATTTATTTTTGCACTATTGTTTTTATATGCATATCAATTTAATAAATAATATTTCTGCCACAAAATAAACGTAAGATTATAATAAATCATTCAATCCAATGCTGAAAGCTGCAAAGCAGTCATCAGTAAATAGAAAAATAATCTACATCTCAAGAAAGAATGGACCAAAGAAAGTAAGAAAAGTCTCACTTCTGCCACTCTTTAAAAGTTTTGCTTTCGGTTTGTGTCATTGTAAATGATCAGTCTCATTATGCGCTGATTTACAGTTTTCTGTGTTTGTGGGGAAAAAAGCAGGCGAGTCAGCCGACCCAATATAAGAGCAGGCAGAACAGAATTCTCGTGATGACCACTGGCGCAATACCGTTCTTTGTTATGAGCCGTAGATTCAGTTTAAACTTAGTAAAGGCGAGCTTCTTTGGCGATGATGTGTACAGTGTTAGATCTTATATTTATTGGACATTTGCGCTGAACACGCAGTGAATGCAACGCATCGAGATTCGGCCACCTTCTCTGAAAACCCTCGATTGATCTCGGATGGCGCTCTTATAAGCTCCCTGTTATCTGACAGCGGGAAGCCTTGAGTGATTGACAGCTAATATGAACCAATATAGAGGCAGGGAAGTTCGATTCATCACGTTTTTAGAAAAAATCGAAACAAGTCGCACTACAACCATTATATGCAGTCGCACAAATGCTCCCAAATATATTATGTGGTCGCATAGATTAAATTTCGGGCCCATATGCGACCAAAATGGTCGCAATTTCGAACCCTGATGAAACAATTTAATATGTTACACTAATGATGAATTAATTCTTAATCTTAATTCTTAATTTCTTCTTTTACTAATAAAAACGATACTAATGAATCAATTCACAAATGCAATTTTTTATTTTTTTTTTACTAATATTACATTGGTTTTTTTGCCGTACAATTAGAAGTAAAACAAAATTAAAATTTTATTTATTGTTGGTGAAATACAACACAGACATTACATGAAAAAATTATCAAATATAAATATTATATACCTATAATGTACAAAATGAATACTCCAATGTTGTGTAAAAAGCTCTTTTGTTTTTTTTCACTTATGTAGTTAATATTAATGATGGTAATAATAATAATGTGTGTGTGTGTGTGTGTTTGTGTCTGTGTTTAGCTGAAACACTGCAGCCGTTACATCCACGATCTGTTCCCCTCGCTCATCAAGAACCTGGACCCTGTTCCTCTGCGCCACGTGCTCAGTCTGGTGTCAGGATTACACCCCAGCGCACACACCGAACAGGTAACACACATCCATGCACAATTACACACAGTTACACCCAGCCAGTTGATTCACATGCAAAACTGTGCGATGCAATGAAGCATGAAATGCAACCGTATTTATCAAGAGGTTGTGATTGAGTTGTGTTTGTGTGTATGTGTGTGTAGACGCTGTATTTGGCGTCCATGTTGATCAAGGCTTTGTGGAATAATGCGCTGGCAGCCAAAACTCAGCTGTCCAAACAGAGCTCCTTCGCCTCGCTGCTCAACACCAACATTCCCATGGGCAACAAGAAAGGTGCGTTCAGAGTTTAATCTGTCAAATTACAGTTGGAGTAAAAGCCGATTTACACTTCTGCGTTGAGAGCATGTGCTTAGTCCAGCGGAGACTTCGTACAGTCGCAGACTCTTCATCGTGGCTGAGTGGATATTGTGTTCAGAATGGATACTCATGTTCTAGATACACTACTTGACCAAAGTTTTGTCGACGATCCCAATTGTAAGAGCAACAAATAATAACTTGACTTCTAGTTGATCATTTGGAAAAGTGGCAGAAGGTGGATTTTTTCTGATAAATCATCTGTTGAACTGCATCCCAATCATCACAAATACTGCAGAAGACCTATTGGAACCCACATGAACCCAAGATTCTCACAGAAATCAGTCAAGTTTGGTGAAGAAAAAATCATGGTTTGGGGTTACATTCAGTATGGGGGCGTGCGAGAGATCTGCAGAGTAAATTGCAACATCAACAGCCTGAGGTATCAAGTCACCAGACATGAACATTATTGAGCATGTCTGGGGTAAGATGGAGGAGGAGGCATTGAAGATGAATCCAAAGAATCTTGATGAACTCTGGGAGTCCTGCAAGAACGCTTTCTTTGTCATTCCAGATGACTTTATTAATAAGTGATTTGAGTCATTGCAGAGATGTGTGGATGCAGTCCTCCAAGCTCATGAGAGTCATGCACAATATTCATTCTTTCATCACTGCAGCATGACTTTATATTCTATACTGGACATTATTTCTGTTAAGTGACAAGACTTCTGTCTAAGCAAAGTCAGACCTTACTGTCCTAATGAAATCATTAAAAATCAAGGCATGATCATATTTTATTTTGGTAAAATAAGCGTAATCTAGAGGCCTTTGCCTTTCATATAAGCCACTTCTGATACCAAATGATCAACTAGAAGTCAAGTTATTATTTGCTGTTTCTACAATTGGGATAGGTGACGAGACTTTTGTCAGGTAGTGTATATATTTGTATTATTTTATTTAATGTTATTTATTTTTTTATATTTTTATTTTTTTGAGTGTAGTACAAATACCCATTCCAGTCAACTTAGGAAAATATGCATAATGACCTGAAGCTGTGCCTGCTTTTACAGGTTTTGTTTTTCTCTTTATTATTTACTCTGGTTTACTTAGTTATTATTCTGTAAAGCATATAAACATTGCAGTGTAAAGACATTTAAAATGACATTTAAAATGTTTTGTTTTAATTAATTTAATTTTAAGGTATTTCAGTCTAAATTTGTATTTAATTTGGTTCAGATTATCTTTTGTATTTTGTTTTAGATAATCATTGCAGTTTTGTTAAAATATTTTTTAGTTAGTCAATATGATTCAGATAAGCAGCTGTAATTTTCAGTTCAAATCTTTTATTTGCTTTAGGATAAAGAGTTTCTGTTTAAAAAAAAATATTATACAAATTTGAGCAAATGTTTGGTTGAAGTTTCCTAAAGTTTGTTAAACAATTTATTTTTAGTTTTTCTTGGTTACTGATAACATTTGTCTGTTTTAATGTTTTAATGTTTTTATTTATTTGCTTATTTTTTGTAATTTTGGTTAAAACCGTGTAAACGGTAAAATTAAAAAATATATGTATTAAAAAAAATCTTTTTTATTTATTTTTTCATTTAGTTTAGATGTCATTTATATTTTATTTTTATTTTCTACTGCTAACATTTGTCTGTTGACATGTTTAACTGTTTTGATTTATTTGCTTATTTTTGGTCCATTATTGTTTAAAAAAAGTCTCAAAATATTTAAAATGATTTTGTTAATGTTGTATTGCATTTTTATTTCTTTGTTTTGCTATTATATATGAGCAAAGTTTAATGGTCAATCATATATTATTTCCGCCAGGATCTCCTGCAGGAAGCCCTGAGAGCAGTGACAACAGCGACACGCATCACAGTGGAGGAAGTGACATGGAGATGGACGAGCCAATCATGAGCAGCGGGAAGCGAGGCCAGCAGAGGCTGTCAGATACTGAGGTAACACAAAAACACATCATCAAAAACATCACAAAATCAAGTGTTGGTTAGCTTTAGTAGCTAGTTTTCCATCCAAATACGTAAATGCACAAAACTAGAATATAGCATAAAATATTTGCAAATGTTTCCGTCCAGTATGAGTCAGAGAGAACAAAATCATCACTTCTTGATAAACTGGCAGCAAACTCCCAGCTGTAATCGGTGAATGTAAACACATCTAATGAGTCGATGTCTATCCTCCACAGGAGTCTCTGCAGGGCAGCTCAGACGAGACGGCGAACAGTGGAGAAGAGGGCAGCAGCAGCGGCCGCAGCGAGGCCTCCAGTAACGAAGCGGGATCCAGCAGAGCCAGCCAATCAGCAGGCAGCCCGGGCAGCGAGCTCCACTCCGACGACATGGCCGACAGCGAAGCCCTGAAGGAGGAGGAAGAGGAGGAGGAAGAAGAGGAAGACGACGATGAAGACGACGAAGATGATGACGAGGACGAGGAAGACGACAGACCTGCTGTGGCTTCCGAAGCCAGCCCTCAGAAAGACCCCCGAGAGCCGTCCACGTCAGAAATGCGCAAACGAAAAGCCGGGGAAGCATTTGAGGATGTTCAGGGTCCTCCGGAGCGTCCTGGCATGTCATCCGGAATTCCTGGATCAATTTCCTCCGCTCCTATACTTTCCAAAACCAAATCCATCCCGTTCACCCCAGAGGCGGCTGCCGCATTGGTTGCCTCGTCTTCCTCCTCGCTCAGGATCCTGGACCCGTGCTCCTCTTCCTCTTCTGTGTGCCTAGAGGGAACGTCAGGAGAGCCGACCGATCCCTCCCAATCCCAGAATCCCCAGCAAACACAGCCGGAGATGGGCTCTGTTTCCCAGGAGCCCGCCTGCATGCCCCGACCGGCCGACTTTCTAACGGAGGCCATGGGGAATGAGCTGTTCAACTGCAGGCGTTTCATCAGCCCGCAGCACCACCATCATCACCACCACCATCATCACCATCATCATCATCACCACCATCACGACGGGTGAGGCTGCCGTTCAAATCTGCTGTTTGTCACTTTTTATGGCTTTTAATTCTTTAGAACACAAAAAAGTGTTACAAAAACACAAACTTACAGCATAAATGATCTCATACATTTATATGCGATAGTCAATGGGTTGCAAAAGAAAAACAGAAACAACAGGGGAAAGAAATCACTATATCTAGATACAGTTACGTCCATAAATATTTGGACAACGACACAATTCTGCCATTTTTGGCTCTATACACCAACACAATCGATTTAAAATGAAATGAAGACAAGATGTGCTTTAATTGCAGACTGTCAGCTTTAATTTAAGGGTATTTGCATCCAAAATCAGGTGAACACTGTAGGAATTACATCAGTTTGCATATGCGCCTCCCACTTGTTAAGGGACCAAAAGTAATTGGACAAATGGGTTCCAAGCTGTTCCGTGGCCAGGTGTGTGTTATTCCCTCGTTACCCCAATTACAATGAACAGATAAAAGGTCCAGAGTTCATTTGAAGTGTGCTATTTGCATTTGGAATCTGTGACTGTCAACTTTCAAAATGAGATACAAAGATCTGTCACTATCAGTCAAGCAAGCCATCATTAGGCTGAAAAAACAAAACAAATCCATCAGAGAGATAGCAAAAACATTACGCGTGGCCAAAACAACTGTTTGGAACATTCTTAAAAAGAAAGAACGCATCAGTGAGCTCAGCAACACCGAAAGACCACGGAAACAACTGTGGGGCATGACCAAAGAATTCTTTCCCTGGTAAAGAAAACACCCTTCACAACAGTTGGTCAGATCAAGAACACTCTCCAGGAGGTAGGTGTATGTGTGTCAAAGTCAACTATTAAGAGAATACTTCACCAAAGCGAATACAGAGGGTTCACCACAAGATGTAAACCATTGGTGAGCCTCAAAAACAGGAAGGCCAGATTAGAGTTGTTCACAGTGCTGGAACAGCATCCTTTGGACAGATGAGACCAAGACCAACTTGTACCAGAGTAACGGGAAGAAAAGAGTATGGAGAAGGAAAGAAACTGCTCATGATCT
Organism: Danio kyathit; assembly: GCA_903798195.1. Taxonomy (NCBI): domain Eukaryota; kingdom Metazoa; phylum Chordata; class Actinopteri; order Cypriniformes; family Danionidae; genus Danio; species Danio kyathit. Next base: position 66,788,159 of record LR812519.1, on the reverse strand, counting down.
TAAGCAGTGAGGCATGGTGGTAGTAGTGACATGGCGTGGGCATGTTTGGCTGTAAATGGAACTGGTTCTCTTGTATTTATTGATGATGTGGCTGCTGACAAAAGCAGCAGGATGCTTTCTGAAGCGTTTCAGGCAATATTTTCTGCTCATATTAAGCCAAATACTTCAGAACTCATTGGACGGCGCTTCACAGTGCAGATGGAGAATGACCCAAAGCATACTACAAAAGCAACCAAAGAGTTTTTAAAGGGAAAGAAGTGGAATGTTATGCAATGGCCAAGTCAATCACCTGACCTAAATCTGATTAACCTTGCTGAAGATAAAACTGAAGGGAAAAAAATTCCCCAAGAACAAGCAGGAACTAAAAACAGTTGCTGTAGAGGCCTGGCAGAGCACCACCAGAAATGAAACCCAGCATCTGGTGATGTCTATGTGTTCCAGACTTCAGGCTGTAGACAGCAAAGGATTTGCATCCAAGTATTAAAAAGTGAAAGTTTGGTTTATGATTATTATTCTGTCCAATTACTTTTGGTCCCTTAAAAAGTGGGATGCACATATGCAAACTGTTATATATCCTACAGCGTTCACCTGATTTGGATGTAAATACCCTCAAATTAAAGCTGACAGTCTGCAGTTAAAGCACATCTTGTTCATTTCATTTCAAATTGTGTTTGTGTACAGAGCCAAAAATGTTAGAATTGTGTCGGTGTCCAAATATTTACGGACCTAACTGTATACACAAGTACCTGTATACACACGATGATCCTGTCATCATTTACTCATCCTTCACTCTTTCTAGACTTGTTTGAGTTTCTTTCTTCTGTTGAACACAGATGTAGATATTCTGTGTTGTGTTGTAAAGGTTGAAGTGGAACAATTTCAAGGTGCGTAAATGTGACCCTGGGCCAGACAACCAATCATAAGTGTCAATTCTTACCATTGATGTATGTTTTGCTATGATTGGACAATATTTGGCTGCGATGCAACTATATGACAATACACAATCTGAGGGGTCAAAGAAATCTAAATATTGAGAGAATCGCCTTTACAGTTATTAACAAATTCATTTTTTTGTATTAAATTAAAAATTTCATTTGAATGTATTTACAGTAGTAAATGTACAAAATATCTTCATGGAAAATGAACCTTTCTTAATATTGTAAAAAAAAAAAATTGGCATAAAAGAAACATCAATAATTTTGATGTAATGTTGGCTATTGGTAAAAATATACCCATGCAACATAAGACTGATTTTGTGGTCCAGGGGCACAGAAGATGAGAGATTTAAAATTTTTAGGTGAACTCTCTTTAATCTTTCTCAGATTTTATTTTAAAACAGAATGATCCAGATATTGTGTGATTATTAGCTTTAGGTATGTAATTGCGTAACGTCATGTCGAAAACACCAGTCAAATCTAGGGATGCACCGATCTGGATTTTTGCCGATTCCTTGTCATGGTGATTAGACGATACCGAGTACCTATTCTAATGCTTCACGCTTTATAATGCAGAAATCACATTTTCCCTCTAAGTATTAACCTTAAGAGAAGATCTTGCCTTATCTAAGAGAATAAGTTAAGGATCCTGCATATTAGGCATGAGCCGGTATATGATTCTGATGGTATGATAACCTTGGATAAAAATATCGCTGTTTCACAGTGTTGTGATTACTGCTCTTATATATATTCTTTTTAAATGTCTGAGTAAACAAACTTTTATAATACATTCATAATGTTTTGAAACAGTAAACATGTCAGGCAATATAATTCAAATGAATCACTAGCTACATTTCCGTCCACCTATTTTTATGCGCATTTTGGATATGCACATAAAAATCATCAAGATGCGCATAAATTTTGAAAATGTGCATATAAACAAATGCTCATAACTGAGTAGGATACATTTGTATTCGATAAGAAAAGATGCGCAAAAACTGCGATGGAAGCACTTTTACCAAACAAATTCCAGTATGTGCATTAAAAAAGGTCATGTGATTTTGTTATAAGAGATCATGTGATGATAAAAATGTGTGTGAATTGACAAACCAGCAGGCTGAGCACATTGTAAACCATCTATAATGTTGTTTTGGTCATTCTAAAGTGCCGTAAACGTTTCAGTATTGGTGTATTATATTATTAATGATCTCCAGAATCAAGAGCGTCTGTGCTCCGCGTCTCACGCCTTCAAACGCCACCGCGCATTCACTGCATGTCAGGATTGCCTTTTGAGGCGCAAGTCATTTATTAAATAAAGAAAAGATTCACGCAGCTTCTCCTACCGCAGCAAATTCAGTTTTCACTGTTGATTTTTGGCGGCAGTTCATCAGGAAGTGTTCGCTTTGATTCATTGGATGGAAACGCTGCTTTATTTGCACAACTTTTATTCGGTAATCCAGTTTTGCGCATAAAGTTAATTCGCATTTTTGGATGGAAACATAGCTGTTGACTTCTGCTGTCTTCATTAGTTTAGAAAACACAGATTCCTTTACAGTTTAAAATGGCATCGTTGGATATCTTTTCTGCTGGGGATACTGTTGTCCTAAAAAACAAGTAAAAAATCTTACACATACCTTAGAAACGGTATAACAGAAAATGTTGCTGGTTTTAAAACCTTGACTTTCCAAACCACATTAAACCTTAAAAACGGTTATCGTCCCATGCCTACTGCATATAAAATATAATACGTCTCTTATAACCATTAAGGAGTAAACATGTCATGGCCAGAAGCAGCTTTGGAGTTGGAGCATCCCTAGTCAAAACCCTCATGGCCAGTATAGGAGTAATCCACCATTTATAAAATAAGCAGTTCAGATTTAGTGATCCACAACATATTGCAGCCATATTAGCATTATGCAGCCTATATGGCTGCAATATATCATATATCATTCACTAACTGTGCATTTTGAGGTTGTATATTCCAAGAGCATGTCTTAAAAAGTAGCTTGAACCTACCTGAAGTTGTTGTCTCTTTCTCTCTCTGCAGTCATATGGTAGAGGACATGCTGAGCGCCGATGATGTGAGCTGCAGCAGTTCCCAAGTCAGTGCCAAATCAGAGAAGAACATGGCAGATTTTGATGGAGAGGAGTCCGGCTGTGAAGAAGAGCTCGTCCAGATCAACTCTCACGCTGAGCTCAGCTCACACCTGCAGCAGCACCTGCCCAACCTGGCCTCAATATACCATGAACACCTGGTGCAAGGTGTGCACATGCTTACACTGGCTACTAGGGATGCATTCCAGTCCAATTATTTAATTTATTTTACTTATTTTACAATTATTAACTTCCATCTCTCTCATTTACTCTGATGTATATCATCGATTAAGTGTCCACTGTTGGCAGGGCATCTGAATAGGTTTTAATGGGATCAGCACTTGGAAACTACACTGCTGTGATGTCACGATCACATTGCATGTCACAATTTATTAACAAACCATTAAAGGGAATGAAAATTCTGTCATCGTTTACTTGCTCTTTACTTGTTTAAAACCTTTAGGAGTTTCTTTCGTCTGTTAAACACAAAATAAGATATTTTGAAGAATGCTGAAGACCTGTAACCATTGACTCCCATAATATTCTTGTTCCTACTATGGAAGTCAATGGTTACAGATTTTCAACATTGATAAATATTAATTTTTGCAAGAACTATCCGTTTAACTGAGACTATTAGCTCAGTAAACTAGTAATTAGCTGTCGTTGGATTTAGCTAATGGGTCTATTTTGGAAGATCATATAACCTTATAACTACTTAAAAATGGTTAATATACTAATAATAGGCGAGTAATAAGTCACTAGCTAATAGCCTGAATTGTGTGAAGTGTTACTCATTTACTCACCCTTGATTTAAACCTGTGAGATGTTTATTTTGTTCTGTTCAACACAAAAGAAGATATTTTGAAGAATGTTGGAAACCTCTGACCACTGACATCCATAGTAGGAACAACGAACTATTGAATTCAATTGTCAGATGTTCAATATATCATCTTTTGTGTTCAGTCGAACATTACAACTCAAACAAGTCAAATGTAAGTAAATAATAATGACAGTTCATTTTTGGGTGAACTGTCTCTTTAATACGGAACTAGTCAGTGTGATTTTACAGGATCATACAGAAGCAATTTCAAATAAAAGTCACATGATGTCTTTGTTCCAGGTCCAGCGGTGCACAAACATCAGTACTCCTCCTCCCATGCGGTGACCGACATCAACCTGGACAACGTCTGTAAGAAAGGAAACACTCTTCTGTGGGACCTGGTCCAGGATGACAATGCGGTACATTTACCTCTCTGTAAACCAAACTCCTGCAAGTGTTTAACGTTTCGATTGGGTGATTGTCACTCTTGTGTTGTGTTCATTAGATCCACCTATCAGAAGGCCTGATCAACGAGGCGGAGAAGCTGCTGTGTTCTCTGGTGTGCTGGTTCACTGACCGTCAGATCCGCATGCGCTTCATCGAGGGCTGTCTGGAGAACCTGGCCAACCACCGGTCAGACCATACAATGCTATGCACTACAATACAATACAATACAATACAATAAAACACAACACAATGCAATACTATACAATAAACCACAATACAATGCACAGGGGCGGACTTTGTGATTTGGGGGCTGTAAGCAGTTCCAGGTATGGGGCCCTAGCATTTTTTTTCTCTGTAGATTCAGGTTTTTTTGTAAATAAACTGCATGAAAAAATATATTTTAATATTTGCGATAAGATTTTAATATTTGCATGTGCTGTACGTAAGGAATGTTCCACTATTCATGGGGGCCCCGGTTTTGAAAATAAGTAATAAGGTTAAAATCTTAACAGTTATAGACAGATTTTACAACATATTACAGAAAATGTATAAAAGAGCTATATGATTAATATAGGCTTTTTGGGGTTGGTCAGGGCCCCCTAATTCCCAAGGGCCCTAAGCAGCTGCTTACCTTGCTTATTGGTCCGCCCTTGACAATACAATACAATAGATCACAATACAATATTTATAGAGAAATAGAAGGCTCTGGCAACTGTCACTCCTAACAATTGCTATGGTTACTACTAATGTTTTTGGGGGTACTAATGTTTTTTTGGGGAAGTGCACTTATTTTGAACTGTGATCAAAACTGAGTGGAACTATTTTGGACAATTTTCATGTCACAAGAAACAAAATATCGCATCCTCATATACAATTCTGCATCTCCATTATTTTAAAATCACACACATCACTATTGCATGACTGAAACAGACTTTAATATCTACTTCATCAGTCTACAGTATATATATAGATTTATATATACAGTATACAGGGCTTGACATTAACTTTTTTGGTCACCTGCCACACAGGCTAGTAGTTTTCCACCGTTACTAGCCACTCGCCATTTTCACTAGCCACAATTTTGTTGTTGGGAAAATATGTTTTATATGCATAAATTTGACTTTGGCATGCTGAAATTACTTCATTTATATATAAATATATTTTTTTTACTTGCCTCCTCGTTCATTTAACAGTTTTTTTGTTTATGAGCTTACTCAATGACCATGAGCAAATGTGTTGTGCTTTCATAAAAAAGTGTCGCATTGCAATTAGTTTTCTTTCACAGGACTTTTCAGGGCTCAACACAATAAGGGTTGACCTTTTTTTTTCCTCTGGCCACACCAAACTAATTATTTCCTTGCCACAAATTTTAAATAATGTGTCAAACAAGCAAAATACTGCTGTATACATACACTTTTTATTCAACAAAACATTTAAAAAATATATATTCTCACGCATCTAAAACTATGCACAGTGGTCTGTTCTGGCTCTCAGATCACCAGTTAACTATGCATACAGCAACATATTAAAGCAATATTATTTTAAAGGATGATTATTAAACTATATTAACAAAAATAACAACAAGCAAAAGACAGCGGGTAAAAAACATTCTGTGCGCGATAATGAAAGGTTGATGCCGCGCACATGGTTAATGTTAGGCCAATTAATAATCTGTTTAAAGAATGGTTAAAGCGAAAGTGCTGCTGCTTACAAAGAATCTCGAGCCCTTGAAGGACTATTGATGCACGAGCATCGCACTAGTTTCCTTTCCAGGCACGGTTGCTTCGAGTGAGGAAATGGCACAGGAGCTTTTAAACACTCGGGCGCATCAAATCATCTGTGCGCGCGACACTAAAGCCCTCGTCAGTGAGTGAGGAAAGCCTGTCTCACCGTGTGTGTGATCCTCTCATTCGTTATTCACCTGCTTTCTTTTGCTCGCGCGAAAAGCTGTTTTTGTCATTTGTGCTGCTTCTCGATTCTAAGATCACATTTGTACCGCATATTAACAAACGGTCATAAACTAACAGTCTAATCTGTAGTGACGACGAGCCAGCACTGGCAGTTTAAAAAGGAGTTTCAGCCAGCCAAAGTGGCTAGTGGGAGTCTGTCTAACCCGCCACAACCGAAAACTACCCACATTTGGCGGGTTGGCGGGTGTTAATGTAAAGCCCTGTGTATGTGTGTGTGTGTATATATATATATATTTATATATATATATATATATATATATATATATATATATATATATATATATATATATATATATATATATATATATATATATATTAGTAGTGGGCCGTTATCGGTGTTAACGCGAGACTCTTATCGCGCGATATAAAAATATCGCCACTAATCTATTCCTAAAGTTGGGTTGGGAGCTGGGTCTATTCTACGCAAGCTATGATGACGTTCACCTTGATATAATAGCGCGGATGTATACCTGACTGGTGAGCTGTCTGACAAAAGAGTGCCCTTCTGAATCAAATCAGCAGGATGCCTGACTTTACCTCAGTTCGGCAGTTTCACTTTAACTCACTAACTGGGGTATTAGACACAAATAAGGAGTAAGGACTGTTGAGTGTTATGGAATTTAATAACGCACGCCAAATGGAAAGAAAATGGAAAGATTTCGCAATGTGTGTGTGTGTGTGTGTGCGCGTGTGTGCGGTCCTTTACTGACAGCCGCGTGTGGATCTTGTCGGAAAATATGGCGAAAGGACCTAAAGACTGCGGTGTTTACTTCAATAATGCCTCTAATATCTGCATACTCCACATGTCTTAATTCCATTTCTGTTTAGTTCAGTTATGACTTTAGTTGGATTAAGGTAATCAAAAATCACTGTTTCGAGCTTATGTAGGCCTACAGTTCAAAATTCATGTTTAACTGAATAAACAGTTAGTAAACACATTGAACATAATTTATTTTCATCACCAATTATCATAGTAGAACAGTTGCTCAAGCAGTTTGTGATCCATTTTGGAAACTGCAGATGAGCCCCTGGTCTAATGCGCCACCTGGCTTGAGAAACCCGTTCTCAAAGACTTATTATTTGGGTAGCACACATATTCTGAATGCCTTCAGCAGAATTCAAATGAGCCATATTAATCGAGATTAATCTAGATTAATTCCAAGATTAATCTAGATAAATCTAGTTTAAAAAAATAATCTATGCCCACCTATAATATATATATATATATATATATATATATATATATATAATATAGTATATAATAATAATATATATAAACTTTAAATATCAATGACAAATTTTCAGAAATACATTGTTATCCTATAATAGGAAATGCTGTGAAAATCTTGTTCTTGCTCTGTTAAAAAAGACTAATTTAAAATGTCTAATAATTCAGTCTCCAACTGTATTTGATTGTTTTGTTGTTGTTGTGTGTTCATCAGGTCAGTGGTGGTGTCTTTGCGTTTACTGCCAAAACTCTTTGGAACCTTCCAGCAGTTCGGCTCTAGCTATGACACTCATTGGATTACCATGTAAGAAACTCTTCCCGTCATTGTTATTTACTGGCATATTCCTTTTAAAGGGACCGTTCACCCAAAAATAAAAATAGTCATCATTTATTCAGACCCATGTGAATCCAAACCAGTTTGAGTTTCTTCCTTCTGTTAAACACGAATGAAGATATTATGAAGATTGTTAGAAGTGATAACCATTAAGTTTCATAATATTTAGTTGACTTCTATGGAAGTCAATGGTTACAGGTTTCCAACATTCTTCGAAATATCTTCCTTTGTGTTCAACAGAAGAAAGAACTTCATATTGGTTTGTAATGGCTTTAGAGTGAGTAAATGAAGAGTACAGTTGAAACCAGAAGTTTACATACACTGTATAAAAAGCCACATAACCATTTTTAAAAAGTCAGATGTTAATGTGACTAAACGTTTTCTCTTTTAGGTAAGTTAGGATTATAAAATTTGTTTCTGTTCTGCTTAATAGCAGAATAATGAGAGAGATATTTTTTGAGAAATTGTTATAACTTTTCTTGAAAGTCAAGTTTACATACAATAAGATTATTATGCCTCTGAAAAAGCTCAGATGATGGTGTCAAGGTTTTGGAAATTTCTGATTGGTTAATTGACAACATTTGAGGTAATTGGAGGCACAACTGTAGAATAGTATTTAAGGAAAACCTCAAACACACTGCTTCCTTGTGTGACAACATGGGAAAATCTACAAGCCAGAATCAACAAAAAAGCCAGATTACAATTTGCTAAATTACACTGGGAAAAAGAATAATTTTGGAGACATGTCCTGTGGTCTGATGGAACTAAGATTGAACTGTTGGCCATTATGACCAGTGTTACATTTGGAAGACAAAGGGGAAAGCTTACAAGCCTAGGAACACCATCCCAACTGTGAAGTATGGGGGCGGCAGCATCATGTTGTGGGGCTGTTTTGCTGCAGGAGGGACTGGTCCACTTCACAGCATAGATGGCATCATGAAGAAAGAACATTATGTAGAAATACTGAAGCAACATCTCAATACATCAGCCAGGAAATTAAAACTTGGCCACAAATGGGTCTTCCAAGCAGACCATGACCCTAAGCATACTGCCAAATTAGTTAAAATGAGCTTTAAGGACAACAGAGTGAATGTTTTGGAGTGGCCATCACAAAGCCCTGAGCTCAATCCTATAGACAATTTGTGGGCAGAGTTGAAAAAGCTTGTGCGAGCAAGACAACCTACAAATCTGACTCAGTTACACCAATTCTGTCAGGAGTAATGGGCCAAAATTCCTGCAAACTATTGTGAGAAGCTTGTGGAAGGATACCCAAAACATTTGACCAAAGTTATACAGTTTAAAAGCAAAGCTAAAAAAATACCAAGGAAATGTGTGTAAACTTTTGACTGTCAAAAAAAATTCTCTCATTATTCTGGAATTTAGCAAATGTAAATTATTTAGGTAATCCTAACGGACCTAAAATAGTAAACGTTTAGTATGATTTAACATCAGACATTTTTTTAAAAATGGTTATGTTCTTGTTTTTAGAGTGTATGTAAACTTCTGGTTTCAACTGTAAATGCTAATTTTGGTGCAATCTATCCCTTTAAATGAAGACACATTCTAAATATCCTAATAATTAGAGCTTGGACAATTTTCAGATGATTTTTTTGAGTGATTTTTCATATTTTCCCCCTTGTGTGCTGCAGGTGGGCAGAAAAGGAGCTGCACATGATGAAGCTCTTCTTTGATGATCTGTTACACTATATTCAGGAAGTCAGAGAGCAGCGCCACAAGTTTGCTCTGTAAGTCTGTTCATTTACTATGTATGTGATGTGTGCTATATTTCTGTAATGCTTTTCAGAATTTGTAATTAAGTGGTATTCATTTTTAAAATGTTTATGTTTTTTATATCACCAAAACTGCATTTAATTGATCTAGAATTCAGTAATGTTGCTCTCTAATTTAATGTTTTAAAATGTAATCCATTCCTATGATGCAAAGCTTCATTTTCAGCACTCATTCATTAATTAAAGATGAGAATTTCATCATCATTTACTCACGGTCAAGTGGTGTCTTTCTTTATTTGAACACAAAACAAGATTCTAAAGAATAACAACTGTAGTAGAAATTAAGGATGTCAATTGCGGTATTTTCCCCTCAGCATTCTTCAAAATATCTTAATTTGTGCTCAACAGAAGAAAGAAACTCAAACAAGTGTTGGAGGATGAGTAAATGATGACAGGATTGTAATTTTTGGGGTGAACTATCACTTTAAGTAGTTAATTAAGATATGCTGATTTGCTGTTTAAGAAACATTGTTTATTATTATCAATGTTGGAGCTTTTTTTGGAAATTGTCCTACATTTTTAAACGGTTCATATGAATAGTGATTTGTTCTGTAACATATTTGCATCCTTACTGAAACTCTTGTTCATTCTGATGCGTCCTCTATGGATGAATGTTTTCTAATGTGTGTTTCAGGTACAGTCACAGTGCGGAGGTGCAGGTGCGTCTGCAGTTCCTCACCTGTGTGTTCTCAACGCTCGGGTCACCTGATCACTTCAGTGAGTCTCTCTCCATCTCTAATGGACTAATGTCACATATTACTAATACTTTACTTTACTTTACTACTCAGCGCTCGGGTCACCTAGTCACTTACACGTAGAAACACCCCTAAAAGAAAATGGCACTTATATAAGCTACGTTTTAAATCTGCTAAAAGGTGGAGTCATTTTCACAGTGTAATTTATAGAAACATTTTTGACTCGTAAGGGCTGTGAGCCTACACTGTCAATTTACAATGTCATCAATTTAGTTCAGCTCGATATTTACGGTCCATTGACGTTTTTTTTTTTTTACTCAATTTTACATTTTACTTCACAACACAATACAATTTTGCCTTTCAACATAGGCAATGCAAGTTTATTTATATAGCACATTTCATACACAGTGGCAATTCAAAGTGCTTTACATAAACAGGAATAAAAAAACAAGTGTAAGAAAAAATAAAAATAAAAACAGATAATAAAAAACAGATAAAAACAGATAAAAATATGTTAAAACAGGTTGTAAAAGAATAAAAAAGAAGAGAAAAACATAATAGTGTGATCTGTCGGACGTAGCACAGTGCTCATTCAGTAAAGGCACAGCTAAACAGATGTGTTTTCAGTCTGGATTTGAATGTGCCTAATGTTGGAGCACATCTGATCATTTCTGGGAGTTGATTCCAGCAGCGAGGGGCGCTGTTAGTAGCTGAAAGCCGATTTACCCTGCTTTGACTGAACTCTTGGAATTTCTAGTTTATATGATTCTAGAGATCTGAGTGTTCTTCTAGGTTTGTATTCAGTGAGCATATCTGTAATGTATTGAGGTTTTAGGCCATTTTGTGATTTATAGACAAGTAATAATACTTTAAAATCTATTCTGAATGTAACTGGGAGCCAGTGTAAAGACCTGAGGACAGGTGTGATGTGCTCTGATTTCCTGCTTCTGGTCAGAATCCTGGCCGCAGCGTTCTGGATGAGTTGCAACTGTCTGACTGTCTTTTTGGGAAGGCCCGTGAGGAGGTCGTTACAGTAATCCACCCTGCTGCTGATAAAAGCATGAACAAGTTTCTCTAAGTCTTCACTGGAAACAAAGCATCTGATTCTTGCAATGTTTTTGAGATGATAGTATGCTGATTTAGTAACTGCTTTGACATGACTATTGAAACTCAGATCTGACTCCAGAATCACACCAAGATTCTTGACCTTATTTTTTGTTGTTTGACCTTTAGAGCCAAGGTACGCATTCACCTTGAGAACCTCATCTCTGTTCCCAAACACAATGACTTCAGTTTTCTCTTTGTTTAACTGCAGAAAGTTTTGGCACATCCAACTGTTCATTTCATCAATGCATTGGCAGAGGGTGTCAATAGGGCTGTAGTCATTAGGCAGTAAGGCTAAGTAGATCTGAGTGTCATCAGCATAGCTGTGGTAGGAGATTTGGTTCTTTCTCATTATTTGGCTCAGAGGGAGCATAAGCAGGCAGATATATGAACGGTACCTTTTAGTTTTACCTTTTTATTCTTTTCAAATGTTTCAACCTAACTCAAGTACAGGCACAGAAGACAACATGAGCATTTATAGCAAATAAACAAATCTTAATATTAATGCAGCTTGCTTTTTGAGCACTGTCGAGCGAGCTCTTAAACGCCTATGATTGGTCATTGTGTTCACATGCTCAACAGAATGTGCTGTGTTTAGCAGATTCCACAGAGAGAGAGAAGCAATAATGAAGTTTACAGCTTGTAATTTTCTCCCTAGCAATGTAATAGTGGCTCTTGGGTTCTGTTGTATTGGTATGAATCTGCTTTTTTGTGTGTCAGGATTGAGTCTGGAGCAGGTGGACATCCTGTGGCACTGTCTAGTGGAGGACTCGGAGTGTTACGATGACGCCCTGCACTGGTTCCTCAACCAGGTCCGCAGTAAAGACCAGCACGCCATGGGCATGGAGACATACAAGCATCTCTTCCTGGAGAAGGTCTGCATATTTAATTGTATTGTTCAAGTTTACTACCCTTTTATTATGTTGGTGGCTGTTTTTGCCCCATTGACTTCCATTATAATTAGGGATGCTCCGATCAGGATTTTTGCAGCCGATACCAAGTACAGATTCTTTGTGATGGTGATCGGCCAATACTGAGTACCGATTCTGATGCTTCAAGCTTTATAATACATGGAGCACATTTTCCCCCCTAAGTATGATAATTAAGTGGAGATCTTGCCTTACACCTCAGAGAATAAATGAAGAATGTTGCACATAATCCCTCAAATATGTCTCTTATAACCATTTAGTGTGGACATGTCATGGTCAGAAGCAACTTTACAGAAAATAATAGATAAAACAGATACAAAAAAATGGTAAGAAAAACAACTAACAAAGCAATTTGGAAACATTGCAAATGATGGAAGAAGAATTCGACATGTCTCAATCAAGAAAAGGTACATATTTGATGCATAAGATGTTAAAATGCACATCTATAAATATATATATTTGTTTATTGCAGTAAGTATATTTAAAAAAGGTGTATTATGAAATATTCAATTAAAACATTTTTTTTTTTACATTTTTAATTACATTTCAGCCAGGTTTTAGGGAACTTGTTAAAATGTCAAAAACACAGAACTCTCAGTTCTTATATATGTAAAAAGACCATTCCAATATTTTCTCTCCAACTAGCATGTCTGGTTCCTCTGCATATAAACTCGCAAACAGACACCTGTGCTCAGTTCATGAGATTGGCCAGATTGGCGAGTACCGATCGAGTGATAATATGTGATTATCGGCCGATACCGATCTCTGGCCGATCGATCGAAGCATCCCTAATTATAATGACATTTTTGGGCTGCAAAGCCATGACACCAAATACTCATGCATTCTTGAATGCTGGTGGTTTTCCCTGTTGGAAAGAGGTCAAATTTGTTATTTTTACTGAAAGATTTTTTCAAAGGATTTTCATAAAATATGTGTCGAAATAAGATTATTCTTCAAAAATTATTTCATTTGCTGAAATACAGAGAAAGTTGTGGCCAAATTAAGCCTTAAAATCACCCCAGAGTGGTTAAAAACTTCCCCAACAACACACAAGGGTGACGTTATGTATTATCAATCAACTTGATTGTGAATATAGTTTTCTTATATTCATGTGCATATCTGTGTGGATGAACAAGCTTTTATAAAATCATATTTCTTTATTTAATTATGTTAAATTGATCATGTTATTATACTATTACATTACTCAACTCAAATATTTTGTGTTTAGGTTTTTTTTTTTTTGTTTGTCTTGATTTGGTTTCGATTTGCTGTATTTTGTGTAGATTCTTATTCATGAATAAATAAGTAATATCTAGTTAAACATCTGGGTCTCTAGCATAGATAAATAGCAGGTCATGAACACTCACTAGCTGTGTTTCCATCCGCCTATTTGTATGTGAATTTTAGAATATTGATTAAATTAAATGCAAAGATGCGCATAAATTGTGAATTTTTTTTTAAGTATGTGCACAACTGAGTAGGATAAACATTTCATGTTTATAAACAATAATCAAAAACTAGTTTTAAGAGAAAATCTAATTATAAAAATGTGTGTGAGACCGCATTAATGGACAAATCAGAATTTAGAGCTCATTATGAAACATCTGAAATGTTGTTTTGTTCGTTTCTAAAATCCCTCAGCCAAAGTCTGTCATCACAGTGGTTCAGTATTGTTATTATTTTATTATTATTACCTTCAGAACTGTCTTGAGCATCTGTCTGCAATCCCTAAGAGTGTCTCACGCCTCCAAAAGCCAACTCATTGCATTCACGTTTTATCTTCTGAGGCGCAACTCATTTATTATAGAAAAAATAAGGCCCACAGTGGCTTCTCCTACCACACAAAACTACATTCTCTGTCTGATATTTGGTGACGATTTTGCTTTGGTGACGACTCTGGCTTTTTCGCAAATGTTTTACTCTGTATTCCAGTTTATTTTGCATTTGTTGGATAGAAACATAGCTACTGGCGTTCTTAGCTAATAGCCTATTATTCTTCTACTTGTACATATATTTTTTTTAATAAATGAGAAATAAAGTACTGAGTGAATTTTAAATCCCTCTTTGTCTCCGTCAGATGCCTCAGCTGAAGCCGGAGACCATCAGTATGACGGGACTCAACTTGTTCCAGCATCTGTGTAATCTGGCCCGTCTGGCCACCAGCGCCTACGACAGCAGCTCCAACTGCGAGGTTTGCTCTATCACCGCTTTACTTCTGTCTGCTTTGTGTCAGTCTGATCGTTCTGACTGTTTTCTGTCTCTCTTATCTGTGTGTGTGTGTGTGTTTGCAGTTGTGTGGTATGGATCAGCTGTGGGGAATCGCGCTGAGGGCTCAGTCTGCAGATATCAGCCGTGCTGCCATCCAGTATATCAACTCCTATTACATCAGCGGTCAGTACACACTTATTGTGGATATTGTGCTTTTTAAATAGCCTCTTTTGAACACTTACGGTTGTGTAATCTCTCAGTTTTTAGTTTAGATTAATAAAATTAGTGAATGGATGGGTAGACAGACAGATAGATATACATTCATTCTATCCCAGTGGAGTTTAAGATGGAATGTAAACAGTGTGTGTGTAATGCGGTGTATTTACTAATGTGTGTGTGAGCGCAGGTAAAACGGGTCTTGAGAAGGAGCAGGAGTTCATCAGTAAGTGTATGGAGAGCTTGATGATGGCGTCTGCTAACCTGGAGAAAGACGCTCACTCCAGCCTGACCATCATCGAGAGAGGCCTGCTGCTGCTCAAAACACACCTGGAGGCCTTCAGGCGCAGGTACACACACTCTCACCGCAACACAATCAAAGTAGAAATGGACATGTGCACATTGAACAACCTTTCCTGTGCCATTTACATGTTTAAAAAAACACTCTGTCATTAATTCGGTCTAGCGATCTGGTGTGTGTGTGTGTGTGTCCACTTGTTTATGTGGTTTATGTTGACACAAATTTGTAATATGATCTAGGTATTACACTGTTGAGGGGGTTAAGGAGGAATTTAAAACCGTTTAAAAGCATTCAGAATTGGTCACAGGTTTAGGGGTAGGGTAAAGCTATAAAATAAGCGTAGGTATAAAATATATCTTACAAAAACTTGTGTGTGTGTTCAGGTTTGCGTATCACCTGCGACAGTGGCAGATCGAGGGGACGGGCATCAGCAGTCATCTGAAAGCTCTCAGTGATAAACAGTCTCTGCCGCTCAGAATCGTGTGCCAGCCTGCAGGACTGCCCGACAAGGTACATTTATTGTTTTGTTCATCGCTAGTATATGTAGTGTATGTGGTTTTGTGTTACTGAATAAAAATATATGATTGTGACATTTTTTAATCAAACATTTCAGTCTTTTTTTTTTAAGAGTTGGTTGATAAAAGAATAACTTGGACTCAGAAAAAGAGTCAGAATTGTTAATCAATGAAGTCAATATTGCACAATGTAAATACAAGACTTTGAAAAAATAAACAAAATTGATTTTAGTCTAGATTTTTGAGCAAAAATGTCTAAATTGTGAAATTTTAGTCTAGAATTTTGAAAGAAAAGTCTAAATTGTTACTTTTTAGTCTAGAATTTTGGGGAAAAGTCTGAATTGTGAGATTTTATTCTAGAATTTTGAGAAAAAAAAGTTTAAATTGTGAGATTTTAGTCTAGAATTTTGAGAAAAAAAAGTTTATATTGTGAGATTTTAGTCTAGAATTTTAGGAAAAAAGTCTGAATTGTGAGATTTTAGTCTAGAATTTTGAGAGAAAAAAGGTTAAATTGTGAGATTTTAGTCTAGAATTTTGGGGGAAAAGTCTAAATTGTGAGATTTTAGTTTAGAATTTTGGGGGAAAAGTCTAAATTGTGAGATTTTAGTCTAGAATTTTGAGGGAAAAGTCTAAATTGTGAGATTTTAGTCTAGAATTTTGAGGGAAAAGTCTAAATTGTGAGATTTTAGTCTAGAATTTTGGGGGAAAAGTCTGAATTGTGAGATTTTAGTCTAGAATTTTGAGAGAAAAAAATCCAAAAATTGTGAGGTTTTAGTCTAAAATTTTAAAGGGGGGAAAAAAGCTAAATTGTGAGATTGTAGTCTAGAATTCTGAGAAAAAAATGTTAAATTGTGAGATTTTAGTCTAGAATTTTGAGGGAAAAGTCTAAATTGTGAGATTTTAGTCTAGAATTTTGGGGGAAAAGTCTGAATTGTGAGATTTTAGTCTAGAATTTTGAGAGAAAAAAATCCAAAAATTGTGAGGTTTTAGTCTAAAATTTTAAAGGGGGGAAAAAAGCTAAATTGTGAGATTGTAGTCTAGAATTCTGAGAAAAAAATGTTAAATTGTGAGATTTTAGTCTAGAATTTTGAGAAAAAAAGTTTAAATTGTGAGTTTTTAGTCTAGAATTTTTGAAAAAAAGTCTGAATTGTGAGATTTTAGTCTAGAATTTTGAGAGAAAAAAGGTTAAATTGTGAGATTTTAGTCTAGAATTTTGGGGGAAAAGTCTAAATTGTGAGATTTTAGTCTAGAATTTTGGGGGAAAAAAAATCCAAAAATTGTGAGGTTTTAGTCTAGAATTTTAAAGGGGGGAAAAAGCTAAATTGTGAGATTTTAGTCTAGAATTTTGAGAAAAAAGTTTAAATTGTGAGATTTTAGTCTAGAATTTTGAGAAAAAAGTTTAAATTGTGAGATTTTAGTCTAGAATTTTGAGAAAAAAGTTTAAATTGTGAGATTTTAGTCTAGAATTTTGAGAAAAAAGTTTAAATTGTGAGATTTTAGTCTAGAATTTTGAGAAAAAAGTTTAAATTGTGAGATTTTAGTCTAGAATTTTGAGAAAAAAAGTAAATTGTGAGATTTTAGTCTGGAATTTTGGGGGAAAAGTCTGAATTGTGAGATTTTAGTGTAGAATTTTAAGAAAAAAAAGAGCTAAATTGTGAATTTTAACATCAACTTTTGCTAGAAAAGTAAAAATGTGAGAAATAAACTCAGGATTTTGAAAAAAGTCAACATTTCAACACTTGCTTTTGTATTTTTATGTAACTTCTGAGTTCTAAATTGTGCTAAAAGAGTAAACATTTAAAGCCAAACATTTTAAAAAAGCTTATTGTCTTGTGTCTCTGCGCAGATGACCATTGAGATGTACCCCAGTGATCAGGTTGCTGATCTGAGGGCAGAGGTCACTCACTGGTATGAGAACCTCCAGAAGGATCAGCTCAGTCAGCAGGCACAGCTGCAGGAGTTTGGCCAAACCAGCCGCCAGCAGGACTTCCCAGGTACACACAGAGAGAGAGAACAGACATACTACAGTGCAGTGGTTCCCTTATTGTTTGGTCTGAGTACCACATTTTTTTCTAGTCATTAAGCAGCAACTGATTATTATTTATTTTTATGAACACAAATACTACCTCACTTTACTTGACATGTGCACAAGCTGAAAGAATATTACTAATACTACTGATGAATAAACATTGAATTAGTTTTTGTTAATACAATGAAATTCGTAAAGTTTTCTCTTATGTATAGCGTATTTTATGCTGGTCTCATGCAACAGATTTTTTCTTTTAATTTTTGCAGGTGGTCTGATGGGTCCGGTGCGCATGATCTCATCAGGACACGAGCTGACCACCGACTATGATGAGAAAACCCTTCATGAGCTCGGCTTCAAGGACATGCAGGTAACATCATCAAATCCACACTCACACAGACTCTCAAAATAAAACCTTTAGATGTCAACACAGTTGGGTTTCGTTGGTGCTAGTTGTTTGGCATCGGCTTGGTGTGTGCCGGCCCTAAGAGTGTGTCCTGTGTGCTGTCAGATGGTGTTTGTATCTCTGGGTGCTCCTCGGAGGGAAAGGAAGGGTGAGGGTGTCCAGCTGCCGGCGTCCTGTCTGCCGCCGCCTCAGAAAGAGCACATCCCCATGCTACTGCTGCTGCAGGAGCCACATCTCACCACACTGTTTGACCTGCTAGAGATGCTTGCCTGCTTCAAACCACCCGGGCCCGACAGACCCCAGCACAGCACTGAGGTAAAGCCTCCTGCCTTGCGCCTCAGAGCCGCTCCACAGTGAGTGCAAGCGGTGTTTAATCAGTGTGTTTCCTCCTGCAGAGCGTTCGCTGCGAGGAGCTGCATCTCCACGCTGAGAATCTCTCCCGCAGAGTCTGGGAGCTGCTCATGCTTTTGCCTACATGTCCCAGCATGCTCCAGGCCTTCCAGAACATCTCTGATGAAACGGTCAGTCAAATGACCGCTATCTTTTATTTATGGATCTATCTATCTATCCATCCGTCCGTCTGTCTGTTTTTTTTAACTATTATCCATCCATCCATCCATCCATCCATTGTTCCATCTTTCTATCTATCGTTCTATCCATCCATCCATCATTTCATCCATTGTTCCATCTTTCTATCTATCGTTCTATCCATCCATCCATCGTTCCATCCATCGTTCCATCTTTCTATCTATCGTTCTGTCCATCGTTCCATCCATCCATCCATCATTCCATCTTTCTATCTATCATTCTATCCATCCATCCATCGTTCCATCCATCCATCCATCGTTCCATTTTTCTATCTATCGTTCTATCCATCGTTCCATCTTTCTATCCATCGTTCCATCTTTCTATCTATCGTTCTATCTTTCTATCTATCGTTCTATCCATCCATCGTTCCATCTTTCTATCTATCGTTCTATCCATCGTTCCATCTTTCTATATCGTTCTATCTTTCTATCTATCGTTCTATCCATCCATCGTTTCATCCATCCATCCATCGTTCCATCTTTCTATCTATCGTTCTATCCATTGTTCCATCCATAGTTCCATCTTTCTATCTATCGTTCTATCCATTGTTTCATCCATCCATCCATCGTTCCATCTTTCTATCTATCGTTCTATCCATTGTTCCATTCATCCATCCATCGTTCCATCTTTCTATCTATCATTCTATCCATCCATCCATCCATCCATCCATCCATCCATCCATCCATCCATCGTTCCATCTTTCTATCGTTCTATCCATTGTTCCATCCATCCATCCATCGTTCCATCTTTCTATCTATCATTCTATCCATCCATCCATCCATCCATCCATCCATCGTTCCATCTTTCTATCTATCATTCTATCCATCCATCCATCCATCCATCGTTCCATCTTTCTATCTATCATTCTATCCATCCATCCATCCATCCATCCATCCATCCATCGTTCCATCCATCCATCCATCGTTCCATTTTTCTATCTATCGTTCTATCCATCGTTCTATCTTTCTATCTATCGTTCTATCCATCCATCGTTCCATCCATCCATCCATCGTTCCATCTTTCTATCTATCGTTCTATCCATTGTTCCATCCATCGTTCCATCTTTCTATCCATTGTTCCATCCATCCATCCATCGTTCCATCCATCCATCCATCGTTCCATCTTTCTATCTATCGTTCTATCTATTGTTCCATCCATCGTTCCATCTTTCTTTCTATCGTTCTATCCATTGTTCCATCCATCCATCGTTCCATCTTTCTATCTATCGTTCCATCCATTGTTCTATCCATCCATCCATCGTTCCATCTTTCTATCTATCGTTCCATCCATCCATCGTTCTATCGTTCCATCCATCCATCCATCGTTCCCTCTTTCTATCCATCCATCCATCCATCCATCGGTCCATCTTTCTATCTATCTATCGTTTTATCCATCCATCATCCATCTGTCGTTACATCCATCCATCGTTCCATCCATCTATCGTTCCATCTTTCTATCTATCTATCCATCCATCCATCCATCCATCTGTCGTTCCATCCATCCATCCATCCATCATTCCATCCATCATTCCATCTTTCTATCTATCGTTTCGTCCATCCATCTATCCATCGTTACATCCATCTATAGTTCCATCTTTCTATCTATCGTTCCATCCATCATCCATCCATCGTTCTATTACTCGTTCTATTGTTTGTTTTATGATTCTATTGTTTGTTCTATCATTCGTTCTATCATTCTATTGCTTGTTCCATCATTTGTTCTATAGTTTTATCATTCTATCTATCATACGTTCTATTTATCTTTCTATTGATCAATCTTTATCTATGGTTCTGTGTATCTGTTGTGTGTCTGTTGTTCATTATATCTATCGTTCTATCTGTCTATTGTTCTATCTACCAATCTTTTTGTCTATGGTTCTGTGTATCTTATGTATTTGTCTGTTGATCTAGCATTCGTTCTATAACGTTGTAATGTTAAAGTCTTTTTACATTTCATTATTTCATCATTCTGCCGTTCCCGTCTGTTCTTCTATTCATTGTTCTGACTAAAGATTTCATTTTAACATTTGCTTGTTCTGATTTATTTCTAATGTTTCAGTTTAAGAAGTTAAACTTCTAATATTGTAATATTTTAACATTTTAAAGTTCACTATTTCTGTGTTTCTGCTTCAGGGATCAGACGGTTTGTGCTGGAAGGATCTGCTGAGGATCAAGAGTCCTCATAAGCTGCTCTATGCTTTAGAAATCATCGAGGCCCTCGGAAAACCCAACCGTAGGATTCACCGCGAGTCCACGGTAGGACTGGGCGATATAACAAAAATCTCATATCATGATACAAGTCATCTCATATCTCATTTGCTGATAACAGTATATATCACAGCATAGGACCATTTCTGTACATTTAAATTAATAGTTAAACAATATAAATAGTTCTATATAAAAAATAGAAATAGTTTTATATATATATATATATATATATTAAGGGTGTAATGATACGCGTATTCATATTGAACCGTTCGGTAGGAGACTTTCGGTTCGTTACGCATTACAAAACGAATGATTCAGACTGATATCTAAAAAGATAAAAGATAATAAGTGTACAAAATATAATGTTTTCAGTGCAACAACGCTCAACAAGGCATCCCAAATGACGTGACAGGCAACGTGCTGACTTCCCCACCCACCTCCAAACACTACTCCAGTCAGGCACACGCTGCACTAGCTCGCAAAATGGCTAGTAATGTTAATGTAATCCTCCTATAAACAACAGCGGGTCGGGCGTTTGGGAGCGCTTTGGTTTTCCTGTAAGTTATGAGGGTGATGGCAAGAGAGTGGTGGATAAAAAAAAAAAACCCAATGACATCTGCTATGACAGTAAGCTATTTTAGCGGTAATATTTGAACATTTCAACTCATTTACACTGACATCACGGAACCACTAGCTGGAATTAGATAAAAACTAGAAACACGCACACTACATGCAACTATCCCCACAGCATTCAGAAAGGCAATTCCTACAGATTCAAACAGGGCAAAACAAATCACAGAGGCGATCGGTACATTTATAGCTGTGGATACGAGACCTTAATCGGTAGTGGAAATTTCGGGTTTTAAGAAAATGTTAAATGTAATAGAGCCCCGTTACATTATTCCTTCATAAGCCCATTTCAGTCAGATAATAATTCCTGCTTTCAGATCCACTGAAATGGCAGGTGACCGTCAAATCAAGCAGATCTGTGCTGTCTGAAGAAAAGGTGGACACTCATCTTTCTGAAAATAAAAAAATACTTCAATTGATTGAAACTGAGTTCCATATAAAAACTAAATTGTTCTTTTCTTTTTATTTGTTTAACTACTAAAATATTACATTTATTTTTTATAAGCAGCTTTTTGGTTTTCAGTATAAAGAAGGACTTGTTTTGTTTGCTGCTAAGCAGAAACCCCAGAAGTATAGCTTTATATCACTGTTCAAAGTAAAAGAAAAAAAAACAAGATCATACTGTTATGATGTTATTTTTAATACATAAAAAAAAATTTAAATCGGAGAAATCCTCTGGCTTTTTTTCTTTTTTTTGCTGTGTCGAAAACATACCGAACCGTGACACCACTGTCGTATCGAACCGAACCGTGATTTTTGTGAACCGTTACACCCCTAGTATATATATTGGTTCAGTAATAATCATTACCGGTTATTATGTACTGACGTCATTTATCTCATATGCACTATGTCGCCGTAGCATACTATAGCGAGGGAGGCGAGCGCGAGGATTTACAATGCTCCAACTACTTAAAAACTCAGAAACTGTGCACAATTTCACTGCGTGCGTGTTTGCTGGACTGTGTTTCACTGACAATTACAGCAGAAGCCCCTATTTCACGGCGATTAAGAGAATGAAAGTAATCTCCATTTCTCTCTCTCTCACTGACTGTGGCCCATGAGTGCATCTGTGAAGAGCGCCAGCGTGTAAGAGCCAATCACAGCCCTTTCTGTTGAGCGCGTGACCAATCAAAGGGGTGTAAGAAAGAACTTGGTAGACAAGGCTCAGAAAGAGAGCGGGATATTTATATTTGTTTATTTGCTATAAACGCTCGTGTTGTTTAAAGGCACAGTTTATATATCTGACTGTTTGTATTAAAGGACAAAATTGTTTTGCAAATAGTAAATATAAATATAATGATACATTTTAATACAAGAATTGCTGTGCTGTGAAGAAAATATAAAACTGTGTAAGGAAAGAATCGTCAATGCACCGTGATGCACCGAGATATCGAATTGAACCGAATTGATGGCATGATAATCGTAACCGAACCGTGAGACCAGTGTAGGTTCACACCTCTTATATATATATATATATATATATATATATATATATATATATATATATATATATATATATATATATATATATATATATATATATATATAAAATCATTGCTCATTCCTAGTCCACAATACATGTGCAGAATCACACTCAGAGCATCTTTCTTATGTGCTTTCTCTAAAACGTGTGTGTATGTATGTTTTAGGGCAGTTACAGCGATCTGTATCCAGACTCCGATGACTCCAGTGAGGAGCAGATTGAGAACAGCAAAAACACGTGGAGCTGCAAGGTACAAACCTCCACACTTCTGAGAAAATCATCTGTTGCTATATTCCAGAATATATACAAAATTGTACTTCATATGTAGTTTTCAGTAAATTTATCATGTTATTTGTAATTTGTACATTCGTGTGTTCTAGACCAGGGGTGCTCAACCCTGTTCCTGGCGATCGACCTTCCAGCTGATTTCAGCTCCAACCCTGATCAAACCCACCTGAACCAATTATTTAGAACGTGAGGAGCGCTTGATAATTACAGGCAGGTGTGTTTGATAAGGGCTGCCACTGAAAACTGCAGGTAGGTCGATCGCCAGGAATAAGGTTGAGCACCCCTGTTCTAGACCAACCCTGTTCCTGGCGATCGACCTTCCTGCAGATTCCAGCTCCTACCCTGATCAAACACACCTGAACCAATTAATTAGAACCTGAGGAGCTCTTGATAATTACAGGCAGGTGTGTTTGATATGGGCTGCAACTGAAAACTGCAGGAAGGTCGATCTCCAGGAACAGGGTTGAGCACCCCTGTTCTAGACTATGTGCTCTAAGGTTTAATTTATTTACTTTTTTGTTCCTTTTTAATTTATTTTTGAGTTGTATTTTTATTTGAAGCATTGTACTCTTTTTCTTTTAGGTTATTTAATTAATTTATATTTTAATTTATTGTATTTTAAGTTAAAAAATTATATATTTTTTATTTTATTTAATATTTTATTTATTTTATTTTATTCCATAGACGGTTCATGCATTGTTTTTTTTACAGTTTCTTTTTCATTTTAATTTCAATTAATTAAATTGTTATTATTTCCATTTTTTTAATCTAAATTATTTATTAATTTAATTACATCTGTTGATGATCTTCAAGTGTCTCCCTCTACTCAGGTGTGCAACCTTGGAGTGCTTTTTGATGCACAGCTTAGTTTTTTTTTTAATAACTATTTTTTAGGGGTTTTCACCTTTATTGGGATAGGACAGTGGAGATTTTGCAGACAGGAAAGTGTGGGGAGCAGAGATAGGGGAAGGATCGGCAAAGGACCTCGAGCCGGGAATCGAACTCGGGTCGCCGTGAGCACCTTGGTGCTATGTGTCAACGCACTAACCACTAGGCTATTGGTGCTGACAATGCAAAGCTTAGTTTTAATTCACACTTTAAACACTTGACTAAAATAGCCTCCTTTCACCTACGTAACATTGCGCGGATTAGACCTTTTCTATCACAGCCTGATGCGGAACGGCTTATCCATGCCTGTATCACAGCAAGTCTTGACTTCTATAACTCACTCTTCGGGGGCCAACCAGCAAGCTCTCTGAGACGTTTACAGTACATTCAAAATTCACGGGTTTTGACACATACTTCCTCGCGCCACCATATCACTCCTGTACTTCAGCAACTTCACTGGCGTCCTGTTAAGTCACGTATTGATTTTAAGACTCGGATTTTAACATATAAAGCAGTGCACGGGCTAGCACCTGACTACACCTGTGACCTGGTAACTCTGGCCACTCCCACCCGCAGTCTTCGTTCTTCATCTGGACTTTTGCTGTATCAGCCATGCTGTAAACTAAAGACTATGGGTGGTCGTGCTTTTTCGTGCAGTGCGCCTAAGCTATGGAACGGCCTACCCATCAGCATCAGGAATGCCGCTCCTCTGGACTGTTTTAAGAAACTTCTCAAGACTCACCTTTTTACCATTGCTTTTACTTGGATTGATTATTTTTATTAATTTAATCATCCAGTTATATTGAATCGTTTATATTTTATTGTTTTATTGTGGTCTTTTTTACTGTTTTTATTCTTCTGCTTTGTTTGCCTTGTAGCTCTTTGGGTCTGAGAAAAGCGCACTATAAGTAAAAATGTTTTATTATTATTATTATTATTATTATTATTACATATTAATAATTTCAATTAAATTATTTTTTTACATTTTATTTTATATTTGATTTATTTTATTCCATATACGGTTTATGCGTTTTTATTATAC
This sequence comes from Danio kyathit, assembly GCA_903798195.1. Taxonomy (NCBI): domain Eukaryota; kingdom Metazoa; phylum Chordata; class Actinopteri; order Cypriniformes; family Danionidae; genus Danio; species Danio kyathit. The sequence continues at coordinate 66,763,015 of LR812519.1, read as the reverse complement.
ACACATATTTATAATTATATAATGTTTAAGAACATGCTCAACAGTGCTCAAATGATAGCGTGAAATGGACGTTTTTAAAACTTCACTACTGAACTCGATACTTTTGATAACCTTACTGTGCTCTGAATTGACTGTGTGGTAGTTTTTGTGCTTTATGTTTGCTACTGAATGACACACTTGTGTTGTTTCTCTTGTAGTTTGTGTCGTCTGGAGGTCTTCAGCTTCTGCTGGACATTTTTAACTCCGCAATTTTGGAGCCGAAAGAACAAGAATCCTGGACAGTGGTGAGCATTGAGGGCTTCATATTCTTCTTTTTTCTGTTGACCTTAAAGTTGAAGTTATGAAATTGACTGAACATTTATAAATATCCTGTAAGGGAAAGGAGTAAAAGCAATGAACCAATATTTATCACCAGGTTGATTCAGTAACATTAACAATTTTAAAAAGTTGTAATGTCAAAATGGCAAGTTTTCTCCAATGTTCAGGCATTATTTCATTAAAAATGATCTAGTTTTCCATACACTGCAAAAAAAGTATACAGTGGTCCCTCGCTATAACGCAGTTTACCTTTTACAGCAGGGCTATTCAATTAGTTTGTCACGGGGGCCAGTTCATAAAAAGCATCCCAAACGAAGGGCCGGAGAGATATGACTTGCAATATAAGTGATGACACAACTGCATATAAGAGCCCATATGTTGTATTTTTGCTCCTTAAGACACCCGCGTTGTATTTGTCTACATTAAAATGTTAATATATTGTATTTTGAAACTATATAATATCACTGCATTGTACTATAAGTTTTTTTTAACAAACATTCAAATGTTGTATTTCACAGCACAACAAAATCAGTGGATTGCTGAAGTAGGCTTCTTTTACATTCAGATACGTTCATATGTTCTGTTTTGAACTGCATAACAATTATGGATGCAACAATTATAGATTTTGGTTGTACGATTATATAGTGTGAAGAATAATCATGGTTTCACAGTTATCACGTCTAATGTAAATTTAAGCTTTATATTAGCAAGATTTAGATCTGGACATCCCTAACTAATATTAAAAAACCTTTAAAAGGCATTTTCATTAGTAATAGTTTTTATGCTGAAGGTTTTTCTGTGCTTATAGAGCTACACAATTTAATTATGTGTGTGTTTATAGAGAGGAACGGGAGAAAATAATATAATAATAATTGTTATGAAGGTCGGCGCCAATATTTAGATTAACTGTTGTTATCATCTGCGTTCATACATACATAATCATTTTAATAATAGTTCGTCTAACATGTCTTTTGTTTACATTGCACTGAAAGCTAAGCACAACTCTCACCGTTACAGCATGAGATGTTTTCTACTGCGTGCGCCCAGACAGCCGCGAGCACGTTGCTCCGCTTGCGCCCGCATATTGGCATGTATTCTTACGACATAACAAACTTGCGCGCGAGAAAGACGTGATATGGGAACGGCCAGCGGCTATAGTTATTACAGTGTGCGTGCGTATTAGCTTTGGTGGACAAGCTCGGAACTTTAAACTAGCGCACAGTTGGCAACTTGCCGTAACTTTGTTCAGCAGTTTCGTTTTGTGCGGCAGAACAGAAATGCAGAAATGCGGCTTAGAGAAGCCTTTACGATTAATTAACCATGACGAATTAAAGCGCAGTTAATAGTGAAATCGGTTATTCGTTGCATCCCTAATAACGATATCAGTGCATTGTACAAAAAACCATTTCTACAAACATATTCAAATGTATTCGGCTGCTCTCGCCACTGTCAGGTGCTCATGCTGTATTGAACAGACGCACGTCACTTCATAACTATTGCGGCTGTTTTTTGACTGAACTAAATTTATTCTTGATGTCTCGGTCACACTATTTGGAGGGCCAGAACAAATTGCCTCGGGGGCCGGGTTTGGCCTGCGGGCCGCCAATTGAATAACCCTGTTTTACAGCCTCGCAGTTTTACAGGTTTTTTTTTTAAGTGCAATTTGACATGATTTGTTTCTTTTAACAGCGCATAGTGTTCTGCATCCTGATTGGTTGTAGGCCATTGTCAATCAATCTCCTTCGTGTTTCTTGTACAGTACAGTATGCGTTCAGCTTGCCAAGTTAACATAAATCTTCAAGGATGCAGGAGTTTCAACAAGGATGCAAAAAGGGTTGTAACTATCTGCAGCAAGACCATCGTAACGGGGGTCGCCGTACAGCGCCATGCATTTTACAATTGTAAACATGGGTTTATATTAGGGTACACACACTGGCGCTGCAAGTCAGCGGCTGTCTGCGGTGCCCAGCTACTAGGGTTGGGCGATGTTGACCAATTTAGCATCGTACGATGTCTAATGTGAAACATCGCGATGGACGATGGCATCGTCTTCATAGGCGGAGGTGAATTAATTATTTATGAATAATTCATAAATTCATAACGAATTAATTATTTGTAGCCTACCGTTTCATCCACCACCGCGGTGGATGGCGGAGGGGTGTCGCGGTCGAAAGTGGGCGGCGCGAGGGTGTTGCGGACGAAAGTGAAGAGGGTTGGGGAGTCGCAGAAGAAAGTGAAAATGAACAGCGGACAGGGGAGGAGGGCGGTTGAGGAGGGGGATCGGTAAAATAAGGTTCCGGATCCGGCGTGTTCCGGCCCAAATTAAGCCCTGGATAGAGACAAGATTAATTAAATGTTACTTTTAGCAATTATAGTGAGACACAATCCAGTGATAAACCCTTGATAAAGTGTCCGACGTACACTGTTCTCTGGAGCTCGGACGAGCGCATGACAGTGTGTGTGTGTGGCTGTGTGTGTGGGTGGGCATGTGGTCACGTGATGTACGTTTTCAGTGGATGGAGGGCTGTTCAGAAATGCTAGGTGAAACACCAGTGTGGACGTGGGTCATTTTCGTTCTAAAATGCCATTTTAAAACTAAGCTGTATTAGTGTAAACAGGGCCTGAGTGTGTATTTTTCACGAGCGGGTTTGCGACGGGGGCGGGGCGGAGGATTGGCGATGCCGCCTCAGCATCGTGATGTCTATCGGCGATGGACGATGGCATCGTCTATCGGCTCAACCCTACCAGCTACGACTCAGGATACTGTTCATATTTCTGCCACATGTGTGTCACTTCCAACTGTCGTGTGCGCAGCGCATCTGCTGTGCGACTCCCTTGAGGATGGAGCCTGCTTTAGCTATGTGGATCAGTGACTGCAGGATAAAGAACATTCCGCTGATGCCAACATTATCCACACAAAAGCTAAAAAGCTTTAGTCTGCACTGTAGTCAAGTTCAACATTTCTTGATTTTGGATATTCGTTTTTATATCTATTAAATTTCAGAATATTCTGTGAGTATACTATAGAAAAAACAACTCATTTTGTATGTAATCTGGCAATTTACATCCATCAAGTGAATGTATTTGTAGACAAATGCTGAAAAAGAAGCACACTTGAATGGAAAAACATGCCCTGTGTAAAGACCCCTTAAAAAGTGTGTTTTTTTTTTTTTTTGTTTGTTTGTTTGTTTTACATTAGACCAAGCATTTTATTAAAAGCCAAAAAACCCAAATTGACAGTCAGTTTTTGCCTATAGTGTGTGTGTGTGTGTGTGTGTGTGTGTGTTAATCTCTCATGTGTGTGTGTGCAGTGGCTGCTGGATTGTCTGGCGTGTCTGCTGAAGCTGATCTGTCAGTTTGCGGTGGATCCAGCTGATCTGGATTTGGCCTATCATGACGTTTTCGCCTGGTCTGGCCTCACAGACACACAGAGGAAGAGAGCGTGGCCTGGAAAGTCCCGCAAAACCGCCGGGGATCATGGGAAGGGCCTGCATATACCTCGACTCACTGAGGTATAGTGTTGAACTGCTGCATTGTTATCTGTGTGCGTGTGCTGCTGCTAATTTGAACATCTTTCTCTTCTCCATCAGGTTTTTCTAAGCCTCGTTCAAGGAACCAACCTCATCCAGAGGCTCATCAATGTGGCCTACACATACGACAATCTGGCACACAGGTCAACACACACTCATTTTTTTATCGCACAAAAGTATCTTTAGTAATGCTTATAAAAAGCAGTGTTTATTATATATAAGTGTATATTGTTAAAGAAATAATCGAATAAACTGTGAAATAACGACCCCCATCCGTAAGGGATTACGCTGAAGAAAAATGAATGAATGAATGAATAAAAACAATAAAATAATTGTGAAGCATTATGAAGCGTTAGTTATTTATATATATATATATATATATATAGTGCTTTATAAATTTTCTGATGTTTTTTCTTTCGGTCTTCTGTTTATCCAGGGTTCTGAAGGCTCAATCAGATCACAAATCCAGACATGAGGGTGAGAAGCACATTTAATATTCTCTACTGATTGTTCATGACTCTGTCAGTGCAGTTTGAATGATGCCGTGTGCAGTGCAGTCTGACTGATGCTGTGTGTTTCTGCAGTGACGCATTATTCCATGTGGCTGCTGGTCAGCTGGGCTCACTGCTGTTCTCTGGTCAAATCCAGCCTGGCTGACAGTGAACATCTGCACGACTGGCTGAAGAAGCTCACACTGCTCATTCCTGAAGTAAGCAAAAAAACATCTTCATATTAAGACCATTTAGGCTCATTTGGTCGATTTATTTTATCGGTTTTATGTTTCACTTATTGACATTTTTTTTTTTATTAAATTTTATTTATTTGTATTGAATTATATTGTATATAAATTATTTACATTTATTTACATTTTATTAAATAGCATTTTAATTTATTTAAATTTAAATTGATTAAATAGTTTTTTTTCATTTTATTTATTTATTTATTTATTTATTTTTGAAAATTATGTAATGAATTAATTTACATTTGTTTTCATTTTAATTTATATTTATTTTTATTAAATTGTACTATTATTTAAAGCATTTTAATTTATTTAAATTGTAATTTATTTTTACATTTTATAATAAAATTTTATTTTATGCAAATTATTTATGTATATTTTTATTTATTTTTATTTTATTTATTTTTATTTAATTGTACTTTTATTTGAAGCATTTTAATTTAATTTGTTATTTTTACATTTTAATTTAATTTGATTGTATTTTTTATATTTTATAGATGGTTTATGCATTGTTAAATTTTTTTTATTTATATTTTTATTTTAATTTATTAAATTTGAATTGTATTTATTTATTATTTTATTTTATCTGAGAAAATCGTATATCTGAGTTTTTTTTTTTTTTTCCATGGTTCATGCGTTCTAAAGACCAAACGATTGACTTTGCTGTTGCTGACAGTTTGAGCTCCAGGAATACTGTTTGTCTAACAGAACTGTGTGGGTTTTGTGTGTGTAGACGGCGGTGCGTCAGGAGGCGTGTAGTGGTCTCTATAAACTGTCTCTGTCGGGTCTGGAAGGAGGAGAGTCCATCAACAGATCTTTCCTGCTGCTCGCCGCGTCCACATTACTCAAGTTCCTGCCAGACGCACAAGCACTCAAACCACTGAGGGTAACACACACACAACACAACATCCTCAAACCAGAGCTAGTGTTAGTTTAGTGTCATTTATATACTAGTGTTTGTTTGTTTTGTTTTTTTAATTAGCTTTTTTATAGAATAACATTGAAATATGGTCATTTTATGTGTGTCGTATTTGTAAATGGCTTAAAATATTTTTTTTATATATATTTTAACTTTTATACAATTTTAATGGCTACTTTTATGAGTATTTTTATGTGTTTTTATGATCTTTCTGAGCATTTTATGCGTTTTTGAGATTTTTTTATTTATTTATTTATTTTTTTAGATATTTTTACATTTTAATCAGTTATTTTCAAAACATTATTCAATATTTATTTACTAATATATATTTCTAATAAGTTAACTATGCTTTTTACCCATTTAATTTTTGTGTGTGCTGTCCCTTTAAACGAGTGCATGTTTGTGTCTCATTCTCGGGTCTCAGGTGGAGGATTTTGAGGAGGAGGCCATGTTTCACAGCGGCTGTAAGGAATATTTCTGGCTGCTCTGTAAACTCATCGACAATATACATGTGAAAGATGCCAGTCAGACCACCCTGCTGGACCTGGACGCCCTGGCCAGACACCTCGCCGACTGCATCCGCAGGTCACTTAAAACACTAAAAACATCTCAAACCATTACTAAACCACATCTGTAAGCAGAAAGCGTCTAATAGTTTGACTAGACTGAAAAGTCTGAAAAAATGGAAGTAGTGCTAGTCTTTGTCCAAATTTGTTAATTTTGTCAAATAACAAGGTGTTATGTAATCAAACTATTTATGAACCAATCTTGCCGTCAGAAAATGGATATGATTGAAACTGTATTTTTATTGTTGGTAATTATATTTGTATTATAATTGAAATGTATTCCAAAATGATAAAGTGACAAATGACTAAAACAAAAGGCAAAACACTTAAAAGTGTAGTCTGTATGTTTTCTTTATAAAACAATGTCAGCATTTTCAAGAATTTTGATAGGTGCATGGAAAAAAATGTGAGCCTCAGACATGATTGTTTCTTCATTCTCATTTAAATTCTAAGAGTGTAAAACCCTGGTGAACAACAGGCCAATCAGAACACAAAGCAGACTGTTACGCGACTTACTGGGCACATTCATCATTTGCATGTACTTTAGGTCATTCATTCATTCGTACCTGACGAGCAGCAGCATCATCAAGAGAACACAGTCTCATATGAAGCCACCTCGGGTTGAATTTGAGAAGCCACAATATTTTCTAGTGGGACAACAATTATCATTTCCCCTTTAGTTATTTGTAAGCTTATATTTAACTGATTATGTGAGACTTTTATTTTGAAAGCAAGAACTGCAAATTGTTTATATTGTTAATGTTCACGACATGATCTATATATGGTCAATTATAGACGTATTTGATGGAGTGATAAAAAAAACTGCTGGAGATTTTTTGGAATTTACTGAAGCCATAAACTTACTATTTAGATATCAGAGAACAATTTAACATATTAAACTAATGCAGTATATGGCCCTTTTAAAATCTGACTTTAAAGGTGAGCAAAAACATTTGTATGTCTCCTGGCACCTTTTGAGGTCACCGCACTTCATTCCCATGCTGGTGTTTGTGTTCCTGCAGTCGGGAGATTTTGGACCAGCAGGACGGAGCGATCGAGGACGACGGTCTGACGGGTCTCCTGCGTTTGGCCACCAGCGTCCTCAAGCATAAACCTCCGTTTAAGTTCTCTCGGGAGGGTCAGGAGTTTCTTCGCGACACGTATGACCTGCTGTTCCTGCTGCCCAGCCTGAAGGACCGCCAGCAGCCCAAATGCAAGAGTCCTGCAGCCCGCGCCGCCGCATACGACCTGCTGGTGGAGGTATTATCATTAATATCATTACAGCATTGACAACAACTACCTCATATCAGTATTATTACAGTTGAAGTCAGAACTATTAGCCCACCATATCGCCATATACAGTTGAAGTCAGAATTATTAGCCCCCCTTTGAATTTTTTTTTTCTTTTTTAAATATTTCCCAAATTATGTTTAACAGAGCAGGAAAATTTTCACAGTATGTCTGATAATATTTTTTCTTGTGGTGAAAGTCCTATTTGTTTTATTTCGGCTAAAATAAAAGCAGTTATTAATTTTTTAAAAGCCATTTTAGGGACAAACATATTAGCCCCTTTAAGCTAATTTTTTTTTTCAATAATCTACAGAACAAACCATCATTATACAATAACTTGCCTAAACCCTAACCTGCCTAGTTAACCTAATTAACCTAGTTAAGCCTTTAAATGTCACTGTAAGCTGTATAGAAGTGTCTTGAAAAACATCTAGTAAAATATTATTTATGTCATCATGGCAAAGATAAAATAAATGTTATTAGAAATGAGTTATTAAAACTATTATGTTTAGAAATGTATGGAAAAACTCTTCTCTCAATTAAACAGAAATTGGGGAAAAAATTAAACGGGGCTAATAATTCAGGGGGGCTAATAATTTTGACTTCAACTGTATGTATGTATGTATATATATATATATATATATATATATATATATATATATATATATATATATATATATATTTTTTTTTTTTTTTTTTATATATATTTATATATATATTTTTTTATTTATTTATTATTTTTTTAACAACAATTTTTATTTTAAACATTGTCATACAAATTGACAAAGGTTTAGTTTTCCAGTTTAGCAAAAAAATCTAAATAATAAATAAATTAAATTAAAAGAAATAATACAAAAACAAAAGCACGGATAATATAGATTCAAAGTAACTTAACACACTTTGAAAGAAAAAAAATAAAAATAAATAACAGTATTATTGTTAAATAAAGCAATAACTTATTTGTCTAATCGATATTCTTTCAATGTCTGTCAGTTCAAGAAAGAGTCACCATCTAGATTCTCCAAATAGTCATAGAATATTTTCCAAATAGACCAAAATATATGAATTTTGTTTTTCAAAAAATAAGTTAATTTTTCCAAGGCAAGAGGTCATCCCCCTTTATCCACTGTGATACACCAGGACTGTCTTCTCTTTTCCAAGAACACGCAAAAGCTTCCAGCAAACATAAAATCAACAGCACTCTTTCATGTTTGGTCACATCAAAGTTCAATGCACAAACATGCAATATACACAAGCTGGGATCAAGAGGAATTACCTTACCAATGATTTGACTTACAATGTTCAGTATTTTAACCCAAAAACTACTGACTTTAGAACATTCCCACATACAATGAAATAAAGTTCCCTCCACTTGTTTACATTTATAGCATGTATCAGGGATATTTGGGTTAAAATGATGCAACTTAACTGGAGTTACATACTGTCTACTCAGCCATTTATATTGAAGCAATCTAAAATGAGTGCTTGTTGTCTGAGTTTGGGCTTTTAGACAAGCTTCTTGCCACTCTCCCTCAGGTATATCAACCTGCAGGCAGACTGCCAAGCTGGAAGTCTGTCATTAAATGACTCTTTTGATTTGTCCACCAACTGTTTATATAAAACAGATACTTGACCTTTACCTTTTAAACAGTTAAGTGTAATATTCTCCAAAATAGAAAGAGGGGGTTCAGCTAAATGGGGATCTTGTTTTGACATAATAAAACTACGCAATTGCAAATATTTGAAAAAATGCTTATTTGGAATTCCAAATTTTTTCTTAATTTCTTCAAAGGACATGACGTGTCCTTCATCGTAGAGATCAGATATCCTGCTAATACCTTGATTTGACCAAATTTTAAACATATCGCCATATTTCCCATATCATCCACCCCTACTTTACCTGCAATGTGCCCTTATTTGTGTATAGTATTTTTGTGTTTTTTTATCTCTCTTAATTTTTACTAATAATATTTGTATTTATTGTATATTGACATTCCTCCTGTAGTGTTTCTGTTATCTGTATGCACCCAGGGTGTGAGAGTAACATAATTTAAATTCTCTGTATGTCAGTACATGTGGCAGAATCGACAGTAAAGTTGACTTTGTCTTTCTCTTTGAGGTGGTGAAGGGCTCGGTGGAGAACTACAGACTGCTGCACAACTGGGTCATGTCACAACACATGCAGGGTGAGCGTCTGCACTCTCACACACTCATTTCAGTTATTTTTCTAACAATTTTACTGAAAAATCTCATGTTTTTAATGTCAATTTTTGTCATTTTGATGGATTGATTGATTTTATATCAACTCTTATTTAAATATGTAAATATAATGAATTTATTATAATATATAACTTAATTCAACATGTAAAATATTTAAATAGTTAGTTTTTTTTGAAGTTTTCATTATTGTGTAATATGTTTTTTTCTATGTTGATATTGCCATGAAGTTGCCATAAAACCTGGTTTATACTTCTGCGTCAAGTGATCGGCGTGACCCACGGCGCAAGCCTCGCGCGTAGCCGTGCATTTATACTTCTGCGTGCTGTTTCTGTTTCTCTGCAATACACTTCCGAAACGCTAGCTGGCAGTAGGTGTTTGTTTCTCTGTGTCGAGTTTCAGAAACAGAAACAGCGTGCAGAAGTATAAATGCACGGCTACGCGCGAGGCTTGCACCGTGGGTCACGCCGTTCACTTGACGCAGAAGTATAAACCAGGCGTATGCGTCCACGCGTAGGCTTCGCCGTAGCATACGCGTGCACTTGACGCAGAAGCATAAATCGGCCTTAAGTTGCTGATGTGGCAATAATTTAACAAATTGTGTTTATTTACACTGAAGATACACTTTCTAGATATGTATATCATTGGGGAGAGCAACTAAATAATTGTATTTTTGCAAGGATGGCTTTATAAAGTAGTTTTAAGTGTTTTTGTGCTTTGAGTTTTGATAATATGTATTTATTTTTAATATACATAAAGTTGACATATTTTTGAATTTTGCTGACATGACTTTCTGGACTGCATCTACTCTTAGTGCTTTAAAACAATAAGCAAAGGTGCATTTAAAATGATACGAATAAATGGTGACTTTATATTTTATTCCTTTTCAATTCATGAAATTTTTTTACAAAGCCTTTTACGATGTTTTTAATTGTTTTATTTATGAAAGGGGAAGTTCATTCAAAAATAAAAAAAAATCTCTCTGTTTTAGCGTCTCACGCTCCATATAAGTGGGATTACTGGCCCCACGATGACGTCAGAGCCGAGTGTCGATTTGTGGGCTTGACTAATCTGGGTGCCACATGTTACCTGGCCTCCACCATCCAGCAGCTCTACATGATCCCAGAGGCCCGACAGGCCGTCTTCACTGCTAAAGTCAGTCTAGAAAACTCACATTCATCTCATGTGTACTCACTGTTTACAAAAAATGTTTATTATTGCAATACGTTTAACATTAAAGGGAGATAGTTCAGCCAAAAATTAACATTTCCTCTTTATTTACTCACTCAGACGTCATTTTAGATGTGGGTGACTATTTTTATTCTTCAGTAGAACATTAAAGATGATTTTGAGCTGAATCCGTGGTGCTTGATTATTCACGTAACTGCAGAGAATGGTGATGGGTTTTTAGATGAAAAATAAACGCATACAAATGAGTCCAAATCAATAGCCATGACTTCTGATGACACACTGAGGTCTTGTGAAGCAAAACAGTTGGTCCGTGTAAGAAATTTAACACAGTTTACAATATTATTAGCTTTAATCCACAGCCTGGTCAAACAGATATCCGCGATTGTAGTCATGTTGCTTTTGATGAGGTCAGGTCACACAGATTGTTGATAGAAATGTTTGACCAGGCTGTGGATTAAAGCTTATAATATTGTAAATGATGGTACATTTCTTACACGGACCGATCTTTTTGCATCACAAGACCTCAGTGTGTCTTCAGAAGTCTTGCCTATTGATTTGGACTAGTCCGTATGTGTGTATTTTTAATCTAGTCACCATTCACTGCAATTATATGAATAATCAAATAAACACAGATTCAGCTCAAAATCTTTAATGTTCTACTGAGTAAAAAAGTCACCTACATCTTGGATGACCTGTGAAAGAGTAAATAAGCAGGAATTATTTTCATTTTTGGCTGAACTATCCTTTTGATACAATAACGTACATGCATTTAAAGCATGCCAGTACACAAAACACATTACATGACAGTGTGTGTGCAATTCACATACTCATTAGCACAACTTTTTCTTCACTTAAAGAATAAAAAGAAAAAAAGCTGGCATCAACCAGTTTTCTAAATATCTAGTTAGTATTGCTAGCAGGCTAAATATATTTATTTTAATACAAAAATGAATAGAGACGTTTTTGATTTGGAAGAAGTCTCTTTTGCTCACTGAGGCTGCTTTTATTTATAAATTCATCTTGAATTGTCCAGGGAGTGCAGAATTATTAGGCAAGTTGTATTTTTGAGGATTAATTTTATTATTGAACAACAACCATGTTCTCAATGAACCTAAAAAACTCATTAATATCAAAGCTGAATATTTTTGGAAGTAGTTTTTAGTTTGTTTTTAGTTTTAGCTATTTTAGGAGGATATCTGTGTGTGCAGGTGACTATTACTGTGCAGAATTATTAGGCAACTTAACAAAAAACAAATATATACCCATTTCAATGATTTATTTTCACCAGTGAAACCAATATAACATCTCAACATTCACAAATATACATTTCTGACATACAAAAACAAAACAAAAACAAATCAGTGACCAATATAGCCACCTTTCTTTGCAAGGACACTCAAAAACCTGCCATCCATGGATTCTGTCAGTGTTTTGATCTGTTCACCATCAACATTGCGTGCAGCAGCAACCACAGCCTCCCAGACACTGTTCAGAGAGGTGTACTGTTTTCCCTCCTTGTAAATCTCACATTTGATGATGGACCACAGGTTCTCTAAAGGGTTCAAATCAGGTGAACAAGGAGGCCATGTCATTCGTTTTTCTTCTTTTAGACCCTTTCTGGCCAGCCCCGCTGTGGAGTACTTGGACGCGTGTGTTGGAGCATTGTCCTGCATGAAAATCATGTTTTTCTTGAAGGATGCAGATTTCTTCCTGTACCACTGCTTGAAGGTGTCTTCCAGAAACTGGCAGTAGGACTGGGAGTTGAGCTTGACTCCATCCTCAACCCCAAAAGGCCCCACAAGCTCATCTTTGATGATACCAACCCCAAACCAGTACTCCACCTCCACCTTGCTGGCGTCTGAGTCGGACTGGAGCTCTCTGCCCTTTACCGATCCAGCCACGGGCCCATCAAGACTCACTCTCATTTCATCAGTCCATAAAACCTTAGAAAAATCAGTCTTGAGATATTTCTTGGCCCAGTTTTGACGTTTCAGCTTGTGTGTCTTGTTCAGTGGTGGTCGTTTTTCAGCCTTTCTTACCTTGGCCATGTCTCTGAGTATTGCACACCTTGTGCTTTTGGGCACTCCAGTGATGTTGCAGCTCTGAAATATGGCAAAACTGGTGGCAAGTGGCATCTTGGCAGCTGCACGCTTGACTTTTCTCAGTTCATGGGCAGTTATTTTGCGCCTTGGTTTTTCCACACGCTTCTTGAGACCCTGTTGACTATTTTGAACGAAACGCTTGATTGTTCGATGATCACGCTTCAGAAGCTTAGCAATTTTAAGAGTGCTGCATCCCTCTGCAAGATATCTCACTATTTTTGACTTTTCGGAGCCTGTCAAGTCCTTCTTTTGACCCATTTTGCCAAAGGAAATGAAGTTGCCTAATAATTATGCACACCTTCTCATTACAGAGATGCACATCACCTAATATGCTTAATTGGTAGTAGGCTTTCGAGCCTATACAGCTTGGAGTAAGACAACATGCATAAAGAGGATGATGTGGTCAAAATACTCATTTGCCTAATAATTCTGCACTCCCTGTATATATCCCCCGCACGCATACGTTGATAATTATGTTCATATCTATCTGCATACTTCTGATTATTAATAGCAACCTGTACATATATTCATCTATTGTAAATCCTTGTTCATAGTTAATACAACCTGTATATAATGTTCATAGTACATCCATCTGAAAATATTACCCATAGTTTTTTTTTTATAATTGCTCTTCGTTGCCGTGTACTTGTACATGTGTAATGACAATGCAGTTGAGTCGAATCTAATCTAATTTGAGCAATAAATACAGTAATGTTATTGCAACACAAAATGACTGTTTTCTTTACCAGTGTATTTAAGAAATATTTTATTCCTGTGATGCAAAGTGTAGTTTTCTGCAGCCGCTATTCAAATGTATTACTCTGTTGCTTTTAGCACTATTGTTAATTACACGTTCAAATTTGAGATGTTGTATTTCTGCCTAACAGTGTGTGTGTGTGTGTTTTTTTTTTTTTAGTATTCAGAGGACATTAAGCATAAGACCACATTGCTGGAGCTCCAGAAGATGTTCACGTATCTCATGGTATATTACTTTATCAAAATCTCTTCACCTGTTGATGTGCTGTTTTAATAATCATCGTAATCAAATTAATGTGTACAGCACTTTTTTTTCCTACATAAAATGCAACTCAAAGTGCGTCACAAGCATAAGCATGTATTAAAAATAACATCAACAATGGTGTAATCAAATCTTCTGAATGATAGAAGCAAATAGAAACTAATATAAGCAAATACACAAAGCAGGATGAACACAAAACAAATATTAGGAAATGCAATAAAATAAAACCCTAACGTTTGTCAAATGTGTGCAGGAGAGCGAGAGGAAGGCGTACAACCCTCGTCCCTTCTGTAAGACCTACACCATGGACAAACAGCCCCTGAACACTGGAGAGCAGAAAGACATGACCGAGTTCTTCACAGACCTCATCACTAAAATAGAGGAGATGTCTCAGGACCTGGTACGGCTTCTGGATAGTGTGTGTGTAGTGTGCGTTGTAGTGCATACCTGGCAACCCTCCCATTTATCCTGGGATATTCCGTTCTATCTTACTATCATCTCATTTATCCCTCCTTTATTTGTAATCCTTTTTTTAAGGTGGCGGTAACATCTACACAGAGCCAAACCACAAGGGGGCGCCCTTGCTCTCAAATGTGATGTGATTACAAGAGAATTATGCTTTCGTTTTATTTTGGATTGAAAGCACTTTGAAATTAGTATAAAAAAGGACTTCATTCCCTTGCTTTTCATTAAAGTCGTTTATCGCTAGGCCTGTCACAATAATCAATATATTGACGTATCGTGCAATACTTGGAGAGGACCTTAGTCATTTTTGCCATTGCAATAAATATTTACAAATTCACGAATGATGTTAAAGCCATTTTATAATGACATTTACGTTCTGCCTCACCGGTGTCAACGTTTATAATTGGACATGTACCTAATAGGACATTTAATAGTATATATCATAGGACATTTACCTTTTTAACATCACATTATAGATTCTAAATAACCTTTAGAGTGATGCGTATTTGAAAGTGTTTATGGCTGTTAGCATTATTATGCGGTTATATAATCATTATATAACCAGTGGCATGAAATGACCTCAAAATGACAGTAAGTGAAGTTTTACAAACTAATTTCGTGAGGAGCATGTGATATGATTGATCGCGGCTGGTCTCTCATCCGTAATCAGCAATAATCCAATCAGATTGATCCAAGCCTACAATAAATAGACCGATTTCACCCTACTGCCTTATCTTCCCCTTCCACCGCATCTACCTGATCTCGGACCTCCTTACATGCTAATTGACCAGGCGGGAGCCCTGGGCTTAATTATTTCCAAGCTCAGGGTTCTCTCCTGGCACAGCATGCCAAACCTGCTAATAGCGTCAAGCAATGTCTAAGTGTGATCTCTTGAATATCGCTTATCGCAACAATTTCTGTGACAATATATCGAACAACAAAAGTTTGTTTTGCTGATGATGTGACAATAAAAGTGATTTGATTTGATTTGATTTGGTTTCTTATCCTGACTGGCCTATTTATTGCCGCTTTTCCTATGCAATTTTTGATTGCATTGGAAAATATCAATATATGGATATAAATGTATGGCAGGAGATCCTTATAGAATAATATTGGCACTTGAAAAGATTCTGTGTTGTGAAATACTGACTGACATGTAGTGTTTGTGTGTTTGTATTCCAGAAAAACACTGTCAAAACACTGTTTGGAGGCGTCATCACCAACAATGTGGTTTCATTGGTAAGATTGAGCTGTTTTAATGTGCACATCTTAAATGTATAGCTGAAGAAAAAGTTATTAGCACACCTGTGAATTTATTTTACTTTGTTTCTTCATTTTTTTTAAACACGTTTTTAAACATAATAGTTTTAGCAATTAATTTCTAATAACTAAATCTTTTGTCTTTGCCATGATGACAGTACGTAATATTTTCCTAGGTATTTTTTTAAGGTACTGGTATTCAGCTTAGTGACATTTAAAAGGCTTCACTAGGTTAATTCGGTTAACTAGGCAAGTCATTGGGCTAAAGTGGTTTGTTTTGCAGCCAAAAAAAAATTATATATATATATATATATTTCTATTTAACGGAGAGAAGATTTTTTTAACACATTTCTAGACATAATAGTTTTAATAACTCATTTCTAATAACTGATTTATTTTATCTTTGCCATGATGACAGTAAATAATATTTGACTAGATATTTTTCAAGACACTTCTATACAGCTCAAAGTGACATTTAAAGGCTTAACTAGGTTAATTAGGTTAACTAGGCAGGTTAGGGTAATTAGGCAAGTTATTGTATAACGATGGTTTGTAAATCTGTTAAACATCATTTGGGAAATATTTAAAAAAGGAAAAAAAAAATCAAAGGGGGGCTAATAATTCTGACTTCAACTGTATGTATATATATATATGATATTTTTTCTTTTTTAAATATTTCCCAAATGATGTTTAACAGAGCAAGGGAATTTTCACAGTATGTCTGATAATATTTTTTCTTCTGAAGAAAGTCGTATTTGTTTTATTTCAGATAGAATAGAAGCAGTTTTTAATTTTTTAAAAGCCATTTAAGGTCAAAATTATTAGCCCCTTTAAGCAAATTTTTTTCCCCGATAGTCTACAGAACAAACCATCATTATACAATAACTTGCCTAATTACCCTAACCTGCCTAGTTAACCTAATTAACCTAGTTAAGCCTTTAAATGTCACTTTAAGCTGTATAGAAGTGTCTTGAAAAATATCTAGTCAAATATTATTTATGTCATCATGGCAAAGATAAAATAAATCAGTTATTAACAATGAGTTATTAAAACTATTATGTTTAGAAATGTGTTGAAAAAAATCTTCTCTCTGTTAAACAGAAATTGGGGAAAAAAATAAACAGGGGGCTAACAATTCAGGGGGCATAATAATTTTGACTTCAACTGTAGATAGATAGAAAGAAAGAAAGAAAGAAAGAAAGAAAGAAAGAAAGAAAGAAAGAAAGAAAGAAAGAAAGAAAGAAAGAAAGAAGAAGAAAGAAAGAAAGAAAAGAAAGAAAGAAAGAAAGAAAGAAAGAAAGAAAGAAAGAAAGAAAGAAAGAAAGAAAGAAATAGTCAAATTGACCTTTGCAGGTTTTACATATTTGTTTCTTCAAATTAAAGAAACAAGTGAAAAATATCCTGGGTTTTTTAAACATGATTTGGAAAATGCATCTCCCGATGTTTTGTGCAGGACTGTGATCATGTGAGCCAGACGGCAGAGGAGTTTTACACTGTGAGGTGTCAGGTGGCCGATATGAAGAACATCTATGTGAGTGTTTATCATTTATGCATGCTGCTATTCAGATTAATACACGTTTATTTATATATAAAATACTGACTTTATCACTCAATATGTAATGCTTGTCCTACAAAGAACTAATAGTTAGGGTAACTAATTATTAGTGTTTACCCAGAGTATATACTGATTAAATGTGATAATTTTCTTGTTAATATTATTGTTATTATTTGAGTATCGTTCATTTATTTGATTATTTGTTTGTTTTGTAAATAAATGCTGCATTGTTGGTACGTTGCTATTTTGAGGAAACTGAAATAGACCTCGCCGTTGACCAACTAAAAGCTGCTATATAGTCAATGGCACAGTTTTCACATTTTATTTTGTATTTAAAGAGTGTGTTTGTGTTAGATGTCTCCAAAAGTGTGTACTTGTTGCTTATTCAATTCAATTCATCTTTATTTGTATAGCGCTTATACAATGTAGATTGTGTCAAAGCAGCTTCACATGGAAGATTATAGTGAATTGAAACAGTGTCAGTTCAGTTTTCAGAGATTAAGTTCAGTTCAGTTTAGCTCAGGTCAGTGTGGGTTAATAATCACTACTGAGAGTCCAAACACTGAAGAGCAAATCCATCGATGCGCAGCTCTACAGATCCCAAACCATTATTGTACACACTTGAATGCACATAAGCACAGAAATATCTTTAGAAAAAATATTGAAAGGGTTAAAATAGAAATAGATTGTTAATGTCTGCTAAAGAAGAAAAAAAATGCTATCTCCTCCCATGCCGCTTTCACTTCAGGGGTCTTTGGTAAATCCATCTAGTTCTGTAAAGGGTCTTGAACTTTGTGCACGATTAGATCTGTTTCCTCACTAGTGAAGCGTTCAGGTTTTACGCCATGTAAATAGTCAACCCGCCATGGTCCGACCACAACTTACTCTTAAAGGGAATAGGAAATGAGACTGATTGGTTTAATGAACGTTACACCTAAAACACACCCATAACTCATTAAGAGAATAAGCACAACCCTTTTAGATTATGCGCCTGGTGCACAGACTGTTTTTCCTATACTTAAAATAGCAAAAGTGGATTCAAACAGGCCTTAAGTGCCATGTGTTTAGATCAAGGTTGGGCAAACTTGGTCCTGGAGGGCCGGTGTAGGGCAGATTTTTGTTTCAACACTAGTCAAATACACCTGAACATGCTAATCAGTGTCTTCAAAATGACTAGAAAGCTATATCCAGGTGTGTTTGATTAGGGTTGGAGCTAAACCTTGGAGGACACCGACCCTCCAGGACTGAGTTTGCCCATCCCTGGTTTAGATCATTAAAATAGAGCCCATTGTATTTCTCATTGTGTTTTATCGTGTGTGTGTTTCAGGAGTCTCTGGACGAGGTGACCATTAAAGACACTCTGGAGGGCGATAACATGTACACCTGCTCTCAGTGTGGGAAGAAAGTACGCGCTGAGAAACGGTACGACCACTCTTTTTTCTTTCCTGAAAACTTAAGTCTGAATATGTACTGAACATCTCTTCACGTCTCAGGGCTTGTTTCAAGAAGCTCCCGCGGATCCTGAGCTTCAACACCATGCGCTACACATTCAACATGGTGACCATGATGAAGGAGAAGGTGAACACACACTTTTCCTTCCCGCTGCGGCTCGACATGACGCCCTACACCGAGGACTTCCTCATGGCCAAAGGAGACCGGAAGGAAGGTGCGATGATTGATTGTTTTGCTAAAATAAAATGGTTTTTAAGGGGATAGTTCACCCAAAAATGTAGATTCTGCCATCATTTGCTCACTCTTCACTTGTTTCAAACCTTTATGAGCTTCTTTCTTCTGTTGAGTGCAAAGGAAGATAATTTGAAGAGAGTCTCCATAGTGTTTGTTTTTCCTACTATGCAAGTCAATGGTTACAGGTTTTCAGCATTCTTCAAAATATCTTCTTTTGAAAGAAACTCATAAAAAGTCTGGCACCATTTGAGGTAGAGTAAATATTGGGTAAATTTCATTTTTGTGTGAACTATCCCTTTATTTTGACTTTGTCGTCTCCAGTAAGCTAATTCTGATGTAATCCACAGGTTTTCGTGACGACAGTGATGCTAAAGTGGCGGAGAGTTATGAGTATGACCTGATCGGTGTGACGGTGCACACAGGAACGGCAGACGGTGGCCATTATTACAGCTTCATCAGGGACATCATCAATCCACACGCCTACCGAAACAACAAATGGTGAGCGTTCACACTTAACTACACTGTTATATATCCTGCATTTAAAGGTGCTTCTTCTCAAGCATCAAAATACTATAATATGTTTGCAGATATTTAAGAAATATACTAAGTGAACATACTTGTTAATCTAAAAAACATTGCTAAAGTCAGTTATTCTCCTTTGAAATTGTGCGTTTTGTGTTGAAATGTTTGTTTTTCAATTTGGTCTCTATAACCAGCCCATTGCTAATTATATTTCATCACCCCGGGTTGCCATGGTGGAAAACATACAGTATTTAGTTTCAGTCATGGAGGCTGTTTCAGTGTATGCGTGTGCGGCTGAAAATGCGGCCTCTGGAGGACAGTAGCAGCCTAAAGTTATAAAAATCCTCGAGAAGGTTTTTAATTAGCAAATTTTACAAACGTAAACATTCGCTGAGCAGCTTACATTGTAAGGCTCAATCGCTTAATCCTGTTTGTACTGTCAATCTGGCAACCTGCATGTGCATCGAGTCTTCAAAGGAATTTTTTTTTTAAGCAAATATTACAAACTTAAACATTTGCTGAGCAACTTACATTGTAAGGCTTAATCCTGTTTGTGCTGTCAATCTGGCAACCTGGATGTGCGTCAAATCTTTAAAGGGAATTTTTTTTACGAATCAAATAATACGAATATTACAAACTTTATTATTCGCTGAGCAGCTTACTTTGTAAGGCTCAATCGCTTAATTCTGTTTGTCAATCTGGCAACCTGCATATGTGTTGAATCTTCGAAGGAAAAACCTTCGAAGCAAATAATACAAATATAATAAACGTAAACATTCGCTGAGCAGCTTACATTGTAAGGCTTAATTCTGTTTGTCAATCTGGCAACCTGCATGTGCGTTGAATTTTCGAAGGAAAAACCTTGGAAGCAAATAATACAAATATAACAACGTTAACATTTGCTGAGCAGCTTGCATTGTAAGGCTCGACCACTTAATCCTGTTCATGCTGTCAATCTGGCAACCTGTATGTGCGTTGAATCTTTGAAGGAAAAAAAAAACCTTCAAAACAAATAATTATTAGTAAATAATACAAATATTACAAACTTAAACATTTGCTCAGCAGCTTACATTGTAAGGCTTAATCCTGTTTGTGCTGTCAATCTGGCAACCTGGATGTGCTTCGAATTTTCGAAGGAAAAAAACCTTTGAAGCAAATAATTAGTACCAAATAATACAAATATTACAAACTTAAACATTTGCTGAGCAGCTTGCATTGTAAGACTTAATCCTATTTGTTCTGTCAATCTGGCAACCTGGATGTGCGTCAAATCTTCAAAGGGAAAATGTTTTCAAATCAAATAATACAAATATTACAAACGTTATCATTCGCTCAGCAGCTTACTTTGTAAGGCTCAATCACTTAATTCTGTTTGTCAATCTGGCAACCTGCATGTGTGTTGAATCTTCGAAGGAAAAACGTTCGAAGCAAATGATACAAATATTACAAACGTAAACATTCGCTGAGCAGCTTACATCGTAAGGCTTAATCCTGTTTGTGCTGTAATCTGGCAACCTGCATGTGCGTTGAATCTTCGAAGGAAAAAATCTTTGAAGCAAATAAAACAAATATTACAAACGTAAACATTCGCTGAGCAGCTTACATTATAAGGCTCAATCACGTAATCCTGTTCGTGCTGTCAATCTGGCAACCTGTATGTGCGTCGAATCTTCGAAGGAAAAAAAAAAACATGATTATTAGCAAATAATACAAATATTACAAACGTAAACATTTGCTCAGCAGCTTACATTGTAAGGCTTAATCCTGTTTATGCTGTCAGTCTGGCAACCTGCATGTGCATCAAATCTTTGAAGGAAAACAACTCTCTCCAATATTTAAATTTGGACTGCAACACTTAGTTCAACAACTAAGTGTAAATATTTAAATTTGTATGTTTCTATTGTTGCACTAGATCTGCCAGTTTAAGTGTTGACATTTATTTGATGTCATTTTGATGTGATGTCATTTCCCTTTTCAGGTACCTGTTTAACGATGCCGAGGTGAAGCCGTTTGATTCAGCACAGCTGGCCTCAGAGTGTTTTGGTGGAGAGATGACTGTGTGTATTTCAATATTTCTCTGAACAGATCCAGTCAATCCTATATGCTTTTAGCATAAAATAATATGATTAATAAAAGCAAGGTGTTTTAATTGTTACGTTTGCTTCGTTTCAGACCAAAACATATGATTCTGTCACAGACAAGTTCATGGATTTCTCCTTTGAGAAGGTTGGTTTTAAAATAAGACAACAATATTAATGACAGATCAGTAGTGAGTTGTTGTTACTATATTATTTTGCATATTATTTATAACTGTACTTAATTATTATGTTATTGCTATCTATTTATGCCGTAATTATGTAATTAATTAATAATTAAATGTGAATCTTAAAATGTGATTGAACTGTTTTAAATTTTTTATTATTAGCAGTTGTAGTTGTAGTAGAAGTAATATTAGTAGTAGTTGTAGTAGTAGAAGTAATATTAGTAGTAGTTGTAGTAGTAGTAGTAGTAGAAGTAATATTAGTAGTAGTTGTAGTAGTAGTAGTAGTAGTAGTAGAAGTAATATTAGTAGTAGTTGTAGTTGTTGTAGTAGTAGTAGTAGAAGTAATATTAGTAGTAGTTGTAGTTGTTGTAGTAGTAGTAGTAGTAGAAGTAATATTAGTAGTAGTTGTAGTTGTTGTAGTAGTAGTGGTAGAAGTAATATTAGTAGTAGTTGTAGTTGTTGTAGTAGTAGTAGTAGAAGTAATATTAGTAGTAGTTGTAGTTGTTGTAGTAGTAGTAGTAGAAAAAGTAATATTAGTAGTAGTTGTAGTAGTAGTGGAAGTAATATTAGTAGTAGTTGTAGTTGTTGTAGTAGTAGTAGTAGAAAAAGTAATATTAGTAGTAGTTGTAGTAGTAGTGGAAGTAATATTAGTAGTAGTTGCAGTAGTAGTACTATAGATGTTAATATTAATAATAAAAGTGCTATTGTAATTAATATTATTTGAATAGTTAATCTCCCCCAGTGTTTGGTTTCTTGTAAACTACTGTATAAAGTAATGTAATGTGGGATTTGTCTGTTTTTCAGACCCACAGTGCCTACATGCTGTTCTACAAGAGAGTGGAGGTGGAGGAGGAGAACGGGAAAGACTTTAACTTTGACATTTCTCCTGATCTTCTGGAGGTACAGAGCTCACTGTAGATCATCATTCATCACTGCACATGTCTGAGCATTTCACTGGAGTAAACACACACACTCTCTCTCTTTCTCTCTCTGTCTGTCTCTCTCTCAGTGGATCTGGCATGACAACATGCAGTTCCTCCAGGACAAAAACATCTTCGAGCACACATACTTTGGGTGAGAACTTTTTTATTTAAATTTTTTTGTTATGCCCACTGATGCTCTTACATATTTTTCTATCTATAATTTGAATTCTCATTGATTTCTTTTTGATGTTCTCTCTGCAGCTTCATGTGGCAGCTGTGCAGCAGTATTCCCAGCACTTTACCAGATCCTAAATCAGTGTCGCTAATGACGGCAAAGGTGAGCTTGTCAGATCAGGTGATGTGCACCACTGTCACACAGAGGCAAACACCTCAGCTTTTAGTGCATCTCACTTCATCTTTAACAGCGTGGAGTTTTGCCTAAATAAATTTAGTGTTCATTTGAAAACATTTTTTGTTTTTAGTTTTTGAAAAGTTACAGTTTTAGACAGTATAGATGATAATAATCAATACAGAAATAAAAATAAAGAGTCTTGTCTGTGACCATGACAACAGTGTGGCAGTTTTCTTGTGACCATTCGCTTGTTAAGTGTGACATCATGCGAAGTGGCTTCCGGGTCAAAGCGCTCTATCAAACTGAATGGGGAGACTAATCAAATGGTAATAATAAATGTTTACAAAGCGCTGTAATACTTTCGAAAATCACGATCGCAATACATACATCCATGCCTAATATCAGATGGCCAGAAAGTGCTGAATGTTTTATAAACTGTAAAAATTTTGGTATTTGTGATGCAGCAAGTCCAGTTGTGAACACCATGATTTTATATAAAATTCACTTAAATGTGTGATAGGACTAAAAAGTGGCCATAAACTAATATTTTCTCAATTTAAATGAGTAGCGGCTTGGACCTGGAAACAGTATTCCATACGTCACCGATACGTCCTGACTTAACAAGCAGATAACAACAGTATAGCAGTTCTCTTATGACTATGACAACAGTGCAACAGTTCTGTTGTGACCATGACAACAGTGCAACAGTTCTCTTGTTACCATGACTAGAGCACAACCGTTCTTTTGTGACAATGACAACAGTGGCACAGTTCCCTTGTTACCATGACAACAGTGCAACAGTTCTCGTTACCATGACTAGAGCACAACAGTTCTTTTGTGACCATGACAACAGTGCAACAGTTCTCATTACCATGACTAGAGCTCAACAGTTCTTTTGTGACCATGACAACAGTGCAACAGGTCTTTTGTGACCATGACAACAGTGCAACAGTTCACTTGTTACCATGACTAGAGCACAACAGTTCTTTTGTGACCATGACAACAGTGGCACAGTTCTCTTGTTACCATGACAACAGTGCAACAGTTCACTTGTTACCATGACTAGAGCACAACAGTTCTTTTGTGACCATGACAACAGTGCAACAGTTCTCGTTACCATGACTAGAGCACAACAGTTCTTTTGTGACCATGACAACAGTGCAACAGTTCTATTGTGACCATGACAACAGTGCAACAGTTCTCTTGTTACCATGACTAGAGCACAACAGTCTTGTTACCATGACTAGAGCACAACAGTTCTATTGTGACCATGACAACAGTGCAACAGTTCTATTGTGACCATGACAACAGTGCAACAGTTCTATTGTGACCATGACAACAGTGCAACAGTTTTATTGTGACCATGACAACAGTGCAACAGTTCTATTGTGACCATGACAAGAGTGGCACAGTTCTCGTTACCATGACTAGAGCACAACAGTTCTTTTGTGACCATGACAACAGTGGCACAGTTCTCTTGTTACCATGACAACAGTGCAACAGTTCTCGTTACCATGACTAGAGCACAACAGTTCTTTTGTGACCATGACAACAGTGCAACAGTTCTATTGTGACCATGACAACAGTGCAACAGTTCTCTTGTTACTATGACTAGAGCACAACAGTCTTGTTACCATGACTAGAGCACAACAGTTCTATTGTGACCATGACAACAGTGCAACAGTTCTATTGTGACCATGACAACAGTGCAACAGTTCTATTGTGACCATGACAACAGTGCAACAGTTTTATTGTGACCATGACAACAGTGCAACAGTTCTATTGTGACCATGACAAGAGTGGCACAGTTCTATTGTGACCATGACAAGAGTGGCACAGTTCTCGTTACCATGACTAGAGCACAACAGTTCTTTTGTGACCATGACAACAGTGGCACAGTTCTCTTGTTACCATGACAACAGTGCAACAGTTCTCGTTACCATGACTAGAGCACAACAGTTCTTTTGTGACCATGACAACAGTGCAACAGTTCTCGTTACCATGACTAGAGCACAACAGTTCTTTTGTGACCATGACAACAGTGCAACAGTTCTATTGTGACCATGACAACAGTGCAACAGTTCTCTTGTTACCATGACTAGAGCACAACAGTCTTGTTACCATGACTAGAGCACAACAGTTCTTTTGTGACCATGACAAGAGTGGCACAGTTCTATTGTGACCATGACAAGAGTGGCACAGTTCTCGTTACCATGACTAGAGCACAACAGTTCTTTTGTGACCATGACAACAGTGGCACAGTTCTCTTGTTACCATGACAACAGTGCAACAGTTCTCGTTACCATGACTAGAGCACAACAGTTCTTTTGTGACCATGACAACAGTGCAACAGTTCTATTGTGACCATGACAACAGTGCAACAGTTCTCTTGTTACTATGACTAGAGCACAACAGTCTTGTTACCATGACTAGAGCACAACAGTTCTATTGTGACCATGACAACAGTGCAACAGTTCTATTGTGACCATGACAACAGTGCAACAGTTCTATTGTGACCATGACAACAGTGCAACAGTTTTATTGTGACCATGACAACAGTGCAACAGTTCTATTGTGACCATGACAAGAGTGGCACAGTTCTCGTTACCATGACTAGAGCACAACAGTTCTTTTGTGACCATGACAACAGTGCAACAGTTCTTTTGTGACCATGACAACAGTGCAACAGTTCTCTTGTTACCATGACTAGAGCACAACAGTCTTGTTACCATGACTAGAGCACAACAGTTCTATTGTGACCATGACAACAGTGCTTGTGACCATGACAACAGTGCAACAGTTCTATTGTGACCATGACAACAGTGCAACAGTTCTATTGTGACCATGACAACAGTGCAACAGTTTTATTGTGACCATGACAACAGTGCAACAGTTCTATTGTGACCATGACAACAGTGGCACAGTTCTCGTTACCATGACTAGAGCACAACAGTTCTTTTGTGACCATGACAACAGTGCAACAGTTCTATTGTGACCATGACAACAGTGCAACAGTTCTCTTGTTACCATGACTAGAGCACAACAGTTCTCGTTACCATGACTAGAGCACAACAGTTCTATTGTGACCATGACAACAGTGCAACAGTTCTTTTGTGACCATGACAACAGTGCAACAGTTCTATTGTGACCATGACAACAGTGCAACAGTTCTCTTGTTACCATGACTAGAGCACAACAGTTCTCTTGTGACCATGACAACAGTGGCACAGTTCTTTTGTGACCATGACAACAGTGCAACAGGTCTTTTGTGACCATGACAACAGTGCAACAGGTCTTTTGTGACCATGACAACAGTGCAACAGTTCTATTGTGACCATGACAACAGCGCAACAGTTCTATTATGACCATGACAACAGTGAAACAGTTCTATTATGACCATGACAACAGAACAACAGTTCTCTTGTGAACATGACAACAGAACAACAGCTTTTTTGACCATGACAACAGAACAACAGTTCTCTTGTGAACATGACAACAGAACAACAACTTTTTTGACCATGACAACAGAACAACAGTTCTCTTGTGAACATGACAACAGAACAACAGCTTTTTTGACCATGACAACAGAACAACAGTTCTATTGTGACCATGACAACAGCGCAACAGTTCTATTATGACCATGACAACAGTGAAACAGTTCTATTATGACCATGACAACAGAACAACAGTTCTCTTGTGAACATGACAACAGAACAACAGCTTTTTTGACCATGACAACAGAACAAAAGTTCTCTTGTGAACATGACAACAGAACAACAGCTTTTTTGACCATGACAACAGAACAACAGTTCTCTTGTGAACATGACAACAGAACAACAGCTTTTGTGACCATGACAACAGAACAACAGTTCTCTTGTGAACATGACAACAGAACAACAGCTTTTTTTGACCACGAAAACAGAACAACAGTTCTCTTTTGAACATGACAACAGCACTGTCATTCATGCTCTCTTCTGTTTAACCTTTTTGTGTTTTATGCATTGTTTTTTTGCTGGACATAAAATCCATTAAGTTTATAAAACATTAGCCGTTAGAATTAGTGAACAGGCAGATGTTCTTATATTCTTAAAGGTCAATAGAAACCAACAGTGCTGGGTCGCTTGAACCTAAAATACCAAAAACTATTTACAGCCCTGCTTTCAGGTCAAGCATTCTATGAAGTCGTTTTTCCTCTGTCTCTCCCACAGCTCAGCACATCATTTGTTCTGGAGACCTTTATTCACTCCAAAGAAAAGGTGAGAGTTTAGTAATAACCTGCACAGCAGGCCTGATGCTGTTTTCTCCCGTAGTTGTTTTTCTGTAATTGTAAGTGAATCATGTGTTTGTCTTATTTTATTAGCCCACAATGCTGCAGTGGATCGAGCTCCTGACCAAACAGTTTAACAACAGTCAAGCTGCATGTGAGGTAAAACACACAGATAAATGGAGATGATTTTCCTAATGTTGCGTCAGTGTAGTGTGTTGGTGATTTAATTTGGTATGTGTGTTCTTGCAGTGGTTTCTGGATCAGATGGCAGATGATAACTGGTGGCCCATGCAGATTCTCATCAAGTGTCCCAATCAGATCGTACGTCAGGTGAGAGTTTCTTATTTATTTACTTTGTACATGCGTTAATTTGTCATTTATTATGGTTATGTTATAATGTTTATTGATTTACATAGTTTACTTATTTCCTTGCTTATTTGTAACTTTTTATTCACTATTTTTTATGTATTTTTATGTTTATTTGTTAAATGTTTTTCATGAATTGCCTTAAAATCTACTGATTTATTTTTATGTACATATTTTACTTAGTTTAAAACTTTTATTATTTCCTTGTGTAATTTATATACATATTTTAAAATTAAATTAATAATTAAATAATGAATTATTTGCATTTACGTTTTGCTTATTTATTCTTTAAACACCTCTTATTTACTTATAAATCAATTTAATTTTACCATATTAATGTGCTCATTGCATTTTATGTAAGGGGTATATTTTTGCATGTTTTTAATAATTATTGAACTTATTTAATTGTATTTATTTATTATTAAATGTAACCGTTTTAACTTAAATTAATTTTTTCTTAATTTAATTTTAATCTTTTAATATTAATTCATATTTAATTGTAATAAATTAATCATATTTTACTTACTTTTTAAAAATTGTTTATTATTGGACTGTTTTTTTCTTTATTTTTATATCTTATTTATTTACATATTTTTAATTAAATTAATAATTAAGTATTTAATTAATTGCATTTTCACATTTTGCTTATTTATTTTTAAATATAAATATACATATTTTTTTCTTTTGTACTTAAAAATCATTTTTATTTGACTATTTTTGTGTGCTTATTTATGTAACTGTATCTTTTTGCATGTTTTTAATAAAAAACATGTTTTAATAATTATTGACCATATTGAATTGTATTTTTTAATTATGAAATAGAACTTAACTACATTAAATAATTTTTTTCTTATTTATGTAGATAATTTAATCAGTAATTTAATAATAATGTTTTATTCATTAATGTACTTATTTCTTTATTTATTTACAAATATTTGAATTAAATTAAGGAAATATTTAATTAATTTCATTAAACCTTTTATTTATTTTTAAATTTTTTGTGTGTATTTAAAAATCAATTTAATTTTACCAAATTTATGTGCTTATTACATGTTATGTAACAGTATCTTTTTTGCATGTTTTTAATAATTATTGAACATAATTTTATTTAATTATGAAATATTTTATCTACATTAAATTATTTTTTTCTTATTTATGTAGATAATTTAATCAATAGTTTAATCAATAATTTTATTTATTAATGTACTTATTTTTTCTTTATTTCCTTTATTTACAAATATTTGAATTAAATTATAATTAAATATTTAATTAGTTGCATTAAATTTTTATTTATTTTTAAATATATTAATCTTTTTCGTGTGTATTTAAAAATCAACTTAATTTTACCATATTTATGTGCTTATTACATGTTATGTAACAGTATCTTTTTTGCATATTTTATTAATTATTGATCTTATTTCATAGTATTTATTTAATTATTAAATGTAATTGTTTTAAATTCATTTTTCTTATTTTTATGTAGATAATTTAATCAACAATTAAATCAACTATTTTATATATTATTGTACTTATTTTTTTTTTGCTTTTTTACATATTTTTTAACAAAATTAACAATTAAATATTTAAATAATTGTATTTACTTTTTGCTTATATTTAAATATGTCTTTTTTTCATATGTACTTATAAATCAATTTAATTTCACCATGTTTATGTGCTGATTACATTTTATAAATCAGTATATTTTTGCATGTTTTAATAATTATTGAACTTTTTTATTTTTTCATTTATTAATTAAATAAAACCATGTTTTATTTGTGAATGTCTGATTAAATAAGCTGATACTCTATGGTTACAGATGTTCCAGAGGTTGTGTATTCATGTGATCCAGCGTCTCAGACCAGTCCACGCTCACCTGTACCTGCAGCCGGGCATGGAGGATGGGTATGTGTTTCCTCTGTCAGCGGTTCTCCTGAAAAGTGTGTGTGTGTGTGTGTGTTGAGCGCTGTGTTTGTGCTGTGTGCATGCAGGTCTGACGATATGGACGGGCCGGTGGAGGACATCGGCAGCCGCTCCTGTGTGACGCGATTCGTCAAAACGCTGCTGTCCATCATGGAGCACGGAGTCAAACCACACAGCAAACATCTCACTGAATACTTCGCCTTCCTGTACGAGTTCGCCAAAATGGGAGAAGAGGAGGTAGCTCTTCCTGTTTGTTTATACTCCTTATTTATTAATTCATTCATTCATTTAAAGCCTGGTTTATACTTCTGCGTCAAGTGATCGGCGTGACCCACAGCGCAAGCAATACACTTCCGAAATGCTAGCTGGCAGTAGGTGTTTATGTTTCTCTGTGTCGAGTTTCTTCGCTGGTGTTTTGTTTTTTCTGAACACTTCCTTAATGTACAAGTGGCTCAAATTCGCTCATTTTGAGGCGGGAACCAGCGGACGTGCAACAACTTTAATCATGAGGTAAAGACAAAACAACAGTCTTATGCTGCGTTCACACCAGATGCGGAACGCGCGGATAAATCACGATATTCGCACGTAAATAGATGCGTGAACATTTGAGTTTACTCGCTTCATTTGCGCGTCAGACTCCGCTTCATTCGCGCGTCAAATTCACTTCAGAACAGATGCGGATTCGCGTCATGGGCAGGGCTTCTGTCTGCCCGGTGACTGTTGATTCGTTGCTAAATGGCTAACATGGATTTTATTGATAAAATAACTGTGTTTATGTGCTTTATGAAGGCTGAAAAACGGCGTCGATATGTTTGGACCAGTGTCTGAGTCCACTCTATACTTTCTGAGGTGCACCCAGCTCTGTGAGCTCATAAACTCCTCCAGAAACTTAACCTGGATGACGGAGGCTTTCAGCGGTGCTTCTGACTGAGCCGAGCCCAGTTTGATGAACTGTTGTCGGTGTCGGCTGAAGGATTTCCCCCGGGACACCAACAGCAGGTGCTACGTCACAATCATGCCCCCACAAGAGCAAGCTCCTGATTGGTTAACGTGGCGCGAATGTCCGCAGAAGTTCAGATTTTTGAACTCGAGCGATTTGCGTGTTAATCGCGTCAAATGCGCAAAACGTTCTATTCGCGGGAATCGCGCCATCCGCGCCGCGCCATTCGCGCGTATCGCGCCGCAGGATGCCTATTCGCGCGTTTGCATTGACTTAATATGTAAATCACTCGCGCTTGACGCTTCTTCCGCATCTGGTGTGAACGCAGCATTAATCCGGAGCTCCTTCACGGGACTCCACACTTGTAAACACTCGCTGCATCTGGCGCGCGGCTCTCACCTCCGCCCACACTCGTCAGCGCTACAAAGCAGACCAATCACAGAGTTATACGCGTTACATTTTTTGAGAGGTGCGCCGACGGCCATGGCGAGGGGCTATGCGTCCACAAATTAATTTGCATTTAATTAATGCTCAGTTTACTTATAAATATTATATATTTTAAATATATTATTATTATTTGTTTCATTTCGTTGTTTAATTTTATTTATTATTTTTTTCCTATCTTGTCATTTATTTTTGAATGTTTTTTTTTTAAACAATTGTTGCTCATTTTAATGTGTTATGTATTTCATTTGTTTAAACCATATTTTTATGTGTAACTTTATATACTTATTTAATTGATCCATGTAATCTTATTTAATTTTTATTTGGTAATTCATATGCATATACAAGTGTCTAAGCTTACATGTTTTATTTTATTTGTTTTTATTATATAAGCAGTCAGTCAGTAAGGCAATTTGGTTGCAGCATACAAGCATGTCACACATAATACACAAAAGCACATTGTACAATTCAATTCTACCCTAAATTTAAAAACTTTACAGCTGAGGGGATGAATGAAAGTTTAAAATGATTTGTTTTACTAATAGGAGTTCTATATCGAATACCAGAAGGGAGAAGACAAAACTCGTGGTGCATAGGATGGGAATCATCTGACAGAATACTCTGAGCTTTACTCAAAACATGTCTATGGTCTAACTGAGCCATGCTCATCTGTTTTCTCTCTGTTATTTTCCCTCCTACGTTCACAATTTTCTCCCAACAACTCTTATTTTTCACACTTAGAGAATTGAACCAACAAAGCAAAGAAAAGGATAACAGTGACTGAATGTATGAACTGTAAAACATGCACATGAGTGATTTATCTATATTAAAAGATCCTAATTTCTGTAAGCAGTCTTTGTTGCCCCTTCTTACACAAAATATTAGTATTAACAGAAAAGGACAATTTATTATCTAAACCAGTTCTCAGATACCTATACTGATCCACACTCTCAACACCCACTCCATTAAAACTAGTTTGCTTGTCTTCTCTTAGAATTAAAATCGACAGTCATCTCTTTAGTCTTAAGAACATTCACATGTAAGAAAGCCTCCTGACACCAGCTGGAAAAAGAATCAATTACAGGACTTCCTCACTTAACAAACTAACAATTACAGAATCGCCAGCAAATTTGAAAATGTACCTATTACTAAAAATACTCCTACAACTATTTGTGTACAGAATAAATAATACAGGAGAAAGGACACGACCTTGAGGTGACCCCGTAGATGACACCAACCATTTAGAGAAACAATTATTTACTTTAACCCTCTGTGTTTTCTGGACAAGAAAGTCTAAAATCCAACCTACAAGCATTCAATCAGTTAACTTTTTTTGACATTTTATTTCATCATTTACATCTTATTTGGTTGTTTGTTTAACATATTTGAACATTAACATATTGCATTTAATTAACTCATTTTTAACTCCTTAACTCATTGTTTTAATTACCAGCATTTCTGTATAAATGTGTTTTGTAATGCATTGATTTTTATTTATTTTTACTTGTTTTGTTTTTTAGCAATTGTTGCTGATTTTAACATGCTACTTATTTTATTTGTTTAAAATGTTTTTTATGTAAGTGTTTAACTTTTAATTGATAATGTTATTTTATTTTATTTGTTAGTTCATATGCATATACAAGTATCTAAGTTTACATGTTTTATTTTATTTATATATTTTGCCTATTTTACATATGAAATTGCTTTCTACCAATTTTTATAGTATTTGTTTTTATTATATATATATTTTTTTTTTCATGATTTCCTCTGTTTGCCTACACAGAGTCAGTTCCTCTTGTCTCTGCAAGCCATCTCCATAATGGTGCATTTCTACATGGGCACTAAAGGACCTGAAAATGTGAGTGTTGGATCTTCATCAGTGCCTCTTCAGATGTTCCCTGATCTCAGATAATAAACCTCCAGTGTATATGTGTGTGTCTCAGCCTCAGGTGGAGGTGTTGTCTGAGGAGGAGGAGGGTGAGGAGGATGAAGAGGAGGACATTCTGTCTCTGGCGGAGGAGAAATACAGACCGGCCGCTCTGGAGAAGATGATCGCCCTCATATCCCTGCTGGTGGAGCAGTCCCGCTCCGAGAGGTACAAGCACAACAACTGCTCATGTTTTACACCAAAACGGCTTGTATTTCAGTCCCAAAAAAAAGCTACATTTTTACCCTAAAATGACTTCTATTTCATCCCTAAAAACTCATATTTCAGTCCCCAAAAAAGCCCATATTATACCTCAAAACAGCTTACATTTCATATTTAAACTCATTTTATACCCCATATGCTCATATTTCATCCCAAAAACAGCTCAAAATTCACTCAGCTGATTTTCATTGTAAATTTGCTCATATTTCACTCTAAATTTCACTAGTTCACCCCAAAACTGCTTGTTTTTCAGCCCCCAAAAAAGCAACATTTTGTCCCCAAAATGGCACAAATTTCACCCCAAAACGGCTCATATTTCACCCCTAATTGATTTTTATTTCATGCTAAAATTGCTTATATTTCACCAATTAACTGCTCATATTTCACTCAAAATTAGCTTATATTTCTTGCTAAAACAGCTCATATCTCTCCCCAAAATGACTTATATTTCACCCCAAAACAGCACAAATTTCACCACAAAATTGCTCATATTTCACCACAAAATGGCTCATATTTTAGCCCAAACGCAGGCCCGGATTAAGAATTCAGAGGCCCCTGGGCACAATGTCTTGTAGGACCCCCTACAAGACCGCACCCCTGTAGTTGAATTAAAAAGTAAGATTAATATAATATTTTTTAAATAAAGTTAATATATAATGTTTTGCCCACATTTTTTAAATAAATGATATAGTACATATTTATAGTCAACAAAGATTTACCTGATTTTGAAAGCATTAAAAGCACACTTTAATAAAAAAAAATACTAATAAAACTAGTGGAAATTAATGGATTTTAATATACTTGTTCAAGTTCACTGAAGCAGTACTAAAAGGTATATTTAAGGGTATTTTTAATGTATAACTTCTACAAACTTATAATGCATATGATTTGCATATAACACCTCTCCAATTCAGTTCAGTTCTATGAATCTGAGTCTTCCATAATACACACACTGATTAATGATTCCTACTGTCTCCCTCGTGAAGAAGAGTAGGCAAAAAGCACTTGATTATAAAGCTAAATGTATCCGAAATCGCACACACTATACCAGTTCTCTCCTGTCTCTCTCCTCTTCAGGGGCTTTTTCTGTCTCTCCCTTTGTCTCTCTCTCCTTTTTCTGTCTGACACACGATGAGTCCAGTCTGCGCTGGGGTTAGCTTTTTCCGCCTGGTTAACATTAGCTTGATAGCTAGCTAAAGTTCCCTATAGTGTCTTCTATACCCTCATTCTCCTCATCATGGATCTGTTTAAAGAAGGCGTGTGTATACATGGAACATGCCTCAATAAAGATGCCTCCTCTCATCTTTTTCTCTTGCGTTTGCTAAATCCACTTGTCCACTCATTTTGATCTACGACCACTACTACACTACAGTCTGCCCAATTTAGCGCGAGTTATTTCAAAACTGCACTCTTGACTCATTACAGCATTGAGTTTTGTTAAAACAAAATAATGAAAAACAATCTGTGTGCTTTTTATTTATTATACATTGTCATTTTCTGACAATTTAAATATAAAGATAATAATACTTACATATGGTGGCGACTATTTGCTAAGAGGAAAATATAGAGTTGTCTAAGCAACTTAATTTTTACAGAGAAGGAGGCACCTTTGTTAAAGCATGTGCCATTAATTAAATGTTCTTTGAATGGAGCCATGAGGTCGGAGAATATGGGTGAAGCAGGGCGACTAACATTGTAAATACAGATTAATTATATTAAGATGTCGCTTACATTTAACACCAGGTGGAAAATAACTGTTTATAGAATATTTATTATTCTTATTATCCTTATTAAATACCCATGAGTCACTTGTGACTCATTTTATATATTTTATATACTTTATTTTTATTTTTTAAACAAAAACATTTCCTTTCTATTGAAAATAAATGTATTTCCAATCTGATATGTAACGAGGGGGGAAAAGAAGAACATGTTCATCAGTCGCTGGATTCGAACCGGGTTCATGATCGATCGCCTCAAAACATGTTGCCATGCACTTTACGAGCTACGCCACTCACACTTGCCGTCTACTGCGCTCTTTAGTTATGTTGTCTCTGCCGATCAAACGGCGCTGGCGGGAAGCACTCAACCGGCTTATTCCATCAAGGTGCGCTATTTGCACTTAGCCTAAATAGACACTCCAAAATGAGCATTTTTCACCCCCTTGCAGGGGCCCCAAGTGCGGACGGGCCCCTGGGCCTGTGCCCATAATGCCCATTGGTTAATCCGGCCCTGCCCAAACGGCTTATTTTTCAACCCCAAAAAAGCTCATATTTCACCAGAAAATCCCTCAAAGTTTACTCTAATGCGACTTAATTTCACAGCACGACTGCTTAACTTTACCCTAAATTCACTCATATTTCACCCCAAATTCACTAATATTTCATACTAAAACGGCTAATATTTCACCCTAAAACTGCTGATATTTCACCCCAAAATTGCACAAATTTATCACAAGGCAGCTCAAATTTCATCCCAAAATGCTTGTTTTAATAGATAAGGTCCTTGCAAGCCAAAAAGTTTCCTCGCATTTGTCATCCTATAAAGATTTGTCATCCTCAGAAAGCTTGCACACTATTGCAAGATGCATATTAATTAATACATTGGGGGGAAAAAGTGTGCTTCCATCATTAAAACAAGTTCCAGTCACTTTAATAAAGTAATAGCACACTCTTTGTAACTGTGGCTGTGTCTTAATAATATCCGCTGGTGTGATCGGTCTCTGTCTGCAGACACTTGACTCTGTCTCAGAGTGATATGGCTGCTCTCACCGGAGGAAAAGGTTTCCCGTTCCTGTTCCAGCACATCAGAGACAGCATTAACATCAGACAGACCTGCAACCTCATATTCAGCCTCTGCAGATACAACAACCGCCTGGCCGAACACGTAAGACACGCACATACTACGGACTCTATAACACAAACCATATAGATAATCTATTCTATTCAGATCTAATAAGTGTTTTGTTTTGTGGTTTGCATGTTTTGCTTTGTTTTATTTTCTTTTGGTTTGTTTCATTTAACTTCAGTTTGTTTATTTTATTACGTTTGACTTACTCACCAAACTTGTTCCCTGGATATCCCAGCAGGGTAGATTTGTCAAATATACTCTGCTGTGGAAATGTTTGTGATCTCTATGATTTGTAAATGTTTTTGAAAACATCTCGTATCAGGGTTTGTGCTTTAATTTGGCCTAACATAAAGTTAAAACTGCATAAAGTCATGGGTTTACATTGCAAAACATGCAAAATAATTTACAAAAAAGAAAACGATATTATATGTATTTATTATTTTAATATATAATTTATGTTTATATATTTTCATGATTCTTTGATATAGAAGTATTGAGTATAGAAAAGGTTTATTTTAATCTTTTATATTATTGATGTCACTTATCTTCAGTTTTAATGCGTATTTGCTAATTAAAAGTGTTATATTCATTCAAAAGACCCCCGATTTTTGAAAGCTAGCGTAGTTTAGTTCTGCATGTCAGTTTAGTTGTTGTTCTTCAGGTAAACAACCTCTTAACATAAGTTCTTCTGGTTGTTTTAGATCGTCTCGATGCTGTTCACCTCCATCGCTAAACTCACTCCAGAGGTAAGAGCAGAATTACAGAATATTCACACACTCTTCACCCTTATCTGTGTGTGTTTCTCCACCATATCATTCTCAGATATATGTAAAACAAGTAATGTAGTACAAAACATTTCAAACATTTGTTTTCTATTACCAAAAAAAACCCTCGAAATCAGAGGGAAAAGAGGAAAATAAAAATGAAAACATGCAACTAAGAAACCAAAAAATTTGAGTATTTAGAGTAGGGAATAAGTTCATTGATGCTTAATATCCATTTATAAAGATGACCTCCAGTTATTGATATACTAGTAAATTCGTTTTTGTGAAGTATTTTGTCATGAGATGAGTCTAGTAGTTCAGTGTGTATTTGTGTGCGTGTATTTTACAGGCAGCCAACCCGTTCTTCAAGCTGCTGACGATGCTGATGGAGTTTGCTGCTGGTCCTCCAGGAATGCCTTCATTTGCCTCCTACATACTGCAGAGGATCTGGGAGGTAAATCCGTCCTGCTATTCCTCCATTGGGGTTATGCTATATATACAACAGCATAATACACTCCGTACAAATAAGTATTGAACTCATCCCATTTTTATCAGAAAAAAATATGTTTCTAAAGGTGCGGTTGACTTGAGAACAACCAAAGTAATCCAAACTGTTAGACCACCATCTCCACGCCAGATAAATACGATCCAGCCCCGGACACCAGATCTTGTCAGGAAATGTCTGTTTCTCCAGGTATATGGACAACAAGTCAGGAAAGTTTCCAATACCTAAACCTGTTAACCAGTATTCAACTGAATTAACAGTCTCCTATCAATATAGGAGTTGACTGAGAAAACCAGAGAGGAGCAGAAGCAGGAGACGAAGTAATGATGATAAAGAAAGAGCAGAGTTTATTGAATAATCTTAGTTGCGTATGATTCAATGCTCAGACTTTGTCTGACCAGGATAAATCCAACAAGTGTTATTATACTACAAGCAACAGCAATGGAAAATTACTGCTTCACAACATTGTCCAGAGACAATACCGACCTTGAAATGGAGACATTCTCTTATCTCTTACTCATGAAAACAAGTTTCGCTTGAATCCACAGTCATAAGATTATAACAATATGGAAAAATTGAAATAATAATGACGGAATAATTATATTAAAATAGTAATAATAAAATATAAAAAAAAAACATTAATAATAATAATTATAAAATAATAAAATAATAATCAATAATAATCAAATCATTAACTACTGCTCAATAAAATAATATAATGAAAATTATGTAAATGACTAATGATCATATGATTAAAAAAATAATTAAAGGAAGAATAAATTAATAAAAACAAATCAAAATAAAACAACACAAATGAATGGTTGCTTTCTTAAAACAGCACACACATAAGTTTGCAACAAGGATACTCAGATCCTTAGTTAGATTCTTCAAAACATACAAAGAAAACAAAATTAATTAGTTTAAAAAGTTTAAAAAGTTAAGTTATGTGTAATGAAATAAAAAAAAAAAGTGACACAGGTTAGACAGTTGGACTTGTGGTCCAAAGGTCACAGGTTCGAGTCCAGCAGGGATTGTTGGTGGGAATATCCACCTCAGTACCACGGCTGAGGTGATTCCTTTGAGCAAGGCACTGAACCCCAAACTGCTCGCTTGTGTATGTCGCTTTAGAGAAAAGCATCTTCTAAATGCATACATGTAAATTTAAAAGTATTGAACACATGAAGAAAGGGAGGTGTAAAAAGGCATGGAAAGCCCAGACAGCAGCTGAAGTCTTAAATTCTTCAAACAAAACCGTAAGCACAATTGAAAGGAAAAGAAGAGGGGATACTGGTTTTGCTCACAGGTGATCACTGAAGAGATGGGTTTTTAATTTTCGTTTGAATGACACCATTTACGTCAACTTAGGGGACACTATTCACGTCAATTTCACCTCAACTTCTTTAGAAATTAATTTACCAGAAAGAATTGTGACGCGTTTAATACTTATTTGTATGTGCTGTATCTGAGACATTATTGTCAGTGATGAGTGTTGGTTGTTGGAGAACGCCCCGTGTTGAGGACCCGTGTCCATCTCACTGATCTGAGTGTTTGTGTGTGTGTATCAGGTGATCGAGTATAACCCGTCTCAGTGTTTGGACTGGTTGGCCGTTCAGACGCCGCGTAATAAACTGGCACACAGCTGGGTCCTGCAGAACATGGAGAACTGGGTGGAGAGATTCCTGCTGGCACACAACTATCCACGTGTGCGAACCTGTAAGGAGACCTTTAATTTATACACGCATGCACATTTTAGCTCAAGAAGAGTTGAATGTTCTTGAAAGAAGTGTCTTTTCTTATTTCATATTTTACTGGCTTTTAAGCTGGTAAAAGTTTTATTTATTTAGTTATTTTTTACTTGTTTTTGTCTTTGACTTAATCTTGTTGTTTGTGTTTTTTAGTTATTGTGAAGCACATTGGTCAACTTGGGTTGTTTTTAATTGTGATGTATAAATAAACTGTCATTGTCATTGCAAGACTGCACTGATTTGAGCAAAAATACAGTTTAAAAATAAAAATAAAAATGATAATAATTTTTCCAGTACTAGGTTGTGGCTGGAAGGGCATCTGCTGAGTAAAACATATGCTGCAATAGTTGGTGGTTCATTCCGCTGTGGCAATTTCTGAAATAGAGACTATGCTAAAGTAAAATGAATGATTACAAATAATAATAATAATAAGTGTGTTTTATTTAGCCTCTTTTAAAGTCATTTTCCAAAAAAGTGCTTTACATGCGAATCAAGACAACATGCAATAAATATACAAAAAACAACAATGGTCAGTTTAAAACAGACGATAGAAGACGGATTAATTAAAATGTACTTAATTTACTCAATTATAACATATACAAATGCCTAGAGACTTTGCATTCCTAATGTCAGCTTGATATTAATATTGTTCAATAATGTTGTTTAATATTTTACAGTAATATTGTCAAATATCATTAGTTTATAGTGGTAGTTGTGTTATGTAAAACAAAATTTTCAGTTTTGTTCAGTGTCATTTTAATACGATGATTTGAAGATTAAAAAAACATCTCTATTATTATTAGTATTGAAGTCAGTTCTACTGGTTCATATGTTATTTATTTATTTTTTTAAATTAATTCAGCAAAAATCTTAAATTGATCAAGAAGGAAAGTTTAATGTTAGTTAAATCTGAGCTTTTCTTTTTGTTTTTAGCTTTTTGATCATTAAAGAAATACTGAATGAGATTTATAAATACAGTAACGCAGATTAGAGCTATATAATACAGATTATTTTCATATTTAAACTACATAAAGTATGAACAAATATCACAATATGTTCCTTTAAATTTAAATAGCAATAAATGGGCCATCCTGACTTTTAGAGTATAAACATTATACTGTATATAACATTGACTATATCTAACAGTGACATGCAGTGACTTGTTTATTTTTAGCAGTGTATGCCGTCTAATTTATTCATTTATCAGAGACCATCAGAAACACCATTCCAGTGTCCACATAAAAATAAGGCTGTTGTCAGGAATAGCATTATGCGGCAATGTCTTCTTAAATGACCACTTCACATAAAAAACTAATGAAAAGTTCATTTAAAGATACTTATTAACCTCTGCATTCTTCAGGGGTGGATTTAACCAATAAGCGAGGTAAGCAGCCGCTTAGACTCAGGAAATCTGGGGGCCTCCAATAAATGCCCAGAAGTATAAATTATCCCTATAAATTATAAATAGCATCATTTTGAATCCTATTTTGTATGGGAAGGGGTTGAACAAATACAATTTTACCCCACCCTCAATTAATTTCAAAGGAGCGCTACCCTGTACTAAAAAGGCGGCTCTATTGATGTATTCCTTCCAATAGACAACAACAGGGCAGGCGACATCTAATGTAAACATCTATGATTCATTTTAAGGAAACAAATCATTTAAATGGTGAGATTTTATTACATGAACATAAAATGTAGAAAAGGAGAGAGAAAAAACACTCATATAAATAAATAGGAAATAACTCAAAATACAAAGGGTGCTATAAGGTGCTATCAATAAATCCGCCCCTGTATTCTGCATACTTGATCTTCACTAGAGATGTATGAATTATGTTTTTAGTGGACTTGTAAAATTATCTGTGCTTGAAAGAAAAAAATAAACGTATTTTCACAACAAGCCTTTTGTTTTTTCTACAGTATAATAATGTAAACCCTCTCTCTCTTTGACTGTGTCTTAGCGGCGGCGTATCTGCTGGTGTCCCTCATCCCGAGTAACTCTTTCCGTCAGATGTTTCGCTCCACGCGCTCCCTCCACATCCCCACGCGGGACCTCCCGCTCAGCCCCGACACCACCGTGGTTCTGCATCAGGTCTATAACCTCCTTCTGGGCCTGCTGGGTCGAGCTAAACTCTACGTGGACGTGCCTGTTCACGGGACCACCAAACTGGTGCAGTACTTCAGCTTCATGACCTACTGCCTCATCTCCAAAACTGAGAAGCTGATGTTCTCCAGCTACTTCATGGACCTCTGGAACCTCTTCCAGGTAAAACACATGCTCATCAAACAGATGCTAGCTTAAAGTGCATTTTGAAGGTCGAATTAGGTTAAACATATTTTATCTTTGTTATGATGACAGCACATAATATTTGACTAGATATTTTTCAAGATACTAGGTTTCAGCTTTAAGTGACATTTAAAGGCTGTTGACAGTCATATCTGTGTCCCACGCTGCTATAAACACTATTAGGACACATATATTGCACTAAAAAGTGAAAATTGGTTGTTTTTGCGTTATTTTGAGCAAATTTGTTCTTCCGGTTTGAAACTAATTTTTGAAGCTACCTCACGGCCATTAGATACTTGCGTGTAATCCAGCGTGGAGAGTGGATGTCTGTACCTACGAGTACATAGTGACGTCTCTGAGTGTGCGGCATTAATTCATGAGAAAGACTTGGTTCAAACCAATCAGCACGCTCTATTTTGTATTCGGTGCAACTTCATTAATATGCATGATAGCTTCGAAGACTGTTTTACCCGTTACAGTGTTCAGACGGCAGAGAGACGCCACGTTGTGTTGCTAAAACAAGTGAAAGAACGAGAATTTAAAGACATGGGTCGTCAGTGTTGCATTTATTAGTGTGCTGCGTTTATTATTGTGCTGCAACGAAGGTTTTGTTTTCATTTCCCTGCTATGAGAGCGCAGCTGGACTCACGTGTGGATTACAGTGCACGCGACAGAAATGCGTT
The DNA here is from genome assembly GCA_903798195.1 of Danio kyathit. NCBI lineage: Eukaryota > Metazoa > Chordata > Actinopteri > Cypriniformes > Danionidae > Danio > Danio kyathit. The sequence continues at coordinate 66,721,179 of LR812519.1, read as the reverse complement.
TGTAAGGAACATTTTTACCCGAGAGCTTTTCACATCTGGAAATAATGAAATCCGCATTTGCTGCTCGTCTCCTTTTAAAAAAGACACAGCTCCAGTTTGTGTTGATTGTCCTGTGTCTACAGATTTGGTAAGTGTGTGTGAGATCAGTGCCCTTTGTTTGTTCATTCAGATGGCAAAGTTAGTTTGTATCGTCAGCAGTGCTCTTTCAGTTTTTTAAAGACATACCATAGTCAAAATGATTTAGTTACTAAGTTTACAGTATGTTAATATCACTGCAATATTATAGTACAATATTATAGACTGAAAGATCCGCTGTAAATGCTGCTCTCCGAGTGTAAACATGTAAACCCCGCAGTCAAACTATTACCATCGTGTAGGATTATTGCCGCATTATGTGATAGGATAGTCATTACACACACGGCTTTCTGACGCTACCTACCGAGTGCATCTAAGTTACCGAGAAATGAGGAGGATTTTTTTCTCTCCCATTCGCCGTGCGGTATCACATACTCCCTTAAAACTCCACTCTCCAGCAGTTCCTTGCAATCAATATCTTGTTTGTCATTGGGGACATGCAGGAAATGTTCCTGAATAAAAAGTGAAAGTGCCAAACTGCAGTTAAATTAAGAATTTGGCAAATAATTTGATTACTGATGTCCATGTAAACACAGTCACTTCCTCCCCTATGTCTGTGTGTTTGTTTTGCCTCTGTGAAAATCAACACTTACCTAAATAGAAACTCCCATATTTGCAAATCCTTCCCTCTTTCCTTCCCCCGACACTCCCACCTAAACAGAGCTGGAAACGCCCACTTTCCTGACTTTTTCCAAACTTGAGGTGTGAAAACACCCTGCTGAGACGAGGGTTTCATGGCCCTTTAATGAAACTAATAAGATTGACCTTAAAATGTTTTTTAAAAAATTAATTCTTGCTTTTATTCTAGCCGAAACTGTATCCTTGTCTGATTTGAAGTGGGCAGTGTGCTAGATATAGCATTGTAGTCAAAATAATTAACAAACTTAAATTAAATTCAATACATTTTTAACTTCAGTGTTTATAAATGACCAATAGTGCTAATTGATTCTCAATAGTAGAGGTGTGAACCTACACTGGTCTCACGGGTCGGTTCGGTTACGATTATCATGCCATCGATTCGGTTCAATTCGATATCTCGGTGCATCACGGTGCATTGACGATTCTTTCCTTACACAGTTTTTTATTTTCTTCTCAGCACAACAATTCTTGTATTAAAATGTATAAATATATTCATATACTATTTGTAAAACAATTTTGTCCTTTAATACAAACAGTCAGATATATAAACTGTACCTTTAAACAACATGAGCATTTATAGACCATTTCGAGGGATGTAAACAAAAACAATGGCCCTAACGTATCCTGTTTTACATTTTTAATTTCCATTGCTTCTGAGAATCCAAAAAGGTCCACATATTGATAAAAAGTGTTATGATGGCTGATTTAAAGTCAAGTTATGATTGAATTGCCTCTTGTTACAGTTAGGAAATTGTTTAAAGTCAAGCAGGAAATGTTCATGGGCCAATGACATGACCACATTGAAATGGTCTAGAGCAAATAAACAAATATAAATATCCCGCTCGCTTTCTGCCTTGTCTACCAAGTTATTTCTTACACCCCTTTGATTGGTCACGCGCTCAACAGAAAGGGCTGCGATTGGCTCTTACACGCTGGCGCTCTACACAGATGCACTCATCATGGGCCACAGTGAGACAGACAGAGAGAGAAATGGAGTTTACTTTCATTCTCTTAATCGCCGTGAAATAGGGGCTTTTGCTGTAAGTTTCAGTGAAACAGTGTTCAGCAAACACACACGCAGTGAAATTGTGCACACTGTGTGTTTTTCGTAGTTAGAGCGTTGTTAATAATCGCGCTCGCGGCTCGCCTCCCACGCCATAGTAAGCTACGGCGACATAGCGCATGTGAGATAAGTGACGTCAGTATAATAACCGGTTATGATTATTACTGAACCGATACCGAATTGTCCGCGTCTGCATCGCGGTGCACCGAAGAAACAATTAATTTTGACATCTACCAAGGCTCTCCAGCTATTCCATAAGATATCCAATTCATTGCAAATTTAAGAGTAAATGTAAAACTGCTTGTGCATTTGAAAACAATGTTCATGTTTAGTGAGAGTTGCTAAAATCACGGTGGTCTGAAACAACCGCAGTTAGATCAAATAGCTTCTATCACATGGGTTCTCAAACTCGCTCCTGGAGGGCCGGTGTCCTGCAGATTTTAGCTCCAGCTTGCCTCAACACACCTGCACGGATGTTTCTAGAAAGCCTAGTAAGAGCTTGATTAGCTAGCCCATGTGTGTCTGATTGGGGTTGGAGCTAAAATCTGCAGGACACCAGCCCTCCAGGAATGATATTGAGATTCCCTGCTCTATCAGTTATTTAAAAATGGTGACAGACCAACACTTGCATACATACAAAGAAAACAAGAGTTATTCGTTTTAAAAATGAAGTTATGTGTAATAAAATGAAATTACACAGTGAAAAAAGGTATTGAACACATGAAGAAAGTATTTTATATCCATTTTGCGGCGGGCCGCGGATAACGGCATGAACCCGAAGTCACAATCAAATCCTGTCCCGCGCCGCACTGTTGCATCGAGTCTTGTTTGAAATAATTTCGGTCTCAGCACCTATTTAGCTGTAAGAGCACGGTGATTTGCATTGGTTGAATTATTATCCAAGATCAAACGTAATGCAAATGCAGTAGGTTATTAAATAAGTTTAAGAAATCAGCCGAAAGGTTATTAAATATCTTTAGATATGGTTAAATAAAATAGTAAAATATTAAATATAAATAAACATAACACTGCCGCGCCTCACATGCAATAGTATCGTGTATCGGTGATCTCACAGGGAGACGATATGGCGATCTGAAAATTGCGTATATCACCCAACACTATTATGTAATGAAATGAAGTGACACGGTGAAAAAGTATTGAACTCACGAAGAAAGGAAGGTGTAAAAAGACATGGAAAGCCCAGACAGCAGATGAAATCTTAAATACTTCAAATAAAATAAAATTAAAAAAGCAAACATCCGGCCCAAATTAAGGTCGATTTGAGTTGGTTTCAGCAGCCGAAGCATAGTTTTTGAGGTAGTTTGATTTGGTTCCGAAACACCTTTGAGCTGCCATTGGTTTGTGGCGATTACACAATTGATGGGTGTGACCTGGAGCTCCGCCTTCTTTGACGAGCTTCGTATCCATGTAGTTCAAGAGAAAAACATCCAACACAACAACACCAAGTTATCAATATTGATACACTAAAGACAGACCTACTCTTACATTTCTCCCTCTCTCTTACAGCCCAAGTTATCAGAGCCGGCCATCGCCACCAATCACAACAAGCAAGCTCTGCTGTCGTTCTGGTATAACGTCTGCGTGGACTGCAGCGAGAATGTGCGCCTCATCGTCCAGAACCCAGTGGTCACTAAAAACATTGCGTTCAACTATATTCTGGCGGATCACGATGACCAGGAGGTGGTGTTGTTCAACCGCGGGATGCTGCCAGCGTATTATGCCATCCTGCGCATGTGCTGTGAGCAGTCGCCCACCTTCACCCGCCAGCTGGCATCACACCAGAACATACAGTGGGCCTTCAAGAACCTCACGCCACACGCCAGCCAGTACCCCGGGGTGAGCAAAACCACCACTGCACTTACTTTAACAGAAACAGAGGAGAGATGCACAATATATCCAGAAATTAGTGCTGTTGCAATAATAGTATATGCAATATCCATATCACAGGGAAGTGGAATACATTACATTAATATTATTTGCCAGGCATTTGTGTGCTGCATGCATGGGTTTATTCAAATCTGACCAATCACATTGGGGCTTTACCATCTTCATCCTCACCTCTCTGTTAGGTTAATCTAGAGCTGAAAATAAACCAAATAAAAATAGTGTTAATAAATATAATTATTAGCATTATTACTTGACTTGTCAGTGTCACATGATTATTTTAGATCTTCCTAATCTGCTTGTTTTGCTGGCTCCGCAGGCGGTGGAGGAGCTCTTCAACCTGATGCAGTTGTTTGTGGCTCAGAGGCCTGATATGAGGGAGGAAGAGCTGGAGGACGTCAAGCAGTTCAAGAAGACCACCATCAGCTGTTACCTGCGCTGTCTGGACGGTCGTTCCTGCTGGACCACACTCATCAGGTGCACACACTTGTACAGCTCGTAACAATCAATATATCGACTTATCGTGCAATACTTGGAGATGACCTCAATCATTTTTTGCCAGTGCTTTATATGTTTATAAATTCACCAATAACGTTAAAGCCATTTTACAACGACATTTACGTTCTACCTCACTGTTCACTGGACATTTACCTAATAATACATTTAATAGTGTACATGTATATCATAGGACATTTACCTTTTTAACATCACATTATAGAATTTAAATAACCTTTAGAGCAGAGGTGGGCAAACTACAGCCCGCGGGCCATATGTGGCCCGCTGAACACTTTCATCCGGCCCGCGAGGGAGTTTTAAAAATGCTGCTTCTGAGTAACGTTTTGGTTTCAGAATTAGTAAATTAATGATGCGATACAAGTAAACGCCATTTGATGGCAGTATTGCACGCGGTACAGTTAGTGCAACCAGTAGAATTAGAACACACTCTCGGATATTAAAATGTACTCGACCGATAATGACTGAAAATGAGTCAGCCAAAAAAATTAATAAAACTGACTCTGAATGTCGTGTGTTTAAGGAAAAATTGACAACAAAATACGTCTTCAGCAGTAACGAACAGAAAGAGGTTGGTCTAATATGCCAAGAAAGTATTGCTGTTTTTAAAGACTACAACCTAAGCGGCTGATCACACCGAACGCGCATTTACGTTCCAAAAACGCGAGGTGCACAGCACTGCCTTTTTGTTGACAAGAAAAAAAGGAGCGTGGTGCGCTTTATGTGGTTAGGCAACGATTGAATCAGCTGGGTATTTTGCGGGTGTTGCTGTTAATATTAATATAACTTATTTTCAGGCTCATTGTTCACATGAACACGCTCATAATAACATGACTTGGAATAACAAAGACTAAGATTCTTCTTCCATTTTATCTCAGATTTATAATGATTGATATGAGCATATTAATACAAGCTAAAATGAGATTGTTGTGAATTTGACTCAAATAATATAATAATTGAATACATCCCCTTTAAAAAGTTCTTTTATCAAAGATTTGTGGTTTTATCAAAATTTATGATGATTGATCTGTATATTCTAAAAGCAGTGCAAAGTAGATTATTGTAAATTTGACTGAATAGTAAACTTTAAGAGCTATTTTAATGTGTTAATATGAGATTTTTTTATTCTCCATTGTAAAAATTATTACATTAATATTATTATTATATTTTTTAATGGATTATTTTATTGTTTTATGATGATTGATAATTAAAATAAATAGCAGTGCAAATTCATTTGACTTGTAAATTTGACTCAATAATAACGATTTTAAAAAATCTGTTTTTTGGTAATGTGACATTTTTCTGTCCGAGACTATAAATAAAAGTTATTTTTGAAGGATTTGACATGTGGCCCTTCACTTGGTTTGCAAAACTTGATGTGGCCCTCGGGTCTAAAAAGTTTGCCCACCACTGCTTTAGAGTGATGCGTATTTTAAAGTGTTTATGACTATTTATATTAATATGCTGTTGTGTAATCATTATATAACCAGTGGCATGAAATGTTTTCAAAATAACTATAATATCGCTTATCACAACAGTTTCTGTGACAATATAGCACAAAACAAAGTTTCTTATCGTGACAGACCTATTTACAGCTATACTTATGGGAACTTCCCATAGACATAATGATTTTTATGCTGTAAAGACTGTATATTCCCTCCCTCTTCCTCATACTTTACACCTAAAGCAACCTTTTCAGGAAACAATCTACAATTTATATTTTCAAAATACTTCATTCTGTGTGATTTATGAGCAGTTTTCCTCAAATGTCCCTATGAGATCAAAAATAACTGGTATTGCTATACTTGTGGGGACATTTGGTACACACACTCTTTACAGTGTCAAAGTATTTAACAGCATTTGTTGATCCTGATACTCTCTCTGTTATACTCTCAGTGCCTTCAGGATTCTGCTGGAGAACGATGAGGACAGACTGCTGGTGGTGTTCAACAGAGGACTCATCCTCATGACTGAGGTATTCATACTGTCACTTAGGACGTTTATAGACAACAATATTTAACATTGAAGTCTTTTTTTTTGTCTTCTTTTTTTTATCTGTTTATCAAACATTTACCAAAAATAGTGGGATAGTTGTACAGGAAAATAAAATGAAATTTTAATTACACAAAATAAAAGAAAATGTAATAAAATTAAATTAGGTCAAGTAAATTGCATTAGATTAAATTAAAAAGCTAAGTTACAGTGTTAATTATGTATAAAAAACATGTTGGATCAGTAAAATTTGCAAATAACCCTTGTACAACGTACATACACATGCATCAACAGGAAAATAAAAACAAATATTATTTCCAAACAAATCCTCAATGAAATTGTAATTACACTTAACTAAATTAAATGTAAATAAATTAGATTCAATTAAATTAGATTAAAGTAAATTAGATTAGGTTAAATTAAATTAAAAAGCAAAGTTACAGTGTCAATTATATATAAAATGCGTGTGTACAATGTACACGTGTTCCTCAACAAACAAACATTACAAATGTACAATCTACAGATGCTTATACAGTATACTTAAAGTACACTTAAGTTCAATTCAATCTGCAATTAAAAAACTTCGATTTGCAGTCTGTAGAAATCAGAGATGGCAAAAGTACACACATCCTTTACTCAAGCAGAAGTACAGATACTCATGTTTAAAACAACTCTGGTAAAAGTTCTGACCACACTTACTGACCGTACTCAAGTAAAAGTAAAAAAAAGTACGCCCTCAAAAAGCCCTCAAAGTAAAAAGTACCCATTAACACTACATGTTTTAGTTTCACTGGGTAGGTAAATATCTGGATTTCTCCCATGTATCATCATCCTCATGTAAACTCACAGCGTTCATCATCTAGTGTTGTGGCTGTTGGATCAAAAACAACAGCTGCCATTCATGTTCATACACTCTAAAAATAATTCTGTTGGCTTGTCTATCTTTATAAATAATGTCTTACATTTTACATTGAAATCTGTCCAAAATATATTCAATTTTTTAATTTTAATATTTTTTATTGAATATATTGAAAATATATTTTCTTTTGCTAAAATAAATACTTATCTTATTTGACTGCAAACTATATATATATACTTTTTTTTTTTGCATTAGCAGCTCTCATCCATTATTTTAGTGTGTTTTTTTCCAGGCTATTATTGATATTTCAGTTAATGGACAAACATTAATTCTGTTAATACATTTATTCTATGAAAAAAGCTACACACACAAACGTGACTACATGTGCATGATCTTTATTTCACATGATAAATTCAGCATCTTTTGCATTATATTTTTTTTCATAAATTTGCCAGAATAGTTACTTTTGTTGTTGTAAAATATTTGGTAAAAAAACTAATTGAAGATAAATATGCCTCTATGTAAAATCATATAGTCAATAAAAAAAATCACAAAAAAACTGTTAAACAGCATAACTTCTGTATTAGGATATATGAACTCATGGGAAATAAAGGAAATAAATCTCAATGCATAAAGTTTTTTTATAAAGTATTTGATTGTTTTAGTACTAAATGTACAAATCTTTACAAAAACGCATTTTTTTCGAGGTATTAGATTGAAAGGCCAGAGAAATCCTGTGCTGTATGATCAGAAGTGGACAAAAGACTCTTAACCTTACGGCATATTTCTGAACTGGAATGTGTCTCTCTTGTTTACCTGTGATCCGATCAAGCAAAATATGTTTGATTACCTTCATGTTAAATTCACTGTCTCCCTCTGTCTTATCTGCGTAGTCATCCTTGCCTTTCGCATTGTAATCTTTATAAAGTAGCCTACTGTACATACGGTGCGTGATAGCCTTGGTTGAAAAAGCAGCACGCAATAAGGAAAATAGACTGATTGCATCAAAAAGGTGCCCAAATTGCACAGTGACAAGAAATAATATAGATCGCGCCACCAAACACATGAAAACGAAAGTAACGAGCCTGATTAAAAAATGTAGAAAGTACAGATATTTGTGTAAAAATGTAAGTAAAAAGTTGTCAAAAAGGAGTGGAGTAAAGTACTGATACCAGCAAAATCTGCTTAAGTACAGTAACAAAGTATTTGTACTTCATTACTTACCATCTCTGGTAGAAATACTCGCGTACTCGGAGGCAAAAAAAAAATCGAAATGTGTTTCATGTCTCAGAAAAAGTACAAGAATTGCCTTTTATTGTAAACCTAATATTTCATATATAAAGCATGTTGCATCACACATCCAGTTGTCAAAAGTCAGAGGGTTGCACTAGTACATTCTGATATTAACACTATTAAGGTAATACTCTGATTGAGAATTAAGAGATTTTTGATGACCTAAATCTAAATAAAGTCGTACTCGAAGTGAACGCAAATCAGATTAAGATGTGGAGTATTCTCATGTTAGGCCCCGTCCAGACATCAGTGATCATGTTTTTAATTTGCTGATTCCAATAGTTTTTCTCCCATACATGTATTGTTTAAAAAAATGTCTGTGTTTAGATGGAAATGGATGCGCTATAACATGTGAAACAGGAACATAAAATGAATATTCTCTCATGCAAACATCTTAATCATCATATAGTTTTATTCAGAGTAAGATAAATATTTTATGATATATGACTGATGTCTATGTAAATACATATTTTAAGGGCGGTCTTGTTTAACCGAGCATGTGTGTGTGTGTGTGTGTATATAGTCCTTCAACACCCTGCACATGATGTACCATGAGGCCACTGCATGTCATGTGACCGGTGATCTTGTGGAGCTGCTGTCCATTTTCCTGTCTGTTTTAAAGGCAACACGACCCTACTTACAGCGCAAAGGTAAAGCAATACCCACAATACACCACAGCTCGAGCTGGTCGACTCCAAACTCAGTACTCGATTATGCACTTGCGTAATCAATTTTAAAGTACTCAATAATGCATTAAAGAAAAGTACTCTATTACCCATAATGCACTTGCATAATCAATTTTAAAGTACTCATCTTTACAGAAGTACTCGATTACCCATAATGCATTTGCATAATCAATTTTAAAGAATTCTTTCATAATGCAATGCAATAGTACATGATTACCCATAATGCACTTGAATGATCAATTTTAAAGTATTTCTTCATAATGCATTACAGAGGTACTCGATTACCCAGAATGCAGCAAATAATCGCTGTTTTTTTGTGCGTGTGTAGATGTGAAGCAGGCTTTGATCCAGTGGCAGGAGAGGATTGACTTTGCTCATAAACTGCTGACGCTGCTGAACTCCTACAGCCCTCCAGAGCTGCGCAACGCCTGTCTGGGTGAGTCTCCACATCCTCACGTCTAGCACAGTAGCAGATGAATGTGATCTGAACGTCTCTCTCTCTCTCTGTGTGTGTGTGTGTGTGTGTGTGTGTGTGTGTGTGTGTGTGTGTGTGTGTCCTCAGATGTGCTGAAGGAGTTGGTGCTCTTGAGTCCTCATGACTTCCTGCACACACTCGTGCCCTTCCTGCAGCACAATCACTGCACCTACCATCACAGCAACATCCCCAGTGAGTCCACCGCTTCACACACACAGCAGTTGGAGGCATTCACTTCATCAATAATGAAGTCGCAATGAAGCAGAAGTTGTCTTTTTTCCTCTGACGTGATGTACATCCTCTTGAAATGAGAAGTAATTGTAGGGGATTGCATGATGTTGGTGTTTGGGAATTAATTGGATGGTTGGAAGATAACAAAATGAAAAAAGATTGATGAATGGATAAATGCAGAGCAGCAACTAGACCAGCACTGATAGCTCCACCCCAAACCCCCCTTATTGACTGATAGCCACTCCCAAATTACTATTAGCACTGCCCTAAATGACTATTAGCCCCCCCCCCCCCCCCCCCCCCCCCCCCAAAGCACTGATAACTCTGCCCTAAAGGACTGATAGGTCCTCCCTAAATTACTGATTTCTCCTCCCTAAATTACTGATAGTCCCGCCCTAAATGACTGATAGCCCCTTCCTAAAGTACTGATAGCCACGCCCTAAAGGACTGATAACTCTGCTCTAAAGGACTGATAGCTCCTCCCTAAATGACTGATAGTCCCGCCCTAAGTGAGTGATAGCCCTTCCCTATATAATTGATGGTTCTGCCCTGAATGACTGATAGCCCTGCCCAAAAGGACTGATAGCCCCTCCTTAATTAACTTTTAGCTACTCCCTAATGGACTGATAGGCCTTACCTAAATGACTGATAGCCCCTCCCTAAAGTACTGATAGCCACACCCTAAAGGCCTAATAGCTCTGCCCTAAATTACTGATAGCTCTGCCCTAAATGTCTAATAGCTCCACCCTAAAGGACTGATAGCTTCTCCCTAAATAACTAATAGCCCCTCACTAAAGTACTTATAGCTCCACCCTAAATGACTTGTAGCTCCTCCCTAAAGAAATGATAGGCCCTTCCAAAATTACTGATAGCTCCGCCCTAAATGACTGATAGCCCCTCCCTAAAGTACTGATAGCCACGCTGTAAAGGCCTAATAGCTCTGCCCTAAATTACTGATAGCTCTGCACTAAAGCCGAAGTCACACTAGAGTTTGAGCTTGCGAAATTCTGTCGTACGGCGCTGCGAAAAGGGGCGGGATTAAACAAGATGATTAGACATGAAAAAAGTGAGCGATCGCTCCATGTTTTAAATTCCTGTCCAGAGAGGTCATGTTTTGATCCTGGATTGGTCTCACGCAGTCAAGTGATGCGATTTCGCAGGTCAGAGTTCACCAAGCTTGAACTTTGCACCGCAGCAACCTGCGAAACTCGACAGATGACCCTGCGTTTCCGGTCTGACGCATTCACGTGCGTATGAATGGAAGTCTATGGGGAGTAAAGTCCAGTGTGACCGCGGCTTAAATGTCTAATAGCTCCACCCTAAAGGACCGATAGCTTCGCCTTAAAGCACTGATAGCTCTTCCCTAAATGACTGATAGCCCCTCCCTAAAGTACTGTTAACCACGCCCCAAAGGCCTTATCACTCTGCTTTAAAGGACTGATAGCTCCACCCTAAATGATCAATAGCTCTGCCCTAAAGCACTGATAATCCCTCCCTAAATGTCTCATAGCTCCACCCTAAATGACTGATAGCTCCGCCCTAACGGCATTCCATGTGACCAGAAATGAAGAAAAGTCGTTTTGAGGGGGCAGGGATTGAGATTCTGTATATTTAGATGAGATACAACTATTTGTAAATCTGTAATTTGAGGGTTCATAAAAGTAAATATTGAGAAAACTTTAAGGTTGTCTGAATGAAGTGCTTAGCAATGCACATTACTAATCAAAAATGAAGTTTTAATAGTTTTACACTAGTAAATTATTGAAAAAAAGTGAAAGTACATGCAGTCAGAGTGTAATGTAAATGTAAAGTACACATGGCCAAAAATAATCTGAAGTGCAGTATTAAAATACAGTGACTCCAGCATTTTACACCCCTGATACAGTTTAACAGTTTGTGTGTGTGTTTTCAGTGTCATTCGGTCCGTATCTGCCCTGTCGAGAGAACATCAAGCTGATGGGAGGGAAAAACAACATTCGTCCTCCCAGACCTGAGCTCAACATGTGCCTGTTACCCTCCATGGTGGAGACCAGTAAGGTGCGTATCAGAAGAGTAAAAGTAATGTTTTACAAATGTTGGTGATGATAAGCTATTGCGTAGGGCTGGGCGATATGGCAAAAAAAAAAAATCTCGATTTTTTCATAAAGTTTGACCGATTCACGATTTCGATTTTTTATTTATTTTTTTATTAATTTTTTTTTTTACTGTGTAACTACCTTACCAGCTTACCTTGTTCATTTAAATTTAAATAAATGCTGAAACTAGTTTTTTTCATGCTCACTTGTAAAAGAAAAGCAATAGTGTGACTAAACGCGGTTATGGCACTCTCTCATATAGGGATGCTAAACATAGCTACAATAGAAGTCACAGCAGGTCATATGTTGTGCAGCTTTGGGCAAATTTTATTTGGAGAGAAAATGACCAAAATGTAACTTGAAGATTAAAAAGGATTGGAGGGGAAATAAATATTCAAATCTCTGTACATAACAGAAAAATAAACAATGATAATGCAACAATAGTTTATCTGTATTAGTGGCAAGGCAGAAATATATATTTAGACAGGCCTTGCCAAAGTGAGCGGGCACTTTCACTAATAAAAAATATAGCACTTAAATTATTTCATAACAATCAATAAAAGAACAGCGGCTTTATATCAAAAAATGGTAATGATATAAAATATACTACATTTTGATGGTAAAATATAACCATTTAAACGATTTTGTATATAAATATTAAATAACGAATGCATCAAGTTAAATATAAAAAAAACGAATGAAACAACACACAGCATATCAGGATATAAAGGACTATATTTAGCAGAATGCTGCTCATTTATCTTTGTAATTTTATAGTTTTATTTTTGTTATTTTAATTATTTTTTGTCTTCATAAATAACTAACGAGCTGTAGACAAATATCTGCTTGACGTTTTAGAAAATATTTGTGCGTAGCTCCACCACCCAGTGTATATTAAAGATCACCGTGAAAAAAAAAAAACCCACAGAAACCTGTTACATATCTATATATATTTAAAGGTCTATCTTATATTTAACTGAATCGTATAATGGCCTATAGCTGAAATGTTGGAAATTGCTTTATTTTTATAAAACATTTGTCGATACGCATTGATATTTTTTGGAGTAAAAACTGTCGACATTTAAGAATCCATATTTATTTTATTCATTCATTCATTTTACTTGTTTATTGGTGCACATATGGGTTATGATTTAATTCATACAGTACCTTGACAGCTACTGTGCCACTCCGTAATTCAAGCAAAAGTCCAAATTAAAGAAAGATTTGACTTTCTGCGGTGACCGACATTTACAACACGCCATAACCGTCCTTCAGGTGGAGCGCGGGTCCCCGTCTCGCAGCTCGCGCGGGAGACACAGACGGCTGCGGGACGCGAACAACAGCACGACGCGCATGGAAACATTCGTGAAGCTGGCTGGCTGACTGCGGGGCGCTTGTTGCTCTAGCGGGAAAATGTCCCGGTGTTCCCAAAGGCCGGTCCGCCCTGGCGCGCTTCCGCTACCAGCTGTGGCAGCACATCAACAGAGCCGCGACGTCAACACACAGAATCAGCACAATTCAGCACGGTTGTCTAACAGTTTAGAACGGTTTGGCACAACAGTGGAAAAGCGGCTTTAATATTTTTATTAAAAAACCGCGATTCCTCGATTTTGTAAAAAATAAAATCGTCTTAAAACGTAAATTCGAATTAATCGAAAAAATCGGAAAAACCGCCCAGCCCTACTATTGCGAATTGCACAGTTGAAGCTGGAATCAGAGTTTCTGAATGAACACATCTACTTCTAAGACTAAACTAAGAGAAGTTTGTAGTGCAGTAGGTCCTCTACAGATTGAGTTTCTACAAATTCAGTCATTTCTTTAAAAAGAAAAAAAGTGACGTGTGTATGCCGATGTGAAAAGCTTCCATTGCAGTTTTGCGAATTTTGCACTTTGTTTTTTATTGTGTAAAAAAACTACCTCATGCAAGCGTAGCTTTTTTTGCCATATATGGGTGTTAATGTGAAATGTAGTATTTTCAATTTGCAATTTCAACTTGTGCAATTTAAAGGGTAACAGAAACGTGTCTACTCGCTTTGCAAGCTGAGCTTTAGTAACTTATACGGTGTGTGTGTTTATGTTTCCTGCAGGGTAAAGATGAGGTGTATGACAGGATGTTGTTGGACTACTTCTTGTCGTACCATCAGTTCATTCACCTGCTCTGCAGAGTCGCCATCAACTGTGAGAAGTTCACCGAGACTCTGGTGAAGCTGAGTAAGAACATTCTCTCTCTTAGTGTGTGTGTGTATGTTTGCTTGTTTGTTTGTTTGCTTGTGTTCTGATAGCGTTTATTCACCTGTGTGCAGGTGTGCTGATCGCGTATGAAGGACTTCCTCTACACCTTGCTCTCTTTCCAAAACTATGGACTGAACTTGCACAATCTCAGGTAAGCAGGCTTTGCAGCTCTCCTCATATTTACACACTCTTGCTTTTATTTTATTTTATTTTTAGTTTGCGTTATTTATAAATTAATTCATTTAATTAATTTATTTACTTTATCAGGGAGTATACATTTCCTTTGAGTAGCTAAAAGCACATTTTAATAATAATAATGCTCTCATTTGCTTTTATTTTATTATGGATTTTTTATCATTTATTGATTAATTTAATTTATTTAGTTTAGTTTTTTTAATTCAACAGAGAGAATACGTTTCCTATGGAAAATTAGAAGCATATTTTATTAGTAATAATAATAATAATAAATAATTAACAATAGTTGTTGCTGTTAGTGTTATCGCTGTTATTGATTTTTTTTAAATAACTCTTAGCAACAGTGAATATACATTACTCACAAATAACTAAAGCATAGCTCAAACAATATAATTAATAATAATAATAAGAAGAATAACAGCAATAATAATATATTGCAATACATTTACAGTAATGATCATAATAGAAGTTAATGAGGTATCCCTTTTGTGTGTGCGTGTGTGTGTCAGTGTGCGATGGCTCAGTCATGTGTAAAGCTGCTGTGTGAGGATCCTGCGTTTGGAGAATATATGAAGTGCATCCTGATGGACGAGAGAAACTTCCTCAACAACACCATTGCCTACTCCTTCCTCACCTGCTTCCTTCATAAAGTAAACACACACACACACACACTTGCACTGTTTCACACACTAATTACGCAAAATAAAATTCCCTAAAATAACTGATTTAATTTATCTTTGCCATGATGACAGTGCATATTATTTGACTTTAGATTTTTCCAAGATACTAGTATTCAGCTTTAGGTGACATTTAAAGGGTGACGAAACGCCAAAACACATTTTTTGAGATGACAGACATATTCAATTCATTTCATCTTTATTTGTATAGCGCTTATACAATGTAGATTGTGTCAAAGCAGCTTCACATGAAAGATTATAGTGAATTGAAACATATGTGTCCCATGCTGCTAAAACACTATTATCACACACATTTCACAAAAAAGTGAAAATTGGTTGTTTTTGCGTAAGTTCGAGCAAATTCGTTCTTCCGGTTTGAAACGAATTTTTGAAGGTGCATCACGGCCATGAGATTCTTGTGTAAATTCCAGCGTGTAGACTTGATGTCTGTACCTACGAGTACAAAAAGAAGTCTTTGAGCTTTCAGCATTATTTCTTGAGAAAGACTTGGTTCAAACCAATCAGCACGCTCTATTGTGAATGAGGTGCAACTTCATTAATATGCATAATAGATTCGAAGAAAGTTTTTACCTGTTACAATGTTCAGACGGCAGAGAGACATGACGTTCTGTTGTCAAAACAAGTGGAAGAAGAAGAATTGTTTGGAGACTAGGGATGCAACGATTATAGATTTTGGTTGTACGATTATAGTCTGAGAAATAATCACGGTTATCACGATTATTATGCATTCATTAATTTCAAACACCACTAGTTTAGAAAATAAAATGAAAACTCCTTATATTTTTAAGTGTTATTTTTTTGCTGCTCAGTAACCAATTAATACAGCACATAATAATATTAGAAACAAACAATAGTACATTTCTTTCTTTGTGCTTAAAAATAAGTGAATGTTTTTGACATTTAAACAGATAATTTTACACTGTAAATAAATGACAGAACAATGAATAAATAAATTAAAATAAATTAAAAAACAGTATTTGTCTAATGCAGAGCTTGAAATGAACTTTTTTACCTGGTAGCACCGGTGCTTACAACTTAAAAAAAATGTAGGAGCAACAGAAAAAATGTAGGAGCACCCACCAAAAATTTATGAGCACCACTGCAAATTGTATATTAACAGATTTATTGTAGTTGAAAACAACATCAATAGGACTAACAAAAACCAGAAACAACTATCTAACTAATGCTGTGATGACTTATTGATATTTGTGCAACAATTCCAAAATGAATGTCTAATAATTATAAAATATTAATGATGACTATGATGACAATAATACTAACAAAGAATTACATTTCTCATTATCATGCTGCCTTGAATGTGCTTGAATGTGAGTTATCTGCTATAAAAAGCCCTACTGTTACTTTATGAAAAATAAATCTATGGTTTGCATTAAATAAAAATTAAGCATTGCCGTAAGAAATGTTTATTTTGCACTATTGTTTTATATGCATGACAATTTAATAAACAGAAATAATGGACAAAATAAAATAAGAAAAGTCTCACGTCTGCACCTCTTTAAAAGTTTTGGTTTCGGTTTGGTCGTTTTAAATGCTCAGTCTCGTTATAACCTGATCTTCATTTCTCTGTGTTTGTGGAGTAAAGCAAGAGAGTCAGCTCCCAATATATAAGCGGGGCAGAGCAGGATTCTCATTTTAAACTTGGTAAAGGCGAGCTTCTTTGGAGACAGTGTTAGATTTTCTCGACGCAACGCATCGAGATTCAGGCCATTAAACAGCTAATCCACTCCGAGTCTTACAGCACTCTCTCTGAAATCACTCGATTGATCTCGGGTGGCGGATCAACATTCACCACATCTTATCTTCAGCCGTTTGCAGTTCCCGCGGCCACAAAAGCCCCCTGTCATCTCAACGAGGTGCGTCTGAAAAGCGTGAGCGCGTTGCGTCGCATGTCCCTCAATTGGTAATAACGAACGTGCACAGGCTTGCCTTAGTTAGCCTCAGTCATAGTTAATCTAGTGTGCGTGGTTATTAGTCTCATTGTACAAACTAGCGCACAGTTTGCATAACTGTTTAGTTGCTGCAGTTTTGTTTCGTGCAGAAACGCGGTGTTGGGAAGCCTTTACGATTAATTAACCGTGAAGAATTAAAGCGCGGTTAATAGTGAAACCGGTTAATCGTTGCATCCCTATTGGAGACATGGGTCATCAGTGTTGCGTTTATAAATGTGCTCCAATGAAGGTTTTGTTTTCATTTCTCTGCTATGAGAGCACAGCTGGACTCACGTGTGGATCACAGTTCTCTGCTAACACGCAACAGAAATACGTTTGTAAGGAACATTTTTTACCCGAGAGCTTTTCGCATCTAAAAATGGTGAAATCCGGATTTGCCGCTCGTCTCCTTTTAAAAAACACGCGGTTCCTGTTTGTGTTGATTGTCCTGCCTCTACAGATTTGGTAAGTGTGTGATCAGTGTCTTTGTTCTTTATTCAGATGCAAAGCTAGTTTGTATCATCAGCAGTGCTCTTTCAGTTTTTAAAGACAAACCTTTAAGTTTACAGTACGTAATATCACTACAATATTATAGACTGAAAGATCCGCTGTAAATGCTGCTGTACGAGTGTAAACATGTAAGCACCTTAATCAAACTAATACCGTCGTGTAGCATTTTGTGACAGGATAAAGTGACAGCTTTCTGACGCTACCCATGAGTGCATCTAAGTTACGGAATGACTAATAGCCCCGCTACCAAATGCAGAGGATGTTTTCTCCCATTTGCTGTGCGGTATCAAACATTCCATTAAAACTACACTCTTCCAGCAGTTCCTTACATACAATATCTCGTTTGTCACGGGCGACATGCAGGAAATGTTCCTGAATAAAAAGTGAAAGTGCCAAACTGCAGTTAAAGTCGGCAAATTAATAATTTGGCAAATAATTTGATTACTGATGTCCATGTAAACACACTCACTGTCTTTCTCCCCTGCGTCTGTGTTTGTTTTGCCTCTGAAAATTAGTGCGTGCCCTAACGGAAACTCTCATTTTTATGCAAAACCTGCCCTCTTTCCCTCCCCCGACACTCCCACCTAAAGAGAGCTGGACACACCCACTTTCCTGAATTTTTTCAAACTAGAGGTGTGAAAACACCCTGCTGAGACAGAGGGTTTTGTGGTATGGCGGCAAATCAATGCCAATAATAATCGAGCGCAGCGGTGACGTTTACGCGCGAGGAGAAGTGAACCGCGAGCAGATTACAGGCCTACACGCGAGAAAACTACTGCTCGCGCGCGCGCGCAGGGGCTGTTCACGCGCGCGCTGAACTGATCCACCGCGAGGAAACGGGCGCTCGTGAGCTCGTCAGAAACCCTCGCGCGCGCACATCATCATCTGTGCGCACGAGAGCGAGCGAGGTCATGCCTCACAGCGCGCGCGCGCGATCAGTTTTTCTGCTCGCTCGCTGGCTCTTCTCTGCTCGCGCGAAACATTTTGGAGTTTTGTCAGTCTTGGGGCGGGACTTGGTTTACTTGTTATCTCTAACGCTATTGGTTACTCTCCCTTTCCGGAAAGTTAGCCGGGATTGGACGCAGGTTAAAAGATAACGCCATTAAATATATATAATTTGCAAGTCATAATCATAAGAAACTTTCTAAGATGATGTCTGAGGATTTAATCTCGAGAAACTGTCAAATAATAATGATTAATCTTCTAAAATAATTCTTGTAAAAATGGCTTTCTGAACCATTTGATTTGTCCCACGTACAGCACTTGTCTGGTTTGTTGAATTTTACTTTTATGCTGATTAACCACAACGGCAGTGCTCATTATGACACTTGGGGATATAATCTTTCTAGGAAATATTGTCTATAGAAGAGTTTAGATGATACTTGCTTTTTAGATCTTTCCATATAATGCATATTATATGCGCAGTGCAGCTTTATATATTATTATAATTGTTAACAATATTAATAATATAGATCAGTGGAAAATGGTGGTTCTAGGATTTCCTTAGGGGAACACAGACACACACACACACACACACACACTTGAAGTCAGAATTATTTGCCCCCCTTTGAATTTTCTTTTTTAAATATTTCCAAAATGATTTTAAGGTCAATATTATTAGCCTCTTTAAGCTAATTTTTTTTCCGATAGTCATCATTATACAATAACTTGTCTAATTACCCTAACCTGCCTGGTTAACCTAATTAACCTAGTTAAGCCTTTAAATGTCACTTTAATCACTGTCATCATGGCAAATCACTGTCATCATGGCAAAGATAAAATAAATCAGTTATTAGAGATGAGTTATTAAAACTATTATGATTGAAATGTGTTGAAGAAATATTTCAGTTAAACAGAAATTGGGGGGGGATAAACAGGGGGGCTAATAATTCAGGGAGGCTAATGATTCTGACTTCAACTGTACATATACATATATATTAGTATATTATATACTTTAGGTTGATATTTTTCAATATCATTTTCAGTTGATGATTGATTAACCCGCTTATAAAGACATAAAAAAATTATTAATCCAATCAAACATGAAGAATACAGTGACAGACATTTAGATGGGTGTTTATCGCCACCTATTGGAGCAACAATTTAATACCTACAATCTTCGTTTTGCTCTACTCACTGCATATATCCATTACATAATTCCACTTCAGAGGCATACAAATACCAGTTTCTATACAACATGCCCACATCTTAGAGGTCACATATATAGTGGAATAACAGACTAATGGCAATATATTTACTGTAAGCCGATGTACTATATGCACTTCATGCATGTACAGCCTATTTTATTAACTACTGTCCATCCAATTTATTCTGACTTATGTTCTTCATAGAAAATGAGCCAAGGCCAATGAGTCTGAGAAAAAAATAAAGATTTTTTTATCAATTAAGACGTTTGGCTTGAGTTCAGTTTAAATGTAGGTGCTAAACTTCATCAAATCGTTCAAATATTTGACAGCTGGAGATATCAAATATTATATTAGAATACCTATTATTTAATTTTTTTCAACACAGACATTTAAAAAAAATACAAGACAGCACATCTGTAAATAGTACACACACACACACACACACACACACACACACACACACACACACACACACACACACACACACACACACACACACACACACACACATTTGAAGTCAGAATTATTAGTCCTGACTCCTGATTTAGCCCCGTGTATAGTTTTCCCTAATTACTGTTTAATGGAGAGATCTTTTCAACACATGGCATAACTCTCTCTTTCTCTCCCCAGTTGTACTTTAATAAAGTTTGTTACAAGAATATATCTCATTATTTTGATATGTCATTATATGACTTCATATAATTGTCATGACAGTCAGAATAGTCATTATTACAATAAATATCTCATTACTAAAAGTCATCACCTATTATTACTGAGAAAGCAAGTCTATTATAGTTTCACATTATGATAAGATATATATATATATATATATATATGTGTGTGTGTGTGTGTTTTATTTAATGGGTAAACTCCATCCCGTCCAATCCCGGCTAACTTCCGGAAAGGGAGAGTAACCAATAGCGTTAGAGATAACAAGTAAACCAAGTCCCGCCCCAAGACTGACAAAACTCCAAAATGTTTCGCGCGAGCAGAGAAGAGCCAGCGAGCGAGCAGAAAAAACTGATCGCGCGCGCGCGCTGTGAGGGATAACCTCGCTCGCTCTCGTGCGCACAGATGATGATGTGCGCGCGCGAGGGTTTCTGACGAGCTCACGAGCGCCCGTTTCCTCGCGGTGGATCAGTTCAGCGCGCGCGTGAACAGCCCCTCTGCGCGCGCGAGCAGTAGTTTTCTCGCGTGTAGGCCTGTAATCTGCTCGCGGTTCACTTCTCCTCGCGCGTAAACGTCACCGCTGCGCTCGATTATTATTGGCATTGATTTGCCGCCATATTGTGGCCCTTTAATTAAGTTAACTAGGGAAGTTTGATTAGGAAAATCAATGAACAAACAGTGGTTTGTTTTGTAAGCCAATTGAAATGATATATATATATATATATATATATATATATATATATATATATATATATATATATATATATATAATTCTGACCTTTTCATATTTTTAAACAAATATTTATATTTATTTCAGCCAAACTAAAAGATCAGACTTTCAAACATTTAAAAACATAATAGGAAATAGTGTAAAAAATATCCTCGCTCTGTTTACATCACTTGGGAAATATTAGAAAAAGAATTAAAGTAATTGAATATTCAACGGTATGTGAATTGTTGTGTGTGTTCAGGTGCAGGTGCAGGTTTTATCGGGTCAGAGCTGCTCAAATCTGGTGAACGTGCTGGTGACGAACCTGCTGAACGAGTACCACAGTCTGCAGCCTGAGCTGACCAATCAGAGAGCAGAGCTGAGCAAGACCAGCAGCCTCCTGAACGCAGTGAGTGTCTAAACGCATCCTGAGTTAGGGGCCCTTCACACAAAACGTGCTTTATTCTTTCTAGTGCACTTCTGTTTCATTCCCTTTCTGTTTGATCAAGGTGTCCGCAGGGTCTTAAAAAATGAACTGAAAAAAACTGAAGTTAAATTCACTGAAATATTGAGTTGTAGGTCTTAAAGGTCTCGTGAAGTGCTTTACAATGCATATTTTTAATATGATGTTTGACGTAATCAAAACTAAAGCAAAAAGAGAGGGCGGGGCATAGAGTAGCTTCTCCCCTTTTTAAGAAACAGCCAACAGCGTTTTGTTTTTCTCACAGCTCTGCCAGTGAGAGTGGTTGAGCTCAAGCGCATCAAATGAAAAGCAAATGTGAAGCGCCTTGAAAGGGGCGGGGCTTATCAGACACCAGAGAGCATTTGATTGGTCAAGATTTGATGAGAAGCTGAAGTATGAGGTGACGTCAAAAAAAAAAAATCATTGCTCCATTTAGGCGGAAGTGACAAACTGCAAACTTTAGATGTTTATATTTTCTAAACGTGAATTTAGTCCCTGTTTTGGAGTTTTGGATTTTTTTTTGGCTGCCGGTTTATAACACACTCAGCGAAAGTGAATGTGTATATGAAGCTTGAGTCCTGTGTTCATCCCTCTGTCTCTGCGTGTGTGTGTTGTAGGATCTGCGTGCTCTGCTGCTGGTTCTGTCGGTGTATTCGCCTCAGCAGATTGATGCGGCTCTGGCTCCCGCTCTGCAGGAGCTGCTGGTCAAATGCAGGCTGTGTCTCCAGCAGCGCAGCACACTGGAGATGGAGGCCAAGGAGCGCAAAGCCAAAGGTGTTCATACATGGACAAACACACCAACATCACTCTTATGCATGGCTTCCAAAATTCATACGTTCATTTTCCTTCAGCTTAATCCCTGATTTATGTCGATACAGTGGAATGTACCGCTAACGACTGTGTGTGTGTGTGTGTGTGTGTGTATGTATATATATATATATATTATACACCAATATATATATATGTATTTTTGTGTGTGTACATGTTCAGTGAAGTATATTTGTGTAGACAGTCGTGTAGTACTAGTTAATAACATCACTGGTTGTTTTCTGGTCTGCAGTGGAGGAGGAGGGCGTGACTCCAGTGAAGCGGCGGCGAGTGAGCAGCAGTGCTGAAGATCGGCCAGTAGAGGGCAGCGTTTGCCCCGCCTCCACCTCATCCTCATTGGCTCCATGCTCCGAGCAGAAGGCGGAGCCTGGAGAGGCATTAACGCCCACCAGCACCTCAGACACTGAAACCCGAGACTCCTCCCTTATCGACCCGGGAACAGAGAATGACCCGCCCTCTCCAGACAGCGCATCTATGGAGGAGAAGAAGATGGAGGCGTCCTCATCATCATCATCGTCATCTTCATCATCATCCTCATCCCTGCCAGACGCCTTCAGCCGAGCGGACGAGCCACCGCCTCCGCAGGTAAGCGCAAGAGAGGAGGAGGAAGAGGAAGAGCAGCGGAAGGAAGTTCCAGATCAGGAGGCGGAGCCAGAACGAGAGGAAATGCCCTCTACTTCCTCTTCCTCCTCCTCGGCCGACTCGGTGCTTTTACTCTCCAGTCTGCCAGATAGCGCTGAGGGGCGCAGCTGCACGCTGCAGGAGGTGGAGTCAGGTGTCTGTGGCCACCCCCCCGCACAGGACACTCTAGAAATGCTGTCGCGCACAGTCGAAGCCACCATCGCAGTGGTTGCCAAACTTTCAAACGGGAAAGGAGGAAATCGACCCTCGGCTTTGTGACGTTAAACTCATGCATTTCAACGTCTCGCGTCCGCCATGCGGTTCTGTTTTTTAAGAATAATTGAAGTCTGATTCGTCATCTTTTTCTTTTCTTTTCTTTTTCCGCCCTTTGGCTGCGCTCTTCATCTGTGCTGCCGTGGCTCTCGATACATTCACTGACGCGAGCGATTGCGAATTCCTGTCAGAGGGCAGATTTCGTTTTTTTTTTACTTTTTTAAAATCGTAATTGTTTTTGTCGTTGATTATAATTAGTTTTGAAGTGGTTTTTTTTTTTTTTTGGAGGCTGCAGTGAAACGGGGAAAAGGTTTACAACATTTTAGTCCCATCAGTGCATAATTTAATTTGCGTTTTTATTCACGTGTATTATTATTATTGTTGTTGTTATTATTACGATTGTCCTCTGTGCCAGTTTTGTACTTGCAGACGCGAGGCTGAAATGCTCTTGCCGTGTTTTTTTTTTTTTTTTTTTTTTTAGTTTTTGTTTTTGTTTAGTTTTTTCTCTGTGGTGGATATCAAAAACTATGTTTACTTTGTATATTGAAAAGAAAGAAC
This sequence comes from Danio kyathit, assembly GCA_903798195.1. NCBI lineage: Eukaryota > Metazoa > Chordata > Actinopteri > Cypriniformes > Danionidae > Danio > Danio kyathit. The sequence goes on along the minus strand of LR812519.1, from coordinate 66,697,461 downwards.
GAACCACAAGAACCTTGATTCTGTAAAGAATCTTCTAGATGTTGCCTGGCTTTGTAAATGAGATGGTTAAAAAATATATATATATATAAAATATATATATATATATATTTCTTTAAGATGTATGTATACAGTATATATCCATTCAAGCGCAGTATACTGTATATATAAATCTCCTGTGTATATATATATACTTACGTTGTGTATATAGAAACTTAAGGTGCTCTTTCAGGCTCTGAACATTTGCGGCCGGATTCTTGCACATTTGATGGAACAGTTGGAGCTCTATTTTATTTACCGAAATACATTCCATAATCTATTGGATGTCATTCTTGCGTTCTCTGTATTTGATTTCTCTCTCAGTCTTTCTGTTTTGATTTATTTTAATATAGGATATAACTTAATAAAATTTTAATATGATTTAATTATGAACCGAGTCCAAAAAAACAAACAAGTTGTGGGATGTTTTTTTTTCTTTCAGTTGTGAGTGTGACTTGTGTTCAGAAGAGAGTACTAGTGTACAGCATGCAATGTAGTGCACACTGCATACGTGCTAGTGTTTTTAGTGAAAAAAAAGGCTGGGTCAAACACAAAAAGAGTCTTCAAGCATCAAAAAAAGGGTAATACAGCTTTCAGTTCTTTTTACAAAATGTTTAAATGTGTCCTGTTTATTTATTTATTTTCAAATAATGATGTTTTTACAATAATTCACAGAAGACTTAAATCTAATTCAATATACCAATAGTATATATAAAATATATAAATGTACTCACCAGCCACTTTATTAGGTACACCTTACTAGTACCAGGTTGGACCTCCTTTTACCTTCAGAACTGTCTTAATCTTTCATGGCATAGATTCTGCTAGGTACTGTTAATATTCCTTAGAGATTTTGCTCTATGATGACATGATAACATCACACAGTTGCTGCAGATTTGTCAGCTGCACATCCATGATGTGAATCTCCTGTTTCACCACATCCCAAAGGTGCTCTATTGGATTGAGATCTTGTGGCTGTGAAGCCCATTTGAGTACAGTGAACTCATTGTCATGTTCAAGAAACCAGTCTGAGATGATTCGCGCTTTATGACATGGCGAGTTATCCTGCTGGAAGTAGCCATCAGAAGATGGACACACTGTGGTCATAAAGGGATGGACATGGTCAGCAACAGTACTCAGGTAGGCTGAGGCGTTGACACGATGCTCAATTGGTACTAATAAGCCCAAAGTGTGCCAAGAAAATATCCCCCACACCATTACACCACCACCACCAGCCTGAACCGTTGATATAAGCCAGGATGGATCCATCCTCTTATAATATTAAAGCCAAGTTCTGACCCTACCCTCTGAATGTCGCAGCAGAAATAGAGGCCTCAAGAATCAGTCCAGGCAACATTTTTCCAATCTTCTATCGCCCAATTTTGGTGAGCCTGTGTGAATTGTAGCCTCAGTTTCCTGTTCTTAGCTGACAGGAGTGGCTCCCGGTGTGGTCTTCTGCCCATCTGCCTCAAGGTTGGATGTGTTGTGCATTCAGAGACTACAGATTTCTGTAGACCTCAGTTGTAATGAGTGGTTATTTGAGTTACTGTTGCCTTTCTATCAGCTGGAACCAGTCTGGCCATTCTCCTCTGACGTCTGGCATCAACAAGGCATTTGTGCCCACAGAACTGTCGCTCACTGGATATTTTCTCTTTTGCGGACCATTCTCTGTAAACCCTAGAGATGGTTGTGTGTGAAAATCCCAGTAGATCAGCAGTTTCTGAAATACTGGCAACTGGCAACAACTATGCCATGTTCAAAGTCACTTAAATCATATTTCTTCTCCATTCTGATGCTCGCTTTGAACTCCAGCAGATCATCTTGACCATGTCTACACGCCTAAATGCATTGAGTTGCTGCCATGTGATTGGCTGATTAGAAATTTGCGTAACGAGCAGTTGGACAGGTGGACCTAATAAAGTGGACGGTGTTTATATGGGGAAAAAAACAAAACAATAATCATTTGCTGACATATAAGACTATCTTTATACTTTTTTACTTATGTAAAATATTGTACATGTATTTTATATATAATGATAAATGTTGTATGTTTTAATAAGTATGTTGTTACATTTTTGCATAGATATACTGTATGCACAATGACTATGTATAAGATTGTATCACCCATATTTTGACATTTTATTTTTACAAGTTAATTGATACAGTAGACTTTTGACCTGCATTTAATATTTCTGTTTATAAAATTACGTTTGTGCATTTAATTTATTTACGAACGACAAAATTGGACATTTGTGCTCAGATAAGATATAAAAATTGTAAACGGCACAAAATTTCAAGTGTGAAGATTAAAAATCCAAATTAACTCACACACACACGCCAAGTAAGAAACGTTTTTAAAAAGTTTAATCCTTTATATGGATATTTACATCATCAAAGATACAAATCAGATGCAGTTTTGATACACAATCATATCTGAGATGGTTAAAGTGCAAAAGCCTACTGTTATCTGTAAGCAGGTTCTGGGACGTCTGTAATAGACAATAAATGTTAATAATTACAATGCAAGGCAGCTCAGTGTACAAAGCATATGAAAAATATCAGTACAAAGAAGATCCAGTATTTGCTCTCTTCCAAAACCGTTATATGAGACTCCAATCACACTTGATTCACTAATGCTGCATTACTCAAAATATAAATATGTTTGTGGAATTATTTAACTAGAACTGGGTAATCTGAGTATATCTTGTTGGAATGCATTATTGGATTACAAGACAAGATATTCTGAAGAATGTTGGGTAAAAGCAGCCATTGACATAGGAACAAAAAATACAGTGGAAGTCAATGGCTGTTCTTTTTTCCAGCATTTTTGGTATATCTTTCTTTGTGTTCAACAGAAAAAAGAAACTCAAAGAGGTTTGAACCAAGTGGAGGATGAAGAAATGAGGCATAATTTTCTTGTCACAGTTCATCTGAAAACTGTTGAGGAGCTTTAATCCATCAGGGTTTTTCTTTCTTTCAGAAAGCAGAGACGCTGCTTCTGCCTTTAAAATCTGTTTCATTTTCAGTGTTGCTAAACTTGACCTGAAAAACACAAACATTCTCATTAGTGCTTGATTCACTCTGTGAATATTGTCGATTTCTACTTAAAGTCGCCATGAAACAGAAGATTATTTCCACTATCATGATTTACATCCACTTGAAACGGTGTTGAAATGAGAAGAAATATAGGACTGTGCTTGATTTCATTCTTTGGGAACCAATGGGATTATTGAAAGATGGGGTGTTGATGGAAGATTGACAAATGGATAAATTCAATTCATCTTAATTTCTGTAGCGCTTTTACAATGTAGATTGTGTCAAAGCAGCTTAACATAGAAGTTCTAGGAAATTGAAACAGTGTCAGTTCAGTTTTCAGAGTTGAAGTTCAGTTCAATGTGGTATAAATTTCACTGCTGAAAGTCCAAACACTGAAGAGCAAATACATCAATGCGCAGCTCCACAAGTCCCGAACCAAACAAGCCAAACAACCCAAACAAAATTCAGAGCAGAAAAAAGACATTCCCTTGCCCCAAAGGACCAATAGCCTTGCCCTAAATGACTGAAAACCATGACCTAAATGACTGCTAGCCCCTCCCTAAATGGCTGATAGCCTAGCCCCAAAGGACTGCTAGCCCTGCCCTAAAGCACTGATAGCTCCTCGCTAAAGGACTAATAGCCTTGCCCTAAAGGAATGATAGCCCCTTCCTAAAGGACTATAGCCCCTCCCTAAACGACTGCTAGCCCCTGCATAAAAGACTATTCGCTCCACCCTAAAGAACTAATAGCCCCTCGCTAAATGACTGATAGCCTCGCCCTAAAGGACTGCTAACCCCTCACTAAAAGAACTGACAGCCCCTCCCTTAAGACTGATAACCCCTTCCTAAATGACTGATAGTTCCCCCCTAAAGACTGATAGCCCCTCCCTAAATGGCTGATAGCTCCTCCTTAAATAACTGATAGCCCCTCCCTTAATGACTGATAGCCTCTCTTTAAATGGCTAATAGCCCCTCCCTAAATAACTCATAGACTCTCCCTAAATAACTGATAGCCTCTCCTTAAATGGCTAATAGCCCCTCCCTAAATAACTGATAGACCCTTCCTAAATGACTGATAGCCCCTCCTTAAATGGCTAAAAGCCCCTCCCTAACTGACTGATAGCTCCGCCCTAAATGACTAATAGCCCCTCCCTAAATAACTGATAGCCCCTCCCTAACTGACTGATAGCTCCGCCCTAAATGACTAATAGCCCCTCCCTAAATAACTGATAGACCCTCACTAAATGACTGATAGCCCCTCCTTAAATGGCTAATAGCCCCTCCCTAACTGACTGATAGCTCCGCCCTAAATGACTGATAGCTCCTCCTTAAATAACTGATAGCCCACCCCTAAATTACTGATCACTCCTCCTTAAATGATTGATAGCCCCGCCCTAAACGAATTCCATGTGACCAGGAAGTGAAGAAAAGTTGTTTGGAGGGGGAAGGTTCTGGTGTTTGATTGAAGTTTATGAGGGCAAATGAATTTTTACTAAATAATGAAGTGTAGAGACTTGTGCTGCTATACACAGATAAAATAAGAAGAGTACATTTTTCATGGCGACTTTAATTTTTGTGTGGAGTTGATCAGAATGGAGTGCTTTACCTCTTTGCCTGCTTCGGTTTTACTGTGAAGAGAAAATTGCTTAGTCAGACATCTCAGAACAAAACCCTGATGCAGGATTAAGTATTTAAGAACAAACTTTCAAGTCCAAGTTTTACTTACCTGGAAAAGTTAAAACCGTTGTCAAGACTAGACTTATGGTGTTTTCCAATATCGAAGCTCTCGCGGTCAGAATCTGTGTCCTTCTTCATTTTCTTTACCCTGAGGCAGCAAATATAACGTATTTTACCAAGCAACGTTTTGCACTTTAGAAAAAAAATGTTCAGTCAAATTAAAGGGATCTCCACTCACACCAAATGATGATGTGCTGAAGAGTGCTGGATAAACACAGCCATCGACTCCCATAGTATTGTTTTTGTTCCTGCTATGGATGTCAATGGCTGCTTTTTTCCAACATTCTTTAGAAAATCTTGTTTTGTGTTCAACAGATTTGATTGTATAAGTTTAGAACCACTTGAGGGTAAGTAAATGATGAGGAATTGGGTGAACTGTCCCTTTAATTTACCCACCCTCAGGTCATCCGAAATGTTGGTGACTAAGGCCCCGTTTACACTAGTACGCTTTAGTTTTAAAACGGCGTTTTAGAATGAAAACGATCCGCGTCCACACTAGCGTTTCACCCAGCGTTTCTGAACAACTCTCTGTCTACACTATAACGGTGAAAACGCACATCACGTGACCACACACACACTCTCCGGCATGCGCTGCAGCGTGCTTTGAGCGCATACCCATATGAGAGCTGTGCACGTCGGACTGTTCATCACGGATCTCCCGCTGGATCTAATCTCAGTATATTTGTTAAACGTGATATTTAATTCATCTTGTTGTCTATATCTAGCTACATATTCCCCGACTTTGGTCTTTTGAATCTATTACTTGTTCTCAGGTAACGTGTTTTGGCTGAGCGCAAAGATAAGTTGGTCAATATCTTAATTAATGTAAACGCGGACACTGATTCTGCACATCTGACTGATTGCTTTCCTTTATTTTCTTTAAACTTATTGTTTGTTATACTTTTATAATGGCCTTTATTAATTATAAAAACTGATATTCAGTGAAAGAGAGGGTATGTTTCGTATTTTCAATGAAAATGAAAGGAGGCAGTGATGTTATAGGCTCCGTTTTGTTATATATATGCATGACAATGACGCTCATATTATGAAGCCACCTGACGCCTCAACATTTTTGATGTCTGTTAAGTTGCTAATATGAAAATGAAAATAGGCAGTTCCTCACATCATGTTTTCATATTATTGTTAAGAAAGTGAAACAGCATAGCCAGGGGGATGTGAATGACTTTATAAAGTACACACTCGGGAGTTTGTTTTCCTTATCAATTTGCGAAGTCTGAACTTACAAGGAGAGGATGTAAGACTGAACTGTGTGTAGGCTACTTAATATTGAGGAAAATCCCCAATCAGATAGGTGAATGTCTGCAGCTACGCCTGTTTTCAGATGTCTCCGTTTTCCCCCATCCACGCTGAGACGGAGCAGCAGCGTTTTAGAATGAAAACGGACTCTCCAGTGTTTCCAAAACGCTCCGTTTTCGGGGCTCGAAAACTCCGGCGTAGTGTGGACGGATGGCGTAACCGTAACAAAACATATGCGTTTTAAATATAGGTGGGCATAGATTAATTTTTTTAATCTAGATTAATCTCGAAATTAATCTAGATTAATCTAGATTAAAATGGCTTATTTGAATTCTGCCGAAAACATTCAGAATATGTGTGCTACCCAAATAACAAGTCTTTAAGAACGGGTTTCTCAAGCCGGGTGTCGCATTAGACCAGGGGCTCATCTCCTGTTTCCAAAGTGCATCACAAACTGCTTGAGAAACTGTTCTACTATGATAATTGGTGATGAAAATAAATGATGTTTAATAAGATGTACTTGTGTTTACTAACTGTTTATTCAGTTAAACATCAATGTTGAACTGTAGGCATACATAAGCTCCAAATTGAGATTTCTGATAACCTTAATCTGAATAAAGTCTAAACTGAACTAAACAGAAAAGGAATTAGGACGTGAAGTTTGCAACACCACGGTCTTTAGGACCTTTCGCCATATTTTCCGACAACATCCACACGCGGCTGTCACTAAAGGACCGCACACACACATAGCGAAATGCGGATGTTTTTTTTTCTTACCATTTGGCTTGCGTTATTAAATTCCATAACTCTTTTACTAGTCCTTACTCCGTATTTGCGTCTAATACCCCAGTTTGTCACGAAGGAATGAATGAAATGTTCGTGAGTTAAAGTGAAACTGCCGAACTGCAGTTAGAGTCAGGCATCATACTGATTTTATTCAGAAGGGCAGATGGCTCACCGGTCAGGTATACATCCGCGCTAATATATCAAGGTGAAAATCACCATAGTTTGCGTAAAATAGACCCAGCTCCCAACCCAACTTTGAGAATAGATTAACGGCGATATTTTTTTTATTGCGCGATAAGAGTCTCGCGTTAACGCAGCACGTTAACGCGGATAACGGCCCAGCACTAGTTTTAAAACTAAAACGTATTAGTGTAAACGGGGCCTAAAACCATGGACTTGGTGATTTAATATAATGTAAGTCAGCTTATACAAGGCAATTTATATAATGTAAGTTAGCTACTGTATCTGCACCTTCAGAGTCAAGAAAAAACACATACAGGCAAAACAAAATAAATACCTGTGGCTCCTGATGAAACACTGATCAGTCTGTGTAGGAAACGCAACATTATTTATCACCTACTTATAATGTAGTAAATAATGTTCCATTTCTTGCACAGATTGATTGTTTCATGACCTCAATGTATCATCAGGAGCCACAAGTATTCTTGACTCTCAAAGTGTTGCTTGCCTTTGATTTTAGTCATATGGATCACCAAGGACCATGGTTTCAGCTAAAAATCTTTTTCTTATCTCTTATATCTTACGTAAGATAAAAAACGGCCACTAATACCGTACCTGACGATATAGACGGACATCATTGTGATAAATGCCACAAAGCTCAGCCCCAACAAGACACCGAGAGCGATGACTGCCACATCATTTGAGGCTCCGGGACCTCCAGAGCCTCCAGAACCTTCCTCCACTGTGATTTGCACATCAGATCCAAACACTTTCTCCAACTCCACAGTCAATTGGTCATAACTGCTCTTCAGTTTCCTGTGGGAATCAACACGTGTAGTAATTCAGTATTCCATAAAGGTGCACAGTGGGATATATCCCCTCCAAAGAGCACTTCAGAGTGAACACAATCATGGCCACCATATTGAAGTCTCATTCCAAATGGAAGTGCTCAAAACTGTCCACTTAGTAGGGTTATTCAGAATGAAGGATTTCGAAGGGTACAACTGATGGGCACTTTGGACTCCCATGATCCTTTGTGCAGGGGAGTTTAGTTTCAAACAGTGTTTGATTTAAAAGGGGTCATCCCAATGCCCTAATTTCTTCAAAGCAGTCACTCTGAGTTAGGGCATAGGGATGAGCCCTTGCGATTGGAAAGTGCTGACAGACTCCCAATGTGTTTCATTCGGGCATATTCCCTATGCCCTAATCCCTGTGAAGGGTCCCTCTGAAGGTATTATGGCATAGGAATGATCCCTTCCGAATTAAACTCCGTGTGTGACACTAATTTTCCCTGCTCATGGCGTGAAGTGTCCATCAGTGGTATCCTTCAAACTCATTTCATTCCAAAGGTCCCTTCGAAGTGGCCAGATTTGAGGACTTCAGTTTGCAACCACACTTCAATATGGTGGCCATGATTGTTGTCACTGCAAAGTACCCCTTGTGGATCGATAAATCTCATTTGAAATGCACCATCACTTAGAGATATATAGACTACCTAAGTTCTTACTCTTTGATCTTCTCTGCTTCGATGATGGCACCACTGGAGTCCATTGCAATAAATCTGATGTGACTTTTGGCTGTAGATTCTCGAGAATTGGTGCGCATCTCGTTCCCACCCTCAGCTGTCACACTGAGGATTTTTACAGTCCACCCTAAAGTAGTCTTCATGGAACTGAGGAAAGAAACGCACAATAAAAAAATCTGGATAGTGGTTATGGAGTTTCACTAAAAACCAACTCAATTTGTTCCAGTCAGATGTTGGGTCGAGAGGGCAGCTCAATAGCCCACGGGTTCAGTAGTGCTGGAAGTTTTGACCAATAGGTGTTACTTAACAGTCAAATACTTTTGATTTGAAGCAACAACAACAAAAATCTTCTGCAACTGGTATCATTTTGTTGAACACCTTCATGGGTAATGTCGTATTTTGTACAATTTCTGTTATACATGACTTTGAAAGTATTATAAATGTGAACGAATGTTTTAAACAAAGTATATACACAAATAGCAACCTTGCAGCTAACAAGAGGGTGTCTTCAAGACTTTTCAGTTATCAGTAAAACCTGTAATCAACCTGTGACCTGTTATCAGTAAAACCTGCTTCCCAATGATAAGACTGCCTACAGGGAGGAGATACAGCATCTGGCCCCTTGATGCACCGACAATAATCTGCTCCTTAGCACCACCAAGATCAAGGAGCTCATTGTGGACTTCAGGAAAGGGACGAACAGGCTCACATGATCCCATCCACATCAATGGGATGGCCGTTGAGCCTGTCTTATCCTTCACGTTCCTGGAGACCCACATCTCAAAGGATCTTTCCTGGACCACCAACACCTCCAGCCTGGTCAAGAAGCCTCACCAGCGCCTATTTTTCTTAAGGCAACTTAAGAAGAACCAGCTGTCATCGGCCGTCTTGGTGAACTTCTACCGCTGCACAATAGAAAACATCCTGACCAACTGCGTCACAGTCTGGTATGGAATCTGCTCTGTTGCTGAGCGTAAGGCACCGCAGCGGGTGGTGAAAACTTCCCAACGCATCACAGGGACCACACTGCCAGCCAGAGAGGACGTCCAGAGGAAACGCTGTCTGCGCCGAGCATGCAGTATTCTTAAGGATTCCTCTCACCCTGCTCACAGACTGTTTTCTCTCCTGCCTTCCGGCAGGCGCTTCAGGCTCCCCCGGACAAAAACCAGCAGACTAAGGAACAGCTTTTCTCCCCGAGGTGTCTCCCTTTTGAACTCTACCCCCCACTGACTCTTTTGCCCCCCTAATACACCCCCCACCCTTCTCATAACTCATACTCCTCATAATCACTGCTCTATTTAACATTTGCACATTTAAAAATTGCACTACATTGCACTGATTCATTTATTTGAACTGTTGTTTGCATGTTTCACCTCACTCCATTTTGTCTCTTAGTTCACTACATATTTACACCCATGTAAGGTTGGCTTGGAATTGACCATTCTTTCACTTACTCTTCAATCTCTGCTATCCTCTTCTCCACAGTGAACACAGGCTGGTTTAAGGAGATGATCACAACGTTTTCACTTGCACTTTGTTTCACTGTGATCTGTATAAGGGGCAAACATGAGAGCTTGTCTAGTTTCCTTTCATTGACAGCTGTTTCGCTGCTCTGTTCTAAATTGGTAATATGAAAAATTCATGCAAAAGCCTTCTATTTGCTCTTGGTTACTGCTTACCTCTACTGTTGTTGTCGTGAAAAGTCCATGTTTATCAGTGGCTTTAATCTCATAGGTGACCAGAGGGTCTACAATACTGGACACATCCAGAACATAGAGCTGACCAGTGCTTGCGTCAACATCCAGCACAGAAGTGGACTTCACCAATGAATACTGCAATTCCGAGCTCTCGTCCACATCAGGATCTGTTGCCTGAGGGATACATAGCATCCAACCAATGAAGTAAATAAAGTGAACAATGTTTATATAGCAAAAACGGCATCACTGTTGATAAAGTGTTGCTATGCAGTTCCTAATGTGTTCTAGGAATGTTCTAAGGTGTTCTAAAAATGTTCTTGGTTGTTCTGGGAATGTTCTGAAGTGTTCTAGAAATGTTCTTGTGTGTTCTAGGAATATTCTGTGGTGTTCTGGAAATGTTCTAAAAATGTTTTAGAGCGTTCTAGGAATGTTCTTGGGTGTTTTAGAAATATTCTATGGTGTTCTAGGAATGTTCTAGTAATGTTCTAAGGCATTTTAGAAATGTTCTTGGTTGTTCTGGGTATGTTCTGAGGTGTTCTAGGAATAGCCTATTGGTGTTATGGGAATGTTCTCGAAATGTTCAAGTATTGTTCTAGGGCAGGGGTGTCCAAACTCGGTCCTGGAGGGCTGGTGTCCTCCATAGTTTAGCTCCAACTTTCTTCAACACGCCTCCCTGGAAGTTTCTAGTATACCTAGAAAGAGCTTAACTAGCTGGTTCAGGGGTGTTTAATTGGGGTTAGAACTAAAATATGCAGGACACCGGCCCTCCAGGACCGAGTTTGGACACCCCTGTTCTAGGGTGTTCTATGAATGTTCTAGGGCTTTCTAGGAATGTGATTGGGTGTTCTAGGAATGTTCTAGGGAACTTAAGGAATGTTCCCAATTGGTGCCCAAACTTCTGCATAGTTTAGCTCCAGCTTCCTTCAATACCTGCCTTGAAGTTTCTAGTGTACCTCAAACAGGGGTGTCAAACTCAGCTCCTGAAGGACTGCACCCTACACACTTGCCTGTAGGTTTCAGACAAGCCTGAAGGACTCAATTAGTAAAATCAGGTGTGTTTAATTTGAGTTGGGTAACACTTTATTTTGATGGTCCATTTTAGTATTAGTTGACTGTCTGCTCAATATCTGTTGATACTGACCATTAACAGTCCTTCAACAGACATTTAACTGACTATAAGAAACTTTGCAAGTACATGTCAACTTACCCTAACCCCAACCCTAACCCCAACCCAACAGTCTACTTATAATCTAATGAGAATTAATTGACATGTAGATGCAATGTAACTTATATTCAACAAACGGACCATCGAAATAAAGTGTGACCTTGAGTTGGAGCTAAACTATGCAGAGCTACGGAGTTGGACACCCCTGACCTAGAGAGAACTTGATTAGCTGGTTCAGATATGTCTATTTGGTTTTAGAACTAAACTCTGCAGGACACCGGCCCTCCAGGACTGAGTTTGGACACCCTTGTTCTAGGGTGTACGAGGAATGTTCTGTGGAGTTCTAGGAATGAATGCACCCATTATGAATGCACCTACATTGAAGAAAAACTAGGATACACTTACCTGGACTTTCACTATAGGGAATTTGTATGGAGCAATATTGAAAATTTCAGCTGTATATTTTTCAGCGTCAAAAACGGGAGCCTCATTCACGTTCTCAACCTGAACGCTGACCTGAAAATCGAAGGAGAGAGATGAAGTCAAATGTTAGAGATTTGACTTCAGAGTTTGTTTGTGGTCTAAGTTTGTACTGAGGAAGATACCGTTGTCTCCGCAGTGTTTGGAGGAGTTCTGGAGTCTATAACCTCTACGGTGAGGATGTACCACTCCACGTCCTCCTTGTCAAGTGATTTTAGAGCTTTTATGGTTCCCTCAGCATCCACAGAGAAGACGTCCTCATGTGACTTCATGTTATAGTTGACTGTAACCAGTGGACTTCCTGTTAATGCCTTGACCGTGCCTACTATTGTGGCCTCGGGTTCATTCTCCTTGATTGCAAAGTTGTAGGAGGAACTCTCAAAAGACACACTCTCAGTGAGAGAAGCAATTTTGAAGTGGATCAAGACTTCGGCTACAGAGAGAACAAAGATGTTAGCTTTGACGTTCATCGGGTAAGATTTAAATACTACGCATGGAATGTAATATGTTTGAACTAACTCTTGGTAATAATTGTTGTTTACTACATACGTTGATTTAATACCAGATTCCCTAAAGAGTTAAAAACCCAAACCTTCATCAGAAAGTGGTGGTGTTCCATGATCTGTCGCTATGGCACTAAGGGTTAGCAGTGTGTCTTCTGTGACCTCACTAAGGTCAGAGGTCAAAGTGATGTCTCCTGTTTCAGCATCCAGTGCAACCATAGAAGAGACTTCAGATAAACTACAGAAAGATGATATTAATGTATCAGGTAACCTTTATTGATTCAGAAAAATATTGGATGTTTGTCCTTTTTTAACAGAAATCTTGTCTGATGTCTTAATAATGAAAATGAAGCTTGTGTTTACCTGTAGGTAATAAGTGCATTGTCTCCAGCATCTCTATCTGTGGCAGAGACTGTCAGCAGCAACTCTCCAACTTTTGCGTCTCTAACCAGAATACTTCTGCTGTAAGTCTCTGAGCTGAAGACTGGAGCATTGTCATTGACATCTGTGATACTGACCCTCAATGTGGTGATATTCTGAGGGGAAATTAACCAAATAAATCAATTTTGTCATTTATAACAAAAGTTTGCAATACGTTAAGTTGAATTGTAGATAGGCAGTTGGATACAGCAGTGTTTCACAACCCTGTTCTGTGATTGACACACAAGGAACCATATTGAATCTCTTCCTAATCAAGCAGACTTCATTCAATGTATTAGCTTGTTGATATAGACTCCAGTACCGGAAACTTATCAGTCAAGTATAAAAGGAAAACATACAAAAAATATACCATTGCTGCACCCAAGTTACTCTTGGCCCTTGAGATCTCCTTCCCTGGAGAGTTTAGCTCCAACTTTGATCAAACAATCTGTAACTTTCTGGTAATCCTTGAATACCTTGTTCAGGTATATCAGATTAAGTTTTGAGTTAAGCTCTTCTTGAAGGTTTCTTTACAGGAGCAGGGTTGCCTACTTCTACTTTAGAGCAAAAACGCTGTCTTGGGGATCCAGAGTTTTAATCTAATTTGCCTTGACACTCTTAGAAGTTCCTAATATCCTTACCAAGACCTTGATTTATTGGTCCAGATGTGTTTAAAAATGAATGGAGCTAAGGATTGGACACCTCTGCTTAGAGTAAGCTGTCAATCCTGATTCAGGAGAGCAACTTTTCAATACAGTTCAGTTACATCAATGCTCCAACACAGTTGCCTGTAGTTTAAGAAATTCTGAACACCCTGTAAGGCTGGTTCAGTGTTAGCACTCGACTCTAGTGGGCATATCTACAGGAGCCTGAATGGCTACCCATTTTACAACAAACTCAAACACTAGTTTGTTAACCCTGTTGTCTGTGTTATCTAGAATGTGTTATGTTTTGTGGAAGTATCCAGTGAATTTCTGCAAATCGAACACGCAAAGAAAAGAAAATTACATTTAACTGTGGTATCCCGTGATCCACAGCAGTGATGACCACATCGTAGACATCTTGCATCTCACGATCCAACTCACTGATAGCTTGTAGAGTCCCATCCTAGTGGGGAGAAATTGTTTTGTAAGAAAATTAAGTACGATCTGAACTTCTAACAATACATTGTTGTTTTTTGGTTGGGTACTCACATCACTGCAACTGAAGAATTTGCTATACGAAGATGTAAAGAAGGTGACAAGTCCATTATCTCCAATATCAGCATCTGTTGCTGAAATTTTGCACACCTCCACAGGTGATGACTGTGTATATTTGCCTTCCTGAATCTCAATGGGCTCTGGCAGAAGAAGGTATTGTGGGTTGTTGTCGTTGATGTCTAGGACAGTGATGATGACCTGAGCTGTCGAGCTTAAACCATCAACAGGCTGATCTACGGCAATTACCTGAAAATGCAAGCATCGTATTTAGTATGAATACTCAAACATCTTAAGCATTATGATATCGTTATGATAGCTTTGCACCTCCAGAGTATAATGGTCATTAGTCTCTCTATCCAAGGTGGCATCACTCCCGAGTGATATAACTCCCTGACTGTTGATAACGAAGGTATCACTATCCATGATAAAGTGACCCTTAGAGAACCCATCCTAAATGAAAAGAAAGGATAGGTAAGTACATCAAAATAAACTTGAAATGTTGACATTAGGTCTTGAGCATGTTCTTAAAAGGCAGATGGATGTTACATATAAACTTTACTGAGTGGTTGGAAGGGAACTAAATGTAGGGTATTTTCAGTAAAATCTAGCTGAAGACTTGCAAATGCGGTCTGAGACACATGCATTCAATAGAGCTAGTGATGTCACTGTGAGGGCTAGGGTTAGGTGTAGACCAGTGCTTAATTTGTAAATTGCAAGGTGTTGGAACAGATCGGGGTAACGGATCCGGCATCCGTGAAGAGTGGAGGTGGGAGGTTTGTTACAGACGAAAGTGAAGAGAGTTGGGGAGAGTCGCGGTGAAAAGTGAAGAGTGGAAGAGCGGGTGGGGTGCATGTGAGAAGGGGGATTGGTAAAATAAGGCGCAAATTAAGCCCTGGTGTAGATATTAAAAGTAAGCATGCAGTCTCGGCCAGACTTCTTTTTTTTTTTTTTTTGCTAGTAGGGTAGTGAAGGTGTTACTAATGCAGAGTTCACACTGCATGATTTCCAAAGTTGTCGGATTACAGTTGTTTTCACACTGCATGACTATTTGTAAGCGATTTCACAAAATCTAAAGCTAAAATCGTGCAGTGTGAACTCCATGTAAGGCCCAATCCCAATTCTACCCCTTAGCCCTTCCCCTTACCCCTACCCCTCGTTTTGCGCGTGCCCGCCAAGGGGTAGGGGTGTCCCAATTCTCTTTAGCTTGAAGGCGTAGGGCTAAGGGCAAGGGGTATACACCCCTTCGAACGAAGATTTTTCAGGAGCACACTTGAAACGAAGGGGTAAGAATATTTCCCAGAATACACCTGCCACAACGGCAGTATTGCTGAACCCGGAAGTAAGGAGATCCACAAATTAGTATTTTTTGTCATTATTACGAATTTTTACGACAAACAAACATATGTTTTATTATATTCATAACCGCGTTCATGTTTTACCGTCATGCTTTTTAAAAAAAACGCAAAAAAAAAAAAACGCTAAATTTCGCGATCTATAATCCCTAATCATAACTCCTGTACAGCAGTCCTACAACATTCTGTCACTCGATAACACTTGAATACCCTGTCAGAGCAGTCTAGTGGCTGAAAATGAGCTTTTTACAGTGTCTGCTATAATGTTAATGTTGTTTTAGTGTGTTTACATAGATGACTATGGCCACTGTGTAAATACACAGTACAGTTACGATCTTATTGCCACATTAGATCATTATGATAACATAATATATGCCTTCAGTGATTTCCTGAAGATAAACACCAAAAAATAACACAACTGGAATAACTACAGCAGTCGCGATCGTCTGATCTTATATGAAGCAAGAGATCGTGATGACATATGATGACGTGTGCAGGTGTTGAAGTGCTGTCCCAATTCTTAGGGGTAAGTTTTGAAGCCCTTCCCCTTAACCCTCGGTTGTAAGAGCCAAGGGGAAGGGGAAGGGGTAGGGGTACAAAAATAGAATTGGGATTGGGCCTAAGTCCTAAATTGTTGTTAGAGTGTTCTGAGATGTTATTATGAGTTACCATGCAGTTGCAAGAGGGATTTGCATGGCAACTGCACATAATGCACCTTTGCAATTGTGTACATTAGGTGTAGATTAGAATGGTGTTGTAATTGTTTTCCTAGGTTTTTTCTGGAAGATTACTCTGGGATTGTTCTGGGTATTGGCAAGAGGTATTGCTAGGCAGCTGTTAAACAGACATAAATGTCAATAAGGTTCATTACAATACTTTAGTATACTTTAGTGGATTTAGCTTGACTGCCACAAGAGATGTAGTTGGGAGATCTCTCACCTTGTCCTCATCTGTAACCTCCAGAGATGCCAGAGCAGTTCCACCCGCAAGGTTTTCATAGACGGACACATCATACTCGTCCTTACTGAACACAGGAGGTTTATCATTCACATCCTCCACCCACACTATAACAACAGCACTGCCTGTGAGAGAAGGGCTTCCTCCATCTCGTCCCTCCACATCTAGAGTATACCGCTTGGCTTTACCATAATCCAACTTTTCAGCAAGGGTTATAGAACCAGAATCAGAATCAATGTTGAATACAGGCGTGTCTGAAGGTGGCTGCTGATTGACAATGTGATAGCTCACGACAGCATTTAGACCATCATCTTTATCTGTTGCCATGACGACTACCACATCTGCGCCTACATCAGCATCCTCGAGCACTGTGGTCTCATACTGCTGTTTGGAAAATATGGGAGAATTGTCGTTGATGTCAGTCACGGTGATGCCCAGATCAGTGGTGATGGAAAGTGACGGGCGACCCTGATCTTGGGCAGTGATCACTAAATGATACTCATCTTGGGTTTCCCTGTCAAGGGGAGCTGCTAGAGTTATCACTCCTGTTTCTTGGTCAATATTAAACCTCCCAACACCTCCCAGGAGAGTGTACTGGACTTCAGCATTAAATCCTGCATCTGCATCCGTGGCTTTTACTGATGCTACATCTTCGCCAACAATGTGATTCTCTGAAATGGAGACAGTAGGAGGGTGATCTTCAAACACTGGACTGTTGTCATTGACGTCCAGCACTTCAACCAGGACGGATGCCTCATCCCGGTTGGTCCCATCCGATATCGCCAACAACACAGTGTAGCTGCTCTTCTCCTCAAAGTCTAGTTTGACTTTGGTATATAGAACTCTTGTATCTTTGTTTATGGCAAATTTGTCACCTTCAGTCTCAACCGTTAAGGTGACTAGAACAATAGGATCAATGGATAGGAAGTCAACCTGTGAATGAGAGAGCACACGACGGTTTCTGATTAGATTAGTTTACTGCAGGAGTGTCCAGGTTTACTCCTAGACACTGGCTTGCATAGTTTAAAAAGTAGGAAATACAAATGTACTATGCAACGTTGTTGTTTAGATGAACGATTAATCGGTGCAAGTTAATCAACTGACAAAAATGTTTGTTTTGGTAATCTTCAATCAAAGTCTGAGCATTTGCTTCTGTGTTTAGAGTGGCGGTCCTTCTGTTATGATGTCAGTTTGACACATTCATACACAATATTCTTAACCACACCCCATTTACCTTTTGATTGCTACAAGGGAATTATGCACAAAAAAGCCCCACCCCCTACTCAATTTTCCATTTCAGTTGGAAGTACATCAACATCCTGAAATAAAAAGTTTCAGTCTTAGCAACTTCCGGTTCATGCAGACTTTAAACACACATTAATCAGCTAATCAGGGTTTTACATGTCCTTGAATGTGTTGTAAAGTCCTCCTAAGCCAGGGATGTCCAAACTCGGTCCTGGAGGGCTAGTGTCCTGCTGAATTTAGCTCCAACTTGCCTCAACACACCTGCAAGGGTGTTTCTAAAGCCTGGTAAGAGCTTGATTAGCTAGCCCAGGTGTGTTTGGTTGGGGTTGGAACTAATCTTTGCAGTACACCGGCCCTCCAGGACCGAGTTTGGGCACCCCTGTCCTAAGCCCATATATGATTCATATACCAAGTATGGTGAAGGATATAAGGTCTTATGAAGAAACTCAGTGTTGTACAGACCTTCACAATCTCTGCATCTTCTTGATTCTCCTCTACTTGTCCCTGGTAGGTCTTCTGAAGGAATTGAGGATGAGACTCTCCGGGTGCCTTGATATGCACCATTGCAGGGGTTGACCTGCTTATAGCGCCTCCTATTGGTGTGAGAAGAAGTGCAGCATTTTAAGCCACCAGTAATGCATCAGTTTTACCTCCGTCAAATGGCTTCCAAAACAAACAGATATGAAAACTTACCATCTCTTGCAGTGATGTAGAGTGCAAACTCGAGGATTTCATTTTCCACCAATGGGATTAGTTGTACTAGAGTAATCGCCCCGTCTTTCTCATTAAGGCCAAAAAAGCCTTTTTCATTTCCAAACTCAATGAAATAACTGATTTCTGCATTTGGACCTTCATCCAGATCTGTTGCTTCAACCTTACATAAAAATGGATCTGTGTTTAGTTACAGCTACTTCACCAGTAATTTCAAGTGTCATCTTATAATGGCACATTGGTTGCATACTTTGGAAATGATTGCTGGAAGACAATTAAATGACTCAACAAATCACCTTGACAACCTCCATTCCAACAGTCTGGTCGGCGTTAACTTTGCCCTCATATTCTGAATCTGTAAACTGTGGACTGTTGTCGTTCTCGTCCAGCAAGATAATGGTCACCTCTGCTGTTTCTTTGTTGGTGGAAGGAGGGCTTTCTTGTGCTTCAACCTTTAGATTATAGAGGCGGAATTAGCATGCATGTATGCAGTGGTGTTTAAAGATAAAGTATGATCCAGGGCTCGCATAATTTGGTAGCCTGAAGTCCCGGGGCTATTGTTTTTTCAGTTGGGCTACCAAAATCAACAGTGTGCCTGGCGGGCTATCTAGATATCCCGCTGGGCACGATGTATATAGATTTTGATAGCCTGACTGAAAAAATAATAGCCCCAGGACTTCATGCTACCAGATTTTGTGAGCCCTGTGATCAAATAATATTGTCGTATTGTTACTTGAAAACTGAAGCTGGCTGTAGTCTCTCTGTCTAGATCTTCAGAACGTTTCACCAGAATTCTTCCATCAGGATTGATGGAAAAAGGGACAGAGTCTGGAATGATCCGTAATGTTCCCACAAATCCTCCCTAGGGATCAAATAACTGAAGTTCTTAAGTTTGTATTTTTATGAATAGATCATGAGGATTTCAGGAACCATACCAGGTCTAGGTCAGTGACTATTGTCTGAAGCACAAACTGGTCCTTTGGAGAATTTTCTGGAATAGATACGATGTACTCATCCTGGTCAAATTTGGGTGAGTTGTCATCCACATCCTCAATAATAACAGATACCACCGCATTGGCCGTCTTACTGGCATCATCTTGCTGAACTGCCTATATTGAAAAAATATATATGATTACTAAAATCTGTTCCGATTCGTAACATCAACCTAATGAATGATTTAAGAAGGCTCTGATACCTGTATGTACAGGGTTATCTGGTCAATCTCCTCTCTGTCCAGTGCTGTTGTCACAGAAATGACTCCACTGTTTGGGTTGATATCAAAGTTGCTCTGATATTCACTTGGAAGGACTGAAACAGAAATGTTGGTAGAGACTTCATTATTATAAACCTAATTCATATTATCTCACAGATGCACTACCATCACATCAGAGCTAGTCCTAGGGCTGTCCAATTAATCAAAATTCAATTCCAAGCTTTGACTTTGGGTCCAATGATAAAAAACAAAACAATAATTGAGATAAAATGATTAATGCATCATATCCCGGCCCCTCTACAGCAGTTCACTTGTGTTCCTCCATAAACATTATGTAATGAATGACCATAAACCATTAAGTATGAAAATGTATGTGTCACAGTAAATTGAATCTGTGTGGCTCTTAAAATGACAGTGCGCTACATTCCTGCGGCTGAATGTGTTTAACTTTATTAATCAAACAACAAAAGACTCTTGATTGACAAACTTTTGTAACTTTAATAAGAAACAAATCAGGATTAACTCCTAAAGTGAACATTATGCTTAAAGCACAGCTTGTGCATTTGTATATTTTTTGTTTATTGCGTTTCTGAGTTATTTTCAATCATTTTGGGGACTTTTTAGTTATTTTCATGACCTCTGAAATGTAAAGGTGTAATAGCAACCACAATATATCTTTAAATAAGTCAATCAAAAATAATTTGGTCATACAGCACACTCTTAATGGTTTAAAATAATCATAATTACAATATTGAGCAAAATAACTATGATTTTGTCCATAATTAAGCTGCCCTATCAGACTTCCATTACTTTTATCACACTGTCATCCGGGTCACGGCACCAGTTAGCAACAATTTAACTCTCGCACAGCTCCTACTAAAGTATTATTCAAATTGAAATACATTATCAGTGAATAAAAGTGCTTTTCTTACAATTCATCAGTCATATCCTTGCTTAATGTTTGGTGGAATTATTACATAAGCTCTGTACTGTCATATACTTACAAGCTCTCTCACATCTATCACAATAATACACTTTAAAATGGGTGGAGGAGGTTGTTTAGATTAGGACACATGTCATACGAGAGGATTGTAAATCTTCTGTTGACAGTACCTGTTGTTATGCTGTAAACTACAGTTTGGTTGATGCCCGTGTCGCCATCTTGAGCTTTTATAGCCTCAGGAGTGACGTCTGAGAAATGTCCGATCTGTGGGCAGAAACGACATGGAGGGTTTCATTTTTTTTAACACGTATGTTTTTAAAGTATTGACCTTGTTCTCTGTTACCTGATTTTCCTCAATGGTTGCCTTGTAGAGGCTGTGATCAAAATAAGGGTTTAGATTATCATAGTCTTCTATTGTTATTGTAACAGTGGTGGTGTCACTGAGTCCTCCTGGATCCTGAAAAACAAAGTGTCGTGTTATAATAATCTACCTTTTAAAATTACAGTGCATCCAAAACTGAAAACATAGTCCAGATTCACTTTCATATGAGGAAAAAAGCAGCTTGAACATTCTACTAAGCATCTCCTTTTGTATTCCATAAACGATTACATGAGTTTTTTCTGTAATCTATTGCTTTGGGGTATAGATCACCTAATTAATTTAATGTGCTTTAGCTTTATTTAGTTCTAAAGGTTGGTGCAAAAAACTTTTTTTTCAATTAAACAATAGATCGTTATGATTGAAGGAACAAAGGCTAATTATACAAGTCCCCTAGAGTTAAAGAGTTGAGTTTTACCATTTGTTTTATCTATTCAGCCGATTTACCGGTCTGATGGGAGCACTTTTAGCTTAGCTTAGCATAGATTATTAAATCGGATTAGACCATTAGCATTTTTAGTAATTTTCCCATATAAAGCTTGACTTTTTTTGTTTATTTTCTAGGTTGATATGGATAGGAACTATTCTCTCATTCCAGCATAATAATCAAGGAACTTTGCTGCCATATATACCATGCACAGTGGAGCAAATGAATTTTTTTTGATCGTTTATTATGGTTACGTCTAGGGGATTTGAAAAATTAGTCTATATTCCAAAAGAGTGTTGTGTCCCTTTTAAAAAATCGGTGTCACATGACCAGGAAAAAAAGCAACTTGAACATTCTACTAAGCAGGGCTAAATTTGTGCCGGTGTCATGAGAAATCGGGTCCCCCCTGACAATTGGGTCCTGGGTGATCCTATTGGTTCACTGGAGTTGTATTAGGTATAGTTTGTAGCGCCTGATTAATATATATATATATATATATATATATATATATATATATATATATATATATATATATATAATGTGGCATGTGTTGTGGCATGGATAATTTGTCTTTCATGCTTTTATGTTAGATAAACTTGCTACCGTTTCTTATGTGTGTGTATATATATATATATATATATATATATATATATATATATATATAGTTACATTTAAATACATAAAAACATCAAAAAG
Source organism: Danio kyathit (assembly GCA_903798195.1). Classification (NCBI taxonomy): domain Eukaryota; kingdom Metazoa; phylum Chordata; class Actinopteri; order Cypriniformes; family Danionidae; genus Danio; species Danio kyathit. Next base: position 66,675,518 of record LR812519.1, on the reverse strand, counting down.
GCATCATTAAATGTTTAGAACCGTTTCAATTATTTTAACTATGCATGTCTTTAACTTGTACTTACCAATAATAATGTTATTAATATGATAAGTGTTGTTAAAAAAATTTTACTTATATGATAAGTGTTGTTAAAATAATGTTACTTATAATATGATAAGTCTTGTTAAAATAATGTTGCTAATATGATAAGTGTTGTTAAAATCTCAAGACTGACAATAGACTATAAAAAGCACTTTTGATCAGGCATTAAATGCAGACGACCTAAGCGGGGTCCTAAGCGGACTCGATTGCAGGGGGGACCCGATTTCTCATGACACCGGAACACGCCGGATCTTCATTTTACAGATCCCCCTCCTCCCTCCTGGCCTGCTCACTTTCGTCCGCGACCCCCCTTCGCCATCCACCGCACCAACACAACCCTCCCCCCTCGTCCCGCTCCCAACTTTCCTGCGTGGCATCTCTCCATCCTCGGGTAACATGCTATATCTGTTACCGTGACCTGTTCCGGGACCTCGCAATTCACAAATTAAGCACCGCTACTAAGCATCTCCTTTTGTATTCCATAAGGGATTACATGAATTTTTTCTGCAATCTATTGCTTTGAGGTATAGATCACCTAATCAATTTAATGTGCTTTTGCTTTATTTAGTTCTAGAAGTTCTAAAGGTTGGTGCAAAAAAACTTTTTTTCAATTAAACAATAGATCGTTATGATTGAAGGAACAAAGGCTAATTATACAAGTCCCCTAGAGTTAAAGAGTTGAGTTTTACCATTTTTAAATCCATTCAGCCAATTTACCGGTCTGATGGGAGCACTTTTAGCTTAGCTTAGCTTAGCTTAGCATAGATCATTGAATCGGATTAGACCATTAGCATTTTCAATAATTTTCCCATTTAAAGCTTGACTCTTTTGTAATTAGATTGTGTACTAAGACTGACCGAAAAAGACAAGTTGCTATTTTCTAGGTCAAAATATTCTCTCATTCCAGCATAATAATCAAGGAACTTTGCTGCCATACCGTATATACCATGTGCAGTGGTGCGAGTGAAAAAAAAGTTCCTTTATTATTAGGTTTACCTCTAAGGAATTAAAAAAATGAGCCTATTTTCCTAAAAAGTGGTGTGTTCCTTTAAAATTCATCAGTGTCACATGACCAAATTAGTTTATGTACTACCTGTTTGCACATATGGAAGATGTAAGAGGTGTGAATATGTTAAGGATTGTGACAGTGTGCATGTTATGGAGGTCTACCAAGTGAAATGCATGTACTCAAACTCAGAGAAAAACACAGTTGTAGGATGTCAGAGAGTTGGTCTTTACTTGAGCTTCCACGGTGAAGGTGTACTGCTGAAAGTTGTTGTAGTTCAGGCGTTTCAATAATCTGATGTTTCCGTCATTTCTCACTTCAAAGTCATCTGGTGCTGGAGGCTGTTAATTGACAGGAAGTGATAAAGTGAAAATGAGGATATGGATACAGTATGTGAATAGACCTTTCAGACGATGTTTATGGTGAAATATCTGTACTGAAACTTTTTTTACTGTAATATATCTGCTGAAACTTTTTACTGTAATATAGCTATAGTGAAGCTTATTTTTACAGTATTTCTCAACCGAAACGTATTTTTACTGTAATTTATTCATACTGAAGCTTTTTGACAGTAATATATCTATACTGAAATCTCTTTTTATGGTAAAATATCTGTACTAAACCTTTTCCACTGTAATTTATCTCTACTAAAACTTGTTTTACAGTAATCTCTAAAGTTAAGAAACTGCTTTTACTGTAATCTAATCATACCAATGCTTTTTTACAGTAATATATCTATACTGAAACATCTTTTCAGAGTAAAGTATCTGTACTGAAACTTGTTTTTACTGTAATCTCTACTGAAGCTTCATTTTACCGTAACATATCTCTACCGAAACTTCTTTTTACAGTAAAATATCTTTAATTTCACAGTATAACATTATTATAGAACTTTTCTGTAATTTGTTGACGTTTTACACTTGCAAAACCTTTATATTGAATATTTACAGTTGAAATTAATAAATTTTGTCCCTTCTCACTTCAAAGTCATCTGGTAAAGTAAATGAGGATATGGATACAGTATGTACTTAAACCTTTCACAATGCAGTTTTGTTTTAGAAATATATTAAAAAGAGTTCAGACTCACCAGTATAGAATATGAAATTCTGTTGTTTTCTGGAGAAGCATCTGCATCATTAGCTCTCACCCTGATCACATCTGAATCCACAGCCGTCGTCTGCAAAAAACACAATGTTTAATAACAGATATCAGGTCTAAACACACTACAGCTAGTTAAAGTTCTGACCATACGTACTTCTGATATTGTGGTACGGTATGTTTTGCTCTCGAAGATCGGAGGGTTGTCATTGATGTCCTCAACTAAAAGTACTCTGTTGTTTCTCATCTGAAATGAAGATTCTGATGTTAAGACTTTACGATGCTTCGTTTCTATTATGCTCTATGTCTTACTCAATGGATTTGTTATGGTGTTATTTAAACTAACATACCAGTGTGTTTAGGCAGGTGACTGAATAATACAAATTCCCTCCATACTAGAAGAGACGAATGATAAGAAAAGGACAAAAGTCACAATTTTAGATGAAAATATTTCATATACGAAGAGTTTGTTTGTAAATATATATATATAGATGTATTACAGATAACTCAGATAAAATGTAGTTATGTCTGCAAATGAACTTCACATCAAAAAGTTAAAAAAGACATAAAAATATGCATTTAAAAACAATAAGCATCGCTTACAGGTTTGACAAAAGATATTGATATCTGACAATTTATTGTATTTTTGCTGTAATTTATTGGCATCACTATACAGTATATCTGTAAATTACCTGTAAATGTGTTTTACAGTAGTGTCTCCTTGCTACAATTTCATATTACAGTAAAATAGCTTTACCACAAGTTATTTTTACAGTAAAATATCTGTACAGCAACATTTTTTTTACTGTAATACATTTCTATTAAAACTCCTTTTTTACCGTGAAATATTTCAACTTTTTTTACTGTAATTTGTCTCTACTGAAATTTCATTTTACAGTAAAATATCTCTAACTAAACATCTTATGACAGTAATATATCTCTACTGAATTGTCTTTTTATGGTGAAATATCTCCACCAAAACTTTTTTACAGTAAAATATCTCTACCAGAACATTTTGTACTGTAATATATCTATATTGAGGCTTTTTACAGAAATATAACTCTACTGAAATGTCTTTTTTATGGTAAAATATCTCTACTGAAGCTTCATTTTAGGGTAATATATCTCTACCGAAACTTATTTTTACTGTAATATACATATACGTAAATGTGTTTTTATGGTAAAATATCTCTACTGAAACTTTCTTTTACTGTAATATATCTCTCCTGAAACCTCATTTTACGGTAATATATCTCCCAAAACTTATTTTTACAGTAATATATCTATACTGAACTTTTTTACAGTAATATATCTATACTGAAGCTTTTTTCCAGTAATATATATATCTACTGAAACCTCAATTTACGGTAATATATCTGCCAAAACTTATTTTTACAGTAATATACCTATACTTAAATGTGTTTTTAATGGTAAAATATCTTTCCTAAAACTTTCTTTTACTGTAATATATCTCTACTGAAACTTCACTTTACGGTAATATATCTCTACTGAAACTTCACTTTACTGTAATATATCTCTACTGAAACTTTTTTACAGTAATATGTCTCTACCAAACTTTTTACTGTAAAATATCTCTGCCACAATTTCTTTTTACAATAAAGTATTTTTACCGCAATTTAATTAAATTATTATAGAACTTTTACTGTAATCTATTGAAATTTCACACTATCAGGGCAAAACCTTTATATTAGATATTTATATTTGATTAAATACATTTCAAATGAGCGACGTGAGATCATCTATCATACATAATATTGTAATGAACCAGGGGTTGAACAAACCTGCTTAATTTCATCAGCATCCAGTGCTTTACTTGTCCGTACAGTAGCAGTCGAGTCTCCTTTAGAATAAACTAGTTGCAGAAATTCCACACCGACAGGAAATCGATGTGACTCCAGTTCCAGCCGATCTTCAGAACTGATATTAGAAATTATCTCTATATCTCCTGTAGAGATAATAATAATCACGTTTGATCTTATTTGTTATAGTTGTTGCTCTTTAATGAGAAAGGACAGATAATTCTTTGAACTAGATTAAGTCTCACCTTCATATCCCTCCAAAATGCTGCCTATGTCGAAATCACCTCCAGATCCACTTACACAGTTTATCTCTGTAGAAGCTGAAATATAAAATTAATTTAAAGACATAATAATCTACTAATTAAGCTTAAATAAACTGGTTACAAACCACATTAAATCACACAATATATTGATAAATGATGATATACAGTGGGAACAATTAGTATTGAACACGTCACATTTTTCTTTCAGAATACATATTTTTAAAGGTGCTGTTGACTTGAAATTTTCCCCGGATGTTGGCAACAACCAAAGAAATCCATATATGCAAAGAAAACAAATCTAATTTGTTTACGAATTAATTAATGCATATTAAAATGAAATGATGCATTGAAAAAGTATTGAACACATGAAGAAAGAGAAAGGCAGTTAAAGCCCAGACAGCAGCTGAAATCTCTCAGTAGTTCTTCAGCAAACCTCTGCCATTTATCAATGTAAATGAATATCAGCTGCTTCAGTCCAACATCTACATTAGCAGGATGATGAAGATGAAACCAGGGTGGACATTTCAGGAAGACAATGATCCAAATGCACAGCCAAGGAAACTCTCACATGCTTTCAGAGAAAGAAAATCAAGCTGTGGAATGGCCCAGCCAATCACCTGATTTAAATCCAATAACAAATACAAAATAAAGCTCAGATTTGATAGACGAGACCCACAGAACATCAAGATTTTGACACTTTGTTGAAGTCTGTGAGAAACTCACACCTGATCATGTGAATGCATGTGACTTCATTCTCCATATGAGAGGCATCTTTAAGCTGCCATCACCAAAAAAGCCTTTTATATAAAGTATTAAATACATTTCAGTAGTTCAACACTTTCTCCTTGTGTCGTTTCCATTGTTATTACACAACTCATTTTCAGACTTTTTTGTTTATTTATTTTTTATGTTTGTCTTTTTTGGGTTTTTACCAAAATCTGCTTCAATTTAATGCTAACAGCTCTTTTATAAATATCATTCCCAGGAAAAAACATGACAATGTGTTCAATACTTATTTTAGCCGCTGTACATTTAAACAGTTTTAAAATTCACTATTTAAAATTAATATTTCTACTCATTTATTAGCTTCAGATTGTATAATTACCTAATATTGGTTGATGTAAACATGAAAAATACTGTAGTAATTAATAGTAAATACTGTAGTGTTTCGAAACCATACTATAGTAAAGTACTCGAATTAATCTGTTGTGGTGATTCTACAGTTGCTATGGAAACACAACAACTATAGTAACATAAACAAATCACCCAATATTGTAGATTTCTATGGGTGTTAATAATATTACAATACACCACAGCAGGGACGATTTTAGGATTTTCATTTTAGGGGGGCTCAGCTCCTTATAAGGTAAAAAAAAAATTCTATATATTATTAATCCTTTCTGTGCAGGACTGTATGGTGTAGTTAATGCCTCACAAGCTGTAAAGTGTTTAATATTGGTAGTTCAATTTAAAAATAAAAACAGCGAAATGTTGATTAAGAGTTAAATTTTTTTGCCGGAGGAAACAGCTGTGCTGATGAGGTGAACGTCGAGAAAACCCGACTGCTCCTCCGTGACATTGGGATACAGGTGATACAAGGTTATCTATATCAAAGAACTGCAAATAAGCAGATATTATAACAGTTTATCAATAAACACACCTCGCTCTCTTGCTGTCCACGGCTGTGGTTTGCTGATCAAATGAAAAACAAAAGACGGGGAGCCGGACTCTGCCGCCGTTTTCTTATTAAATTTAAAGGAGACTGAGGCGATAATTAAGTGTACAGTTTATGCGCTAATCGCAAAAGTTTTAGGGGGGCTGAGTAGAAATGCTACAGCCCCCCTAAAACAGGCCTAGCAACGCCCATGCACCACAGTTTACTATAGTAAAAATTAAAGTATACAACAGTATTTATTACACTTTTTTAGTTCACAAGAACTAAAACAAAATACTGTAGTCATTAATAGTAAACACTGTAGTGCTTTAGAACCATACTATAGTACCCAGATTTTGCCGAACGTTTTCAATAATTGGCAGGAAGACGTCTGCCGACACTGTAATGAAAACCTTGGAAGCATGCCATGGTTAACCCTAAGCAAATACCTTAAAACTCTGTTACATTTTACCCCACGTTACTTTGTGCCCCGCGCTCCCCTACGACAGTATTTATTACACTTTTTTAGTTCAGAAGAGTTAAAAATACTGTAGTAATTAATAGTAAATACTGTAGTGCTTTAGAACCATACTATAGTAAAGTACTCGAATTAATCTGTTGTGGTGATTCTATAGTTGCTATGGAAACACAACAACTATAGTGATATAAATCATGCAATATTGTAGTTTTCTATGGGTGTATATGATATTACAATACACCACAGTTTACTATAATGAAAACTAAAGTATACGACAGTATTTATTACACTTTATTAGTCCACAAGAGCTAAAACACAATACTGTAGTAATTAATAGTAAACACTGTAGTGCTGTAGAACCATACTATAGTAAAGTTAATCTGTTTTGGTGATTCTACAGTTGCTATGGAAACACAACAACTATAGTAACACAAATCACGGAATACTGTAGATTTCTATAGGTGTATGTAATATTACAATACACCACAGTTTACTATAGTAAAAACTAAAGTACACGACAGTATTTATTACACTTTATTAGTTTACAAGAGTTAAAAAATACTGTAGTAATTAATAGTAAATACTGTAGTGCTTTAGAATCATACTATAGTAACGTATTTAAATTACCCTGCTGAAAAATCCAGCTTAAACCAGCCTAGGATGGTTGGCTGGTTTTAGCTGTTTGACCAGCCTTGTTTTAGCTGGCTTTTGGCCATTTCCAGGCTGGTTTTCAGCCATTTCCAGCCTGGTCTTAACTGGTCAGGCTGGGAGATGACCAGCCTAGACAGGCTGGGAGCCTAGCCAAAACCAACTATGTCCAGCTTAAACCAGGCTGGTCAAGTTGGTTTTAACTGGTTTTAGCTGGTCATTTTCCAGCCTGACCAGCTAAGACCAGGCTGGAAATGGCTGGAAACCAGCCTGGAAATGGCCCAAAACCCTCTAAAACCATCTAAAAGCTTAGGCTGGTTTAAGCTGGATTTTTCAGCAGGGTAATCGGCTGTGGTGATTCTACAGTTGCTATGGAAACACAACAACTACAGTAATATAAATCATAAATCATCTAAAACTGTAGTTTTATTCTATAGGGTATGTAATATCACAATACACCACAGTTTACTGTAGTAAAAACTAAGGTATACTACAGTATTTATTACAGTTTATCAGTTCACATACTGTAGCTATACACTATAATACACTTATATAAAGTATGATTCATAAACACTAGTAAGTACTATTACAGTATTTTTTTAATGATAGATATTACTAATAATCTAATAATGTTAGATATTTCTTCCTCTTACACTGAGACAAAAATTTTTTAAATAAATTAAATAAATCTGACTTACCAGGACTGCTTCTTGCGTTGTGTACATGCAGACAGACTAAAATAAATAAAATATGATATAAGGCCATCTTTTCCATAATTCGCAGTCAGCGCTGCCTGTGTTCTGATGGCTGATGGTGAAGAGAGTGCTTATTTCTTGTGTAATTTCTCTCTGAGCTCTTCTTTATTGTATGCCATAAACTGTTATGGCCTCTGGTATGAGCAGGTATCAAAGGTGCTTCATAAGAGGCCAATAATGCAGGATTGACAGCATGTGGGAGGGGCTTAACAGGAAGAATCTGAGTTTATGTGAGGATATCTAACATTCTGGAGCTTTGTTGTTGAGTTTTATCTTGGTCTCTTGCTCATACTCGTGCAGTGCTTTCAGTCACCTGGGTTTGTTTATTATTATACGATCTTAGAGAATACTTGACTCTGATTGGTCAACGAATCGCTGCGTTCTCTCATGTTAAATGACCACCAAAGGATTGCGCTGTTGTCAATGGCAGCTGATTACATATGCTGTGTTTCATATACACTCACCGGCCACTTTATTAGGTACACCTTACTAGTACCGGTTGGACCCCCTTTTGCCTTCAGAACTGCCTTAATCCTTCGTGGCATAGATTCAACAAGGTACTGGAAATATTCCTCAGAGATTTTGCTCCATATTGACATTATGGCATCCCGCAGTTGCTGCAGATTTGTCGGCTGCTCATCCATGATGTGATTCTCCCGTTCCACCACATCCTAAAGTTTCTCTATTGGATTGAGTTCTGGTGACTGTGGAGGCCATTTGAGCGCAGTGAACTCATTGTCATGTTCAAGAAACCAGTCTGAGATGATTCGTGCTTTATGACATGGTGTGTTATCCTGCCGGAAGTAGGCATCAGAAGATGGACACACTATGGTCATAAAGAGATAGACATGGTCAGCAACAATACTCAGTAAGGCTGTGGCGTTGACACAATGCTCAATTGGTACTAATGGGCCCAAAGTGTGCCAAGAAAATATCCCCCACACCATTACACCACCACCACCAGCCTAAACCGTTGGTACAAGGCAGGATGGAACTATTATTTCATTTTGTTGATGCCAAATTCTGACCCTACCGTTCGAATGTTGCAGCAGAAATCGAGACTCATCAGACCAGGTAACGTTTCTCCAATCTTCTATTGTCCAGTTTTGGTGAGCCTGTGTGAATTGTAGCCTCAGTTTCCTGTTCTTAGCTGACAGGAGTGGCACCCGGTGTGGTCTTCTGCTGCTGTAGCCCATCCGTCTCAAGGTTGGTTGTATTGTGTGTTCAGAGATGCTCTTCTGCAGACCTCGGTTGTAACGAGTGGTTATTTGAGTTACTCTTGCCTTTCTATCAGCTGGAACCAGTCTGGCCATTCTCCTCTGGCATTAACAAGGCATTTGCACCCACAGAACTGTTGCTCACTGGAAATTTTCTCTTTTTCGAACCATTCTCTGTAAACCCTAGAGATGGTTGTGTGTAAAAATATATTAAAACGATTAAAAATGTTAATAATAGTCACTTTAAAAAAAAATTAAGGTTAAAAGTTGTTGGAAGAAAGATCAAAGTCCCATAATGCAATTCAAAAACAGAAATAAATGGGGGAGAATAAAAGAAAAAAAAACATGAATGATAAAATATGGAAAACTGCTCATTTATATTTATACAGTTTATATTTTTTACAATGAGAAGAATTATGAAAAGTCAGACATTATAGTCTAAAAATGTTGGGTTGTTGTAACCCAATGTTGGGTTAAATATGAACATTTTAATTGAATTTTTAATTGAATCGAATTTAATTGAAAAGATTACACAACAAAAATCTAATGACAAAAAGTCAAGACAACAAATATGTTTATGTTGCTTTAACTTAATACGTTTATCAGATGTTAACTACATTTTTCAAGGTTATACAGTTTAACCTAATATTTTCAGTCAGTTGATTATTGTAAGTTGAGATTAACTAAAATAGGTAGCAATAATTTTTTTACAGTGTATGTAGGGTTTTTCTATATTTGACCCAATGCTGGGCTACAACAACCCAACATATTTTTCACAGTGTATTAAATTAAGCCTCTTTAGGGTGATAAAGATCTTGTGACGTGATCATCTTGTCAGGGTCTATTTTGCAATAATGGCTGTAACTTTACTCCTGCTTTAATAGCAACCACTCATCTGTTGTGATAAATCTGAAAAGCTTTATGCTGGACTTTGGCCTGCAACTGAACAGGCTGTAAAGATACATGACAACAATGGATAATTCACACCCTGCAGTGCTGGTAAACTCTGTGAGATTAAATATAAAGTGATATCGCTTATTCAGTGTTGCTGCTGCCAACAGGTAATCAATGATTATCTTATCGTTCACTAGTTATGAGGCTTTTATCAGAACCCATGTGATATATAACACTGACATTTAAGTGACATCACAGAACAAATCAAAGGTCGTTCACTTTATAAACGCAGTGTATATAAATATGAAAAACTTGTCTTACATCGATCATTAAAATAACAGATTTGAAAATTTACTAAAACAATAATCAGCAGTGGTATCATTTCATTAAACCTTTCTACACTAAAAAAATACAATTGAGGTTGGTTCATTGGTTGAGGTTGGTTGGTTGTGGTTGGTTGGTTGTGGTTCATTGAGGTTGGTTGGTTTGTTGGTTGGTTTATTGGTTGTGGTTGGTGTTGGTTGGTTGGTTGGTTAGTTGGTTGTGGTTGATTGAGTTTGATTGGTTGTGGTTGGTTGAGGTTGGTTAGTTGGTTGAGGTTGGATGGTTGAGGTTAGTTGGTTGGTTGTGGTTCATTGAGGTTGGTTGGTTGTGGTTGGTTGGTTGGTTGGTTTATTGGTTGTGGTTGGTGTTGGTTGATTGGTTAGTTGGTTGTGGTTGGTTGTGGTTGGTTGGTTGGTTGGTTGTGGTTGGTTGGTTGGTTGGTTAAGGTTGGTTGGTTGTGGTTAGTTTGTTGGTTGGGTGGTTGTGGTTAGTTGGTTGGTTGGTTGGTTGGTTGGTTGGTTGAGGTTGGTTGGTTGGTTGGTTGGTTGTGGTTGGTTGTGCTTCATTGAGGTTGGTTGGTTGGTTGTGCTTGTTTGAGGTTGGTTGGTTGTGGTTGGTAGTGCTTCATTGAGGGTGGTTGGTTGTGCTTGGTTGGTTGGTTGTGCTTGGTTGAGGTTGGTTGGTTGTGGTTGGCTGTGCTTCATTGAGGTTGGTTGGTTGGTTGGTTGTGCTTGTTTGAGGTTGGTTGGTTGTGGTTGGTTGTGCTTCATTGAGGTTGTTTGGTTGGTTGTGCTTGGTTGAGGTTGGTTGGTTTGTTTGTTGGTTGTGGTTGGTTGAGGTTAGTTGGTTTGTTCTGGCTGGTTGGTTGTGGTTGGCTGTGCTTCATTGAGGTTGGTTGGTTGGTTGGTTGTGCTTGGTTGAGGTTGGTTGGTTGTGGTTGGTTGTGCTTCATTGAGGTTGGTTGGTTGGTTGTGGTTGGTTGAGGTTGGTTGGTTTGTTTGTTGGTTGTGGTTGGTTGAGGTTAGTTGGTTTGTTCTGGCTGGTTGGTTGTGGTTGGTTAGTTGGTTGTGGTTGGTTGAAGTTGGTTGTGGTTGGTTGGTTGGTTGGTTGAGGTTGGTTGGTTGGTTGGTTGAGGTTGGTTGGTTGTGGTTGGTTGAAGTTGGTTGTGGTTGGTTGGTTGGTTGGTTGGTTGGTTGAGGTTGGTTGGTTGTGGTTAGTTTGTTAGTTGGCTGTGGTTGGTTGGTTGGTTGTGGTTAGTTGGTTGGCTGTGGTTCATTGAGGTTGGTTGGTTGTGGTTGGTGTTGGTTGGTTGGTTAGTTGGTTGTGGTTGATTGAGGTTGGTTGGTTGGTTGGTTTATTGGTTGTGGTTGGTGTTGGTTGATTGGTTAGTTGGTTGTGGTTGGTTGGTTGGTTGTGGTTGGTTGGTTGGTTGTGGTTAGTTTGTTGGTTGGGTGGTTGTGGTTAGTTGGTTGGTTGGTTGGTTGGTTGAGGTTGGTTGGTTGTGGTTGGTTGTGCTTCATTGAGGTTGGTTGGTTGGTTGGTTGTGCTTGGTTGAAGTTGGTTGGTTGTGGTTGGTTGTGCTTCATTGAGGTTGGTTGGTTGGTTGGTTGGTTGTGCTTGGTTGAGGTTGGTTGGTTTGTTTGTTGGTTGTGGTTGGTTGAGGTTAGTTGGTTTGTTCTGGCTGGTTGGTTGTGGTTGGTTAGTTGGTTGTGGTTGGTTGAAGTTGGTTGTGGTTGGTTGGTTGGTTGGTTGGTTGAGGTTGGTTGGTTGTGGTTAGTTTGTTAGTTGGTTGTGGTTGGTTGGTTGGTTGTGGTTAGTTGGTTGGCTGTGGTTCATTGAGGTTGGTTGGTTGGTTGGTTGTGGTTGGTGTTGGTTGGTTGGTTGGTTAGTTGGTTGTGGTTGATTGAGGTTGGTTGGTTGAGGTTGGTTGGTTGGTTGTGGTTAGTTGGTTGGTTGTGGTTGATTGAGGTTGGTTGGTTGTGGTTGGTTGGTTTATTGGTTGTGGTTGGTGTTGGTTGGTTGGTTGTGGTTGGTTGAGGTTGGTTGGTTGTGGTTAGTTGGTTGGTTGGTTGGTTAGTTGGTTGGTTGGTTGGTTGGTTGGGTGAGGTTGGTTGGTTGTGGTTGGTTGTGCTTCATTGAGGTTGGTTGGTTGGTTGTGCTTGGTTGGTTGGTTGTGGTTGGTTGAGGTTGGTTGGTTTGTTTGTTGGTTGTGGTTGGTTGAGGTTAGTTGGTTAGTTCTGGCTGGTTGGTTGTGGTTGGTTAGTTGGTTGTGGTTGGTGGTTGAGGTTGGATTGTTGGTTGTGGCTGGTTGTGGATGATTGAGGTTGGTTGGTTGTGCTTGGTTAAGGTTGGTTGGTTGGTTTGTTGGTTGTGCTTGGTTAAGGTTGGTTGGTTGTGGTTGGTTGGTTGTGCTTGGTTAAGGTTGGTTTGTTGCTTTGTTGGTTGTGCTTGGTTAAGGTTGGTTTGTTGGTTGTGCTTGGTTGAGGTCGGTTGGTTGGTTTATTAGTTGTGGTTGGTTGAGGTTGGTTAAGGTTGGTTTTGGCTGGTTGGTTGTGGTTGGTTAGTTGATTGTGGTTGGTTGAGGTTGGATTGTTGGTTGTAGTTAGTTGAGGTTAGTTAGTTGGTTGTGGTTGGTTGGTTGAGGTTGGTTGTGATTGGTTGGTTGGTTGGTTGGTTGGTTGGTTAGTTGGTTGTGGTTGGGTGAGGTTGGATTGTTGGTTGAGGTTGGTTGATTGGTTGTGGTTGATTGGTTTTGGTTGTGGTTGGTTGGTTGGTTGGTTGGCTGTAGTTGGTTGGTTGTGGTTGATTGAGGTTGGTTGGTTGGTTGTGGTTGATTGGTTGTGGTTGATTGTGCTTCATTGAGGTTGGTTGGTTGGTTGGTTGTGTTTGGTTGGTTGGTTTGTTTGTTGGATGTGGTTGGTTGAGGTTAGTTGGTTGGTTCTGGCTGCTTGGTTGAGGTTGGATTGTTGGTTGTAGCTGGTTAGTTGGTTGTGGCTGGTTGTGGATGATTGAGGTTGGTTGGTTGTGCTTGGTTAAGGTTGGTTGGTTGGTTTGTTGGTTGTGCTTGGTTAAGGTTGGTTGGTTGGTTTGTTGCTTTGTTGGTTGTGCTTGGTTATGGTTGGTTTGTTGGTTGTGCTTGGTTGAGGTCGGTTGATCGGTTTATTGGTTGTAGTTGGTTGAGGTTGGTTAAGGTTGGTTTTGGCTGGTTGGTTGTGGTTGGTTAGTTGATTGTGGTTGGTTGAGGTTGGATTGTTGGTTGTAGTTAGTTGAGGTTAGTTAGTTGGTTGTGGTTGGTTGGTTGATTTGTTGGTTGTGGTAGGTTGAGGTTGGTTGTGGTTGGTTGGTTGGTTGGTTGGTTAGTTGGTTGTGGTTGGGTGAGGTCAGATTGTTGGTTGAGGTTGGTTGATTGGTTGTGGTTGATTGGTTTTGGTTGTGGTTGGTTGGTTGGTTGGTTGGTTGGCTGTAGTTGGTTGGTTGTGGTTGATTAAGGTTGGTTGGTTGGTTGTGGTTGATTGGTTAGTTGGTTGTGGTTGGTTTGTTGGTTGGTTAGTTGGTTGTGGTTGGTTTGTTGGTTGGTTAGTTGGTTGTGGTTGGTTGAGGTTGGATTGTTGGTTGGTTGTGGTTGGTTGGTTGGTTTGTTGGTTGGTTGTGGTTGATTGAGGTGGGTTGGTTGTGGTTGGTTGGATGGTTGGTTGTGGTTGATTGGTTGTGGTCGGTTGGTTGGTTGATTGATTGGTTGATTGTGAAATAAAACTTTGATCCCTTTTGATTGATGGGAAAAAAATCTCCCAACCCCATTTTATCATTATATACCAATAGGGATGCAAATTCAAATTAGCATTTAGCATCATTATATTAGCTCTCAAGCTTCATTATCATTTGGGAGTTCGCTGTTGTGGATTAACACAACTCAACCAGACATTGCAATGTCTACATTCCTGAAAGAAAGTCAGTATATATAATGAAGGCGTTTGTGGGAGTTCAGAAAAGGTTCTAACTATGTATAAAATAACTTCTGCTTGAGTGATTTAGTGCTTTATAAATTCACTGATCTTTTTTACGCACAAACAGCAACACTACCCTCTAGTGTAAGAAAGCTGAGAGATCACAAATGTATTTTATGTATTTTTGATAGACAGACATAACTCACAATTTATGAAATGAGATTAAAGAGACTGTGTAACATATCTTTATTAAAAATATAGAATAATTCTTTCACCATTTTACACAGAATACAATAAATGAAATGCATTAGCTGCAGTAGCAATTATATATAAATATATATATTTTTTTTTCCCATTATGAATTTTCAAACCAAACCATAATTTTCTAACCAATGCAAGCATCTAAATTCCTTCATTTAGCATGCTATTATGAGACCATTATTCAAAAATAAATGCAGTGGTCGCTTCAAAATGTCATCATGATGAGGTGATTTCGACACGTTAATTGCACCAATGTAATTTAAATACTCTTATACTGCTCATTTGTACTCTTTGATGTTATGAATACAGTCTTTTTCATTCATCACACTCACCGCCAGAGGTCGACTCTTTTATTTTATTTCCAATAATCCCATGCAGCAACTTTCAGTTTTCCTCACAGTCTGGTTTTTCTGGTTTAATATTTTTTCCAATGTTTTTGAACTCTCTGACTGTTCATCAGAGTTTTTTTGGGCATGTTCCATCACTGGTGTTTGACCCTGCGTGTATTTTTGACTGTGCTTTATCTAATAAAGCTGCATGCGTTCATCACAGACAGTTTCTCTCACACAGCAAATTAAAGGCAAATTTAAATAAAAAGAAACACAAGCTATATTTACAAAAATACAACTCTACTTACAACTTTTACTTACATCTACTATATACATTTGGCCGTTTATTTGTATTCCCAGGGAATCAGCAACATGATCTTACCATTGTACCATGTTTTCCTGTTACAGGAACTCAATCATTACAGCTCTATTTTTCAGTATAAAAAATATATATATATATTTATATAAATTTATCATTTGACTTCATAATAAAGTGGCAGTGATGTGGCTTCATGTCCCATATTCTATAAACGTGCATCATAATCAAGACATAAACTTATAAAGTCTTATTACACTTTGAGGAGCTCTGGATCAGAGCTCAGAGATGCTGCTTTCACTGAATCATTCATCATTCTGTCAAACCTGTAAAACACACAGAACACGGAGCAAAAATGAAAAAAAAGACAAATATTGATAAAAAATGTGCTAAACAAATATTGTATGATCTGTCATTATAGCAAGTGCTTTACCTCTCTCAATTCTGGTTTTCTGTTAAACAGAGCAAAGTCGTGTTTAGTCAAATTTAGTTATTTTCTTTAAGATTGGCCTTAACATTTTCAAATATGCCTCAAAAAAATGTTCATAAATCTACTTTGAATTTGAAACGTAAGACCGATCTGTCTAAACTAGACACAGTCTGGTAATCTTTAACATTTGTCGGCACTTACCAAAAATTTTCAGGGTTGTCAATACTCCATTTTTCCGAATTGTCTCTTTCCATTTTCTTTTGTTTGTTATAAAATGAATTCCTAAAACATGAGATGGGGAAAACTGTATTAACTACAGTACTACAGTTACCTAAATATTCTAAACGTTATCTAAAATACAATATTCAAAATTGTTTAGCTACTGGTTGTGCATGCAGAATAAAAGGCTCAGCCTGAGTGTATGCTGTAACATTCAATCAAATAAAGAAACAAAACACAAAAAAAAATCATGCAAATATTGACATTTTTACATGAATATTTACTGCACAAAAAATAAAGGGAACACTTGGAGTTAGATTGGGTTGTTTAAGTGTTCCCTTCATTTTTTGAGCAGTTTATATATATATATATATATATATACATACATATATTATAGGTGGGCATAGATTAATTTTATTAATCTAGATTAATCTAGATTAAAATGGCTCATTTGAATTCTGCCCAAGGCATTCAGAGTATGTGTGCTACCCAAACGATAAGTCTTTGAGAACGGGTTTCTCAAGCCAGGTGTCGCATTAGACCAGGGGCTCATCTCCTGTTTCCAAAATGCATCACAAACTGCTTGAGAAACTGTTCTACTATGATAATTGGTGATGAAAATAAATGATGTTCAATAAGATGTACTTGTGTTTACTAACTGTTTATTCAGTTAAACATGAATGTTGAACTGTAGGCCTACATAAGCTCCAAACAGCGATTTTTATACTTGCTTTTGATGTACGTATATACAGAAAATGCTGCTTCGCAAAGGAAAGTTCACACAGCCCTCACGGTGTCAAACATTGAGTATGTTTACATGGGCAACAATACTTTAATACAATTTTAATATGATTAAAACAATACTCTGATTAAGAGTCTACCATGTAAATAGCGATTTTTGATTACTTAATGCGACTAAAATCATAACTGAACTAAACAGAAATGAATTGAGACGTGGAGTATGCAGATATTAGTAGCAATACTGACAAACTATTACCGTCATGTAGGACTTTCGCCATATTTTCCGACAAGATCCACACATGCGGCTGTCAGTAAAGGACCGCACAGACACACAGACACGCACACACACACATCGCGAAATGCGGAAGTTTTTTTCTTCTCATTTGGCGTGCGTTATTAAATTCCATAACACTCTCACCTGTCCTTACTCATTTATTTGCGTCTAATACCCCAGTTTGTCATGAAGGCATGAATTAAATGTTCGTGAGTTAAAGTGAAACTGCTGAACTGCAGTTAGAGTCAGGCATCATACTGATTTGATTCAGAAGGGCACTTCTTTCCCAGACGGTTCACCGGTCAGGTATACATCCGCGCTAAACTATCAAGGTGAAAGTCATCATAGCTTACGTAGAATAGACCCAGCTCTCACCCAACTTTGAGAATAGATTAACTGCGATATTTTTTTTTCAGCACGTTAACGCCAATAACGGCCCACCACTAATATATATATATATATATCTATATATATCTATATATATATATAGATAGATATATATATATATATATATATATATAGAGAGAGAGAGAGAGAGAGAGAGAGAGAGAAATCTGTTATTACTAACTTACTTGGTAAAATAGACAGTCAATGGCACCCCAGCCAAAATGGTCAAAGACAGGAGAACAGCTAGAGTAATGACGACGACTTTATTGAAACCTTCAAAGTTTCCAGAACTGTCCTCCACTTGGATTTTCACTTCTGTACCAAAAATATTCTCCAGTTCAGATGTTAAAACATGATGCTCAGTGTAGATTTTCCTGTGGAAATGAAAATAGTTTGAATACTGTCCTGTAACATTCTCATCCTAATTATATAAAACAGATGTAATTCAGGCAATATATATGCCATTTGAAATAGCATCTGTTGCAGCATTATACAGTACATTTATTTACTGATCTCGATCAATTTAATGCATCCTAGATGAAGCTACGTATCTTTAATGGTACTTTTGAACCATAAAATATTATGGTTTCCACAACAATATAACAAAGCACAACTTTTATTAACAATGATAATTATAATAATAAAAAAATTCTTGATCATTAAAATGATTTCTGAAGTAATACTAAATACGAGTATTGATGCAAATAATCAGCTTTGCATCACAAGAGTCACATTTGTAAAAAAAAAAAAAAAAAAATTAATGTATAAAAAGGCTTATTTTAAATGTAATTAATTCTTCACTGTATGCTTTGCATATATCAGAAACTTTACTTGTATCTTTGTACAAACAGGATGCTAAATCAATAGACTTGAGAGCAGTTAGAGATATTAAATAATAAAAAAAGGAAATAAGATCAGTTTTAACTACATTATTCAAGAATCTATCAATGCCAGTGAGGAACTTTAATTTTAAAGAGCATAAAGTCAGCTCTGCTCACGAAACGATTGACTTTAACTATTATAAGCGTATTTATTTAAAACTTTTTTTAACTAAAACTTTTCTATATCTTTAGCATCCTTATATGCGTTGATTGTTTTGTTTAAAAAGATGGACATTAGTTCAACTTACTCTTTGACTTCATCTGCTTCAATGATGCCGCCACTGGAGTCCATAGAGATAAAGCTAATGTAAGTCTTGTCTGTGGATTTTCGAGAATTGATGCGTATCTCATTCCCACCATCTGCTGTCACACTGAGAATTTTCACAGTCCAGCCAAAAACTGTGTTCATGGAACTGAAGAAAGAAAAACATTATCATATAAAGAAGTACCAATGCAAAATTCTGTCTAATTTGTAAATCAGCAAACGAGCAAAAAATGTATTTTTTATTTATCTTTCTTCAAACATCCACTTTCTCTCTTTGAAGACACAGTACAATTAACTTCACCAATGCTCTTGTCATGCCTCACTAAAACAATATTTCAACAGCTAACAGAAATTACTCACTCTTCTATCTCTGGTATCATCTTTTCCACTATGTGCACAGGCTGATTTAGAGAGATGACAGTGACGCTGATACCGTATGCACTTTCTTTCACATGTACCTGTGGGTGACAAACATATTGACTTAATCCTTGCAATGATTGGCCTGTATTTCTCCTCCTCATCCAATTAAATTGCATTTCAGGCTCTTTTTATGCTGTTTTGAGCAGTACTGATACAGTCCAAGCATTCTCTTTCTCTCTCTTCCTTATCCGTTTCTGCTTACCTCTACTGTTGTCCTTGTGAAAAGTCCATGTTTATCAGTGGCTTTAACCTCATAGGTGACCAGAGAGTCTACAACACTGGACGCATCCAGAACGTAGAGCTGACCAGTGCTTGCATCAACATCCAGCACAGAAGTGGACTTCACCAGTGAATACTGCAGTTTCGAGCTCTCGTCCACATCAGGGTCTGTTGCCTGAGGGATACATAGCATCCAACTACTGAAGTAAATGAAGTGAACAATGTATATATAGCAAAGAACTGCATTACTGTTGATTAAGGGTTGCTATGCAGTTCCTAAGGTGTTCTAGGAATCTTCTAGGGCATCCTAGGAATGTTCTTAGTTGTTCGGAGGTGTTCTAGGAATGTTCTTAGTTG
Source organism: Danio kyathit (assembly GCA_903798195.1). Taxonomy (NCBI): domain Eukaryota; kingdom Metazoa; phylum Chordata; class Actinopteri; order Cypriniformes; family Danionidae; genus Danio; species Danio kyathit. The sequence goes on along the minus strand of LR812519.1, from coordinate 66,656,236 downwards.
TTCGGAGGTGTTCTAGGAATGTTCTTAGTTGTTCGGAGGTGTTCTAGGAATGTTCTTGGTTGTTCTGCGAATGTTCTGAGATGTTCTAGGAATGATCTGAGGTGTTCTGTGAATGTTCTACGGGGTTATAGAAATGTTCTTGGTTGTTCTGAGGTGTTCTAGAAATGTTCTAGCAATATTCTATGCTGTTCTGGGAATGATCTAGGGAGTGGGCTTTACCAGCGAATATTACTAAGTCCTCATCCACATTAGGGTCTGAGCAACATGCAGCATCCATGTTTAAACTATTGAAATTAAAAAAAATTTCCTCTGTACTTCCATAGCATCCAAGAAAATGGTATATAAGAACTTGATAGATTTTTTAATCTAAAGACATTTTTATGGAATGATGGGGCTCTCTGGTTTTCATGGAGCCACCTGTGCCAATCAAGAATTTAATTTTTAAGAGTTTATTACAACAAAACATGTAATGTAATGTGCATTATTACAGTGCACTGATTGTGTATGGCCATGCATTCAAGGCGATTTACAGTCGTGTAAGGGGGTCTCTCCTCACCAAGCTTCTTATTTACATTTTTTTTGTCTTGTGTCTAGTCCAAATATCTAAAAATTCTTAAACCAAGAAGGATTTTCTAGACTAGGGAGGATTTGTCATCAAACTAAAAGCTCTCTTTCGGGCTGGCGCCCGTCCCGGCCGTGAGTCGCTTTGCCGCAGCTCTTCAGCCTGGAGACCGCTGGCTTTACGTTCCAGGTGGCTTCGACCTGTTCTCCCCCAGTCCCCGTCTCCTGTTTCTTTGGATGGCCTTCTTCGGATCAGCTAACCTACGCTCGCTAAGCAAAACATCGCCTTCCCCAGAAGGGATTCCTCTGCCGAAAATGGCTCTAATAAATGCCCGGTCTTTGGTGAAAAAGACTTTTCTGCTAAATGACTTCTTCACCATGCACAGTTTGGATTTTATGTTCATCACTGAATCATGGACTAAGGTTGGTGATTTAACTCATTTTTCAGAACTGGTTCCAGATGACTGTATCTTTTTTAATTCCCCCCGCCCGAACAAGAGAGGGGGTGGTTTGGTGACTGTTGTAAAGGAATCTTTTTTTAGACCATTGCCGGTCTGTTTCGGTAGATATATTTACCAGCTTTGAAGTACAACTTTTGCATCTTGACTGGAATGGTCCTATTCTATTAGCTGTGTTTTATCGTCCCCCTCACTCAGCTACGGACTTTATACAGCAATTCACAGAATTCATTGGCAATATTGCCATGAAATATGATTGTTTTTTACTAGTGGGTGATTTTAACATTCATGTTTGCTGTCAGGCACTCCCTTTATCTAAGGAGTTTCTTAACCTTATTGACTCTTTTAGTCTGGTTCAATGGATAACAGATCCAACCCATACCCTAGACCTTGTTCTCTCTCACGGGCTTGCTGTCTCTGATATTGAGTTTTTTGACTTTCCGCTTTCTGACCATAAGCCGATCTTTTTTTCCATGTTTCTTCCTACGCTCCCTTTATCCACTAATATTAATGTAACACTGTCTCGTTATTATTCTCCTACATTTGATGCCATTTTAATCAGTGTTTTTTGGAAACTTGCTCTCATCATTTTTTGGATCTACCACTATTTGACCTGGATGCTGACAAACATCTCAGTCTCCTAAACTCGGCCTGGCTGAGCGTTTTAGATCTTACTGCCCCATTCAAGCCTCATATAAAAAAAACACAAACCTGCTTTATGGCACAACGCAAATACTCGTTTGCTCCGCCAAGCCTGTAGAAAGGCTGAGCGGAAATGGAAAAAGCATAAATTGTAAATTTCTTATGAGATGTTAAAAGACAGTCTCTCAGATTATCAGTCAGCTGCAAAATCTGCCAAGGCTTCTTATTTTTCTGATCTCATTGTGAAAAATCACTCTACACCTAAAGCTTTGTTCGCAGATATAGACTCTGTTGTAAATCCAGCTGTTCAATCAATGCCAGTTGCTTCTAATGATCTATGTGAAAGCTTTCTGAGACACTTTACTGACAAAATCTCCATTTTAATGCCAAAACTCTGCTCTGCTACCATTGATCCTTCTCCCACTTTGTATCTGGTTTATTGGGATGCTTTTGATCCCATTTCTCTACAATCACTGAAAAATGTAATTATTAATATTAAACTTTCCTTAAGTCCCAATGATATCATCCACCCTAAATTTCTAAAACAAATTATTGACACTGTCGGCCCAGGCTTGACTTCCTTTTTCAATAAGTGCCTCTCCACTGGCTCTTTTCCCAATGAACTTAAAATGGCTACTGTCACTCCGCTTCTCAAAAAGCCTTCACTGGATCCCTCTATTTTGAATAACTTTCGCCCAATCTATGTCTTACAATTCTGCTCTAAAATTTTTGAAAAATTGTACTTGATCAACTGCACCCTTTTTTAAAAAGCAACTCTATCGCTGAAATCAGTCTGGGTTCAAAATGGCTCATAGCACTGAAACGGCCCTCCTCAGAGTACTTAATGATATCCTGCTAGCCACTGACTCCGGCGATTCTGTGGTCCTGGTTCTTCTAGATCTGTCAGCAGCATTTGATACTGTTGACCACTCTATTCTGCTGTCCAGATTAGAGTCAGATGTGGGCTTGAAAGGCACAGTCCTTAAGTGGTTTAAGTCTTTTGTATCTGATAGAAAATTTTCAGTAAAATTAGGTAACTTCTCATCCTCGTTTGCTGACCTCACTTGTGGCCTCCCTCAAGGCTCAGTCTTAGCTCCCTCACTTTTTTCATTATATATGCTTCCGCTAGGGGCCATTCTAAGAAATCATGGAGTGTCTTTTCAATTCTATGCTGATGACACCCAGATTTACTTACCTATTAAGAGGAATGACCCTCTCGCTCTTAGTACCCTACTAAGGTGCTTGGATGAGATCAAAATCTGGCTATCACACAATTTTTTATCTTTAAATGAGAATAAAAACAGAGGTGATTGTCTTTAGCCCTACTGACAATGTTCAGGCCACTTGCCTAGATCTGGGCTGCTTATCTGCCTTCAGATCCCCCCGTGTCCGCAACCTGGGTGTCATCCTTGATGAGTCATTGAAACTAGACAAACAGATCAGTTCGGTTATTGGTTCCAGTTTTTATCAGCTTTGTTTGCTGTCCAAAGTCAAACATTTCTTAAATCCCACCACTCTAGAGATTGCTGTTCATGCTTTTATTTCATCACGGTTAGACTAATGCAATGCACTTTACTGTGGCATTTCAAAATCACAAATTTCCCGCCTTCAGTTGGTCCAAAATGCTGCTGCTAGATTTATTTGTAATAGCAGAAAATATGACCACATTACCTTCTAAGGGGCCTCCATTGGCTGCCTGTCCAATTCAGAATTGATTTTAAAGTGCTTTTACTGGTATATAAATCCCTCCATAATATCTCTCAGAGCTGCTTCATCCTTACACTCCTGTGAGATCTCTTAGGTCAAGTGATCAAAATCTTCTTTTAGTTCCTCAGTCCAGACTGAAACGTAGAGGGGACAGAGCTTTCTCTGTGGCAGGCCCTCGGTTGTGGAACACCTTGCCCCTAGATATTAGGATGGCTCCATCACTATCTATTTTTAAATCTCTTTTTAAAACGTACCTTTTAAGCTTGGCTTTTTATTATTATTTTAATAGTCCCTTCTACTGCTACTTTCTTACATTTTACAGACGTTTCTCTTGTCTTATTTCTATGTTTTGTATTCTGTCTTTTTATTTTTTGACTTGTCTTGTGTTCAGCACTTTGGTCAGCCTTGTGACTGTTTTTAACTAGTAACAAATATTGTCTTGTCTTCAGAAATAAGATGCCAAAATTAAGTGTGTTTTTCCTCACAACACGTAAAATAACCTGCCAATAGGGTGAGCATAAAAAAGTCTTATGACAACACAAGATTATTTTAAGGGCAGATGGAGGGATTTTGGCCAGGCCTTACACCTCTGCTGTTTACAAGAAGTGCCATGGGACTTTTAATGACTACAGAGAGTCAGGACCATGATTTAACGTCTCATCCAAAAGACAGAAATCTAAATAATAAGTGATTCTAATCTTATGACAGCTCTCATATATACTGTACATTACTGAGCCTTGTCTTGTGTTTTCATTTATTAGTGAGTCTGATCACTTTAAAAACTTGCAACACACCTCTCTTTACAGGAAACATGATTAGAAGACACTACTACATGTCTAGTAGTAGAAAACGAGGGTTAAGGCATTGAACAAATCCTTCACCCTGTAGTAAGTATGTGTGAGCAGTGATGCCTAAGGTTTGTTTGAGCTTCGATCAACCATGGCTCGTTATTATATGCATTTAGTATTACGATGTAATATCTCGGCTGTGTATTTAAAACATGGCAGTTCCTTTGTTTTCATTCTAGCTAGCTCCATGAGCGAGTGACGTATATCGGTAAACCAATAGCGTTCAGCTGCCGCGTCTAGCTCCGTCTTTTGTTACCCTTTAGGCCTGTTGGTACCCTTTGCAATGGGTACCCCAAAAAGTGGTATGGTACAGTTCGGTTCGGTACGCCTTTTGACAGTGGAAACGGCCATAAATGCGTACCGAACTGAACCATAACATACCGTACCATACCACTCAGTGGAAACGGGCCATTAGTAAATGCCACTATGCATAATATAAATACAGTTTCTATATCCATTTTTGAAAAGCACCCATACACCGATACACTTACCTGGACTTTCACTATAGGGAATTTGTATGGAGCAATATTGAAAATTTCAGCTGTATATTTTTCAGCGTCAAACACGGGAGCCTCATTCACGTTCTCAACCTGAACACTGACCTGAAAGAAGTCAAAATGTTGAATGTCAGCTTTGTTTTAAGAAAGAAACTTTGACTTTGACTTTGATCCTGGAAGAGTAAGACTTAGGTATGAAACACATTCTATGTAAGTATGTAAACAAAAACTTTTTTTTTCTTAAATGTGTCAATTCAAATTACTCCGTACATTTCATGTGTTGCTTTTATGGGGCATACTATACAGCCCCATTAAGAATTGTTGTATTTTTTGTACTGTTAAACAATTGTTGTAAGTCAACTACATTCAAAAACAAAATAACAGCCCTCATGTATAAAAAAAAAGCTACAGGAATAATAACGTTCAATTTAAAGATCTGTTACCACACTGCAAAAATATGCTTTTCTTTCTTAGAGTTTTTGTTGTGTTTCTAGTCCAAATATCAAAGAATTCTTAAATCAAGAAGCATTTTCTAGACAAGCAAAAAATACTGGCTTGTTTTAAAAAATGATATGTCAAAATGAAGTGAGTGTTTTCTTAAAACAAGCAAAATAATCTGCCATTGGCGTCAGCAAAATAATTTTGTCAAAAAGAAAAACAAGATTGTTTTTCTTAAGCCAATGCCAGATTCTGGGCATTTATTTCTGAAAACAAGACAATTTTTTTGTCTTGATTTTAGAATTTTTAGATATTTGGATTAAAAACAAGACAAATACTCTGAGTAAGAATGGTATTTTTGCAGTGCACTTTATTACCTAAAAGAAGGCATGGTGATGCCAAAATGAATGTTAAATGCTTCTATAAAGTTGCTTTGTGGCCTAAGTTTGTACTGAGGAAGATACCGTTGTCTCTGCAGTGTTTGGTGGAGTTCTGGTGTCCATAGCCTCTACAATGAGGATGTACCACTCCACGTCCTCCTTGTCAAGTGATTTTAGAGCTTTTAGGGTTCCCTCAGCATCCACAGAAAAGACGTCCTCATGTGACTTCATGTTATAGTTGACTGTAACCAGTAAGCTCCCTGTTAATGCCTTGACGGTGCCTACTATTGTGGCCTCAGGTTCATTCTCCTTGATTAAGAAGTTGTAGGAGGAACTCTCAAAAGACACACTCTCAGTGAGAGAAGCAATTTTGAATTGGATCAAGACTTCGGCTACAGAGAGAACAAAGATGTTAGCTTTGACGTTCATCGGGTAAGATTTAAATAACTACACATGGAACTTGGTAGTAATTGTTGTTTACTTCATACATTAACACCAGATTCCCTAAAAAATTTGTGCAAACTAAATCCAAACCTTTATCAGATAGGGGTGGTGTTCCATGATCTGTCGCTATGGCACTAAGGGTTAGCAGTGTGTCTTCTGTGACTTCACTAAGGTCAGAGGTCAAAGTGATGTCTCCTGTTTCAGCATCCAGTGCAACCATGGAAGAGACTTCAGAGAAACTACAGAAAGATGACAGTAATGCATCAGGTTTCCTTTAATGATTCTGAAAAATGTTGATACTGTTAGGACTGTGTTGTTTTGGTTTTGTGTGTTTGATTTGTTCTAGGTTGGGGGTGTGCCTGCAGCTCACCTGATGCTGGTCAGCGCCCTTATTTAAACTCCGTGAGAGTTTCATTGTCTGTTGGGCAGTTGGCCTGAGCTGGGCTCCAATTTGGGCTTTATGTTTTACATCCAAACGCTATCACTGACAACACTTATCACACCCATTCACTTGCTTTTCACACTGATTGAACACACTGATGCTGGTGTTTTGATTGTTATTTTCAATTGTGTTAAAATAAATATTCTTTTCGATTATATTTCGCCCTGTCGTTTCCCTCAATGTTACATCTTTGAGCTAGATGTAACATATGGGGGCTCGTCCGGGATATATTAGTAAACTTGATTTACTCAAAGGATACTGGCTGGTGCCTTTGACACCTAGGGCACAGGAAATTACTGCTTTTGTAACTTCTTCAGGGCTATTTTCTTATTCTGTCATGAGCTTCGGATTACGAAACACTCCTGCGACATTTCAGGGATTAATGAATTGTGTAGTACAGGGGTGGGCAAACTCGGTCCTGGAGGGCCGGTGTCCTGCACAGTTTAGCTCCAACTCTAATCAAACACACTTGCTTATAGATTTCAAGTGATCTTGAAGACACTGATTAACATGTTCAGGTGTATTTGATTAGTGTTGGAACTAAACTGTGCAGGACACCGGCCCTTCAGGACCGAGTTTGCCCATCCCTGGTGTAGTAGCTGGTTTAGAGGATTGCGCTGTCTATTTGCATGATGTTATAGTTTACAGTGATAACTGGGATCAACATGGGAGACGGGTGCAAGAAATATTTAAACGTTTAGCTGAAGCTAATTAGGCCGTGAATTTAGCTAAACGTGAATTTGCACAGGCAACGGTTTCTTATTTGGGTGAGGAAGTGGGTCAGGGTATAGTACGCCCTTTGCGCGCTAAAGTGAGCGCGATTGAGAATTATCCTACTGCGTGTACCAAAAAAGAGCTTATGCGGTTTATTGAAATGGCCAGTTATTATCGTGGGTTCTGCCCAAATTTTTCGTCTTTCATTTGTCCACTGACTAATCTATTAAAAAACTCTGCAAAGTTTGATTGGACTCCAAATTGCCAAAAAGCTTTTGAGAATGCGAAGTTGTTGTTGACTGCTACTCCTGTGTTAGCAGTGCCCCAAAGTGGTCTTTCCTTTGAGATTCAGGTTGACGCAAGTCACGTGGGAGCCGGAGCGGTCTTTCTCCAGAGTCATTCTGATGATTTAGTCATCCAAAAAGTTATTTGTCATGCAAATTTAATTCATATCAATTTAATTATTTAGTTATTGAGAAGGAAACGCTGACGCTTATCTGGGCACTTCAACATTTTGATGTGTATGTGGGAGGAGGTTCCCCTTTGACGTTCCTTCACTCATTGCAGAGTCCGAGTCAACGCTTAATGTGATCGATCCTTTTTCTACAGCCATACAACTTGACGATTAAACACATTAAGGAAATTAAAATGTTTTTGCGGACACCTTGTCACATGCCCCTGTGGTGGAGTGATAAGGCGGTATTTTGGTCTCCAACTGATGTGACTTGACCTATTCCTGTATTTATGTTATAAATTTATTTGATGTGGGAATTTTTTTTAAGGGTGGTGTCTTAGTACTCCATTGTTTTGGTTTTGTGTGTTTGATTTGTTCTAGGTTGGGGGTGTGTCTTCAGCGCACCTGGTGTTGGTCAGTGCCCTTATTTAAACTCTGTGAGAGAGTTTGTCGGGGCCGCGGTTCATTGTCTGTTGGGCAGTTGGCCAGAGCTGCACTCCAATTTGGGCTTTATGTTTTGTTTTGCATCCAAACACTATCACTGACAACACTTATCACACCCATTCACTTGCTTTTCACACTGATTGAACATACTGACGTTTTGACTGTTATTTGTTATTTGATTGTGCTAAAATAATTATTCATTTTGATTATATATCTCTGTGTCGTCTTCCTCAATGTTACATCTTTGAGCCAGGTGTGACAATACCTTTAATAGAAATCTTATTTGATACCTTGTTTGTAAAAATAACGCTTGTGTTTACCTGTAGGTAATAAGTGCATTGTCTCCAGCATCTCTATCTGTGGCAGAGACTGTCAGCAGCAACTCTCCAACCTTTGCATCTCTAACCAGAATACTTCTGCTGTAAGTCTCTGAGCTGAAGACTGGAGCATTATCATTGACATCTGTGATACTGACCCTCACTGTGGTGATATTCTGAGGGGAAATCAACCAAAAAAATAATAATTGGTAATATACATTACCCATATTGTACCCATAACTGTTATTAGCTATAGTAACTATATGTGTGGAATTACTTGCAATATACTTAAGACAATAACTCAAATTCAAATGGGATAATATAATCTTTAAGGCTACATGAAATGTATATAAGCTTTTGTTTTTTTTATGTCTTGCTACTTAATTCACCATATGCACGAAACATTCTTTCAGTTCATTTTTTTTTTGTATGCTTAGTGGTAGTTTATAATCAGTTAAACACCTGTATGTTGTGTAAATCCATAGAAAATATTGTGTTCATATTTTAAAGACACATTATGGCATGTTGCAACTTGGTGCAGTGCTTCTTAGATAGAGTGTGACCAACTTTAAAGTTTGTCTTGATCTGTAATGATCAGTCAATTCTAAAATTTGGAAAACAATTGACAATCAGGCAAGTAGTATGTATCTGTAGTATGCTAACAAACAAAGCCTTTTACACCCAGACATTATACAGATATTCCATCACTGCCTTTTTGAGAAATCCTAAACATTATATGTCCCAGGAAGTATTTTTGAGTGTGTTTATGTGCTAAAATACTTTTAATAGATATCTAAACATAGATGTCTTGACAACACCAAATTTGCGCTGTAAGTGAAAATCTAATAAACATCTAAAAATAGTCCAAAAATAGTCTATAGAGTAATTAAACAGACAGGAATGAATGATGTGATGTCTAATCTGTGTATTTGATGACTATTCTAGTTGAGCTGTTTTTAAACATCTTTTCACTGACAGCCCAAATTTTGTCTTCTTTAGATGTCTACTAGATGACCATTAGAGCAAAATTGTTCAATGAGGTGGGTGAATAAAACATTGTGAACACAAATTGAAAATTTGTTTCCATGACTTAATTCAATTCCTCTTTTATTTAAATGATCACAACTTAGTACTATTTAGTTCCCATTTATTTAGTTAAGTTATGAGCAATAATTGCATTAAATATGATGTATGTGATATCTCAACAGAATGAATTCTAAATGAGTTGCCAAAAAATAGAGATTAATACTTTACATTTACTGTGGTATCCCATGATCTGCAGCAACAATGACCATATCATAGACATCCTGTGTCTCCCGATCCAACTCACTGATAGCTTGTAGAATCCCATCCTAGTGGGGAGAATGAAATGAGCATTTTTAAAGAAAATTCTGTAAGATATGAACCTCTAAGTAGTTCTTTAAAATCAGGTACTCACATTGCTGAAACTGAAGAAATTGTTGTAAGTGGAAATAGTGAGGGTGACAAGTCCATTATCTCCAATATCAGCATCTGTGGCTGACATTTTGCACACCTCCCCAGGTGATGACTGTGTGTATTTGCCTTCCTGAATCTCAGTGGGTTCTGGCAGAGGAAGGAATTGTGGGTTGTTGTCGTTTATGTCCAGGATAGTGATGACGACCCGAGCTGTGGAGCTTAAACCATTGACAGGCTGATCTACGGCAATTACCTGAAAATGCAAGCATTATATTTAGTTTGAATACTCAAACATCTTAAGCATTTCGTAAACAGTTATGATAGCTTTGCACCTCTAGTGTGTAATGGTCATTAGTTTCTCTATCCAAGGTGGCATCACTCCTGAGTGATATAACTCCTCGACTGTTGATAACGAAGGTATCGCTATTTATGATAAAGTGACCCTTGGAGAACCCATCCTAAACAGAAAAGAAAACACACAAAAAAGGAGTACATAAAAACTAAATTTCTTCAAGCAGGATCTCTCTGGTGCTGCAGTCACAAAGTCTAAGAGTAGTCTAACAAGACTCCTGCATGAAGAAACAAGAGTTTCCTGTTGTCTTTGCTTTTGACTTCACTGCAGCAACTAATTAGGTCAAATGATTGCAGATAAAATACTGTTGCCCATTCTCAATAGGAAAAGCACAGCAACATTGCTCAAAATGTGTCAACAGCATAAGCCACTGCTAAAGTGTTCCAAGCTGTTGGAAGTGAATTACTACCTGTCAGTGGTCATCTTTATTGCAAGAAAGCACTGGATGCTTGATTTTATAGCTAGGCCAAAGTTAGCATTGTGTATTCATAACCTTTGGTTCATTTGTTCATACAAACGATGACCACATGAGGCTTTCAAGATCCATACCAGGTCAGTGACTATTGTCTGAAGCACACACTGGTCCTGTGGTGAGTTTTCTGGAATAGATACGATGTATTCATCTTGGTCAAATTTGGGTGGGTTTTCATTCACATCCTCAATAGTGATGATTACCACAGTGCTGGCCGTCTTACTGGCATCATCTTGCTGAGCTGCCTATATTTAAAAATAAAATATATGATTACTGAAATCTGTAACATCAACCTAATTAATGTTTTAAGAAAGCTCTGATACCTGTATGTACAGCGTTATCTGGTCAATCTCCTCTCTGTCAAGTGCTGTTGTCACAGAAATGACTCCACTGTTTGGGTTGATATCAAAGCTGCTCTGATATTCACTTGGAAGAACTAAAACAGAAATGTTGATAAACATTCATTCATTTATTTTCCTTCGACAGAAGTCGAAATAGTCCCTTTATTCATCAGGGTTCGCCCCAGCTGAATGAACCGCCAGCTTGTCCAGCATATGTTTTACACATCAGATGCCCTTCCAGCTGCAACCCAGTACTGGGAAACATCCATACACACTCATACACACACATACACTACGGCCACTTTAGTTCGTCCAATGCATCTATAGCGCATGTGTTTGGACCGTGTGGGAAACCGGAGCACTCGGAGGAAACCCATGTCAACACTGGGAGAACGTGCAAACTCCACACTGAAATGCCAACTCACTCAGCCGGTACTCGAACCAGCGACTTTCTTGCTGTGATGTGACAGTGCTAACCACTGAGCCACCGTATCACCCATGTTGATAAATAGCTTTTTCATTATATATTTTTCATAACATATTTTGTATTATTATACTGTACATGCATGTGCTGGAGTAAAGTAATACTTATTAATAAACTTATATAGAATCAATACATATTATATTACATTTAGGAATATGTGCATCTGCATATATTGACTGAAACCTTGATTCTGATTGGCTGGAATGTAAATTAGGTTAGTATTAACACCTCTTACTCAGATCAAAGATCGTGCAGCACTCACATAAACAAGTTAAGGTCAAAGTACAGAAACTTGATATCAATGTTGCTCCGCTTCAGTACTGAAGCATTATATTTTCAAGCAACAAGTAGTTTTACAAAGTAAATATACAGTTCATTGTTAGTAGAAAGACGCTGTACAGATGCAGACGATAATCCCTCTCTCTTTATTTAAAATAAGAGTTTTGAGACTGTCAAAGTGTTGATTGGTTGTTTTTTTTACATTAATAAAATCAATAGTGTTGATTGATCTCAAATTTTATAAAAGCATGGAAGACATTTTGAAAAGATTTGGTGTTGTCGCGAAGTTTTGTTTTCTGTTTTTGATAACATTTCCTGTTATCTTTATAGTGCTTGATTAATGCTTGTATAGTTATGAAAATGTATTGTTTATAAAATGAATTGCTTATTTAAAATTTCAATTATCTTTTTCTCAAAGGGTGTCAAAATTAATTATAATGATTCTTTTAGCACACTACTCTATAACGTCTGATTTAAATCAAGCAGTACAGGTACAGGTGTGCAGTATTTTCTAATTCAATGGACCAGAGTCAATTCTTCTTCTTATATATTTGTATTTCCAATATATATGAAAGAAAAACTTGTATTTCAGACATTTGTCAGGTTTTTGTCCTCAAACGCCCCCTGTGTGTAAGACTAGTTTCTTACACATCTCATCCAGCCTTCTGTTGTGTTTTGCTGGTATTTTTGACTGTTGTAGCTGTGAAATAACTGAAATCATTTTGCCTACTGATACCCACATGGAAAGAGGCTATATGAGGATATATGCGCATTTATGAAACCTATATGCAGTATATATGCACATATATGATAATATGCTGCATGTATATGCCATATATATGCCACATATAGGCAAAATCGCATATATGTGCATATACAGGCCATAGGTCTCCTGTATTGCTTCTTTATATCCACAAATAAGCCCTATATGTACATACAAGATATTTCTCATATATGGCTCATATCTGACTTTGGCAACTGTCATACATGATACCTAGCTCATATTTACTATTATCAAGGCAATAACTAAGAACTGAAAAAAAAATGCAAAATAGTATGTATGTGGCGAACACTTGAAATTGGTATATCACATGTAATTGGCATGTTATGGAATTTAACTGTAGTTAACTGTAGTGTGTGTGTGTGTGTGTGTGTGTGTGTGTGTGTGTGTGTGTGTGTGTGTGTGCGTGTGCGTGTGCGTTTTGTCTGTGTGATCGTGCTTGTTTGTCTCCATTTGTGGTTAATTTATTGTTTTGTTTCTTTAATTGCGCTTCCTGTGGAAAGTTTATTCTTTTCCTTTAAGTTAAATTGGGATTATTGTTGATTATTATTATTATTATTATTATTATTATTATTGAGTTATTCCTTTTCTCCAAGGAGATATTTTTGTGAACTTTTAATTGGTTGGGGATTGTTGTATTTTTATTTGTGTGTGTGAAAATTGTGATGTATGTGGACAATTGTTAATTTTGTTTCTATTGTATTGTAGGAGTCGAGGCTTCCAGGAAGGCCAGTAGTTGTCCCTCGTGCGGTGATGGGATACGACACTGAGTGCAGTGTGTGTGTTGTGTGCTCACGTATGCTTGTGTGCGTGTGTGTGGTGCACTTGCGGTAAGACCATTTGTACTTTTATGGAGTTTGGTGCTACGTAACTAGTTTACCTGCCATTGGTAAGCCTCTAACTCCTATTGTCCTTGTCTGTGTTGATGTGATTGTGCAACTACTGCTGGTGACAAATTTAAGAGATTTTTATATTGGATAATGAAGGAAAATAAAGTTTTGTATTTTTGGTATTCACGTCTCATGCCTATTCCTTACACCAAGAACCTGTGTTAAATTCCCTGTGTTCAGGGTGGCGTAGTCAGCTTCAATTTAGTATTATTTCCTCCCAACTTACCACTTCGCCACATAACAATGGCAAATAAGTGAGCCCACATGGGAAGAACCTATATAAACATATATGTTTTAATATTGGTTTTGATATAGGTCTTTAATATATGTGACATTTATAAAATTGCCCGTTTTCCTATATTATATGTACATATATAAAATTGCCCGTTTTCCTATATTATATGTACATATAATATAGGAAAATGGCCAATTTTATATGTCACGTATTTTAACAACCTATATCAAAACCAATATTAAAACATATATGTTTATATAGGTCCTTCCCATGTGGGTAGTTATTCTGTTGGTACTACTTTAGCTTTGCATTTATCTAAAAAATAACTGCACTCCTTAGAATGTTCATCAGCCAATCAGAATCAAGCATTCAACAGCCTGGTAGATTAAACTATTCAAATGCAATTTATTTACTTATGTTGCTCATCTCATGTACTGTAACACAGCTAGCTGTGCACTCTGGACACTGTTTAAGTGTCCATTTTGAATCTGCCCTGTTAGAAATTAATTTACTACATCTCTCTTGCATTCTTCCTCATATTCAGATTTAAAATTAGTATTTAATCACTAGATCTACCAATGAACTTGTAGTGGTCTGTGTGCATTGCAAATCTTGGGTTAACAGTACCTGTTGTTATGCTGTAAACTACAGGCTCGTTGATGCCCGTGTCGCCATCTTGAGCTTTTATAGCCTCAGGAGTGACGTCTGAGAAATGTCCGATCTGTGGGCAGAAACGACATGGAGGGTTTCATTATTTTAACACATGTGTTTTTAAAGCATTGAACTTGTCTTCTGTTACCTCATTTTCCTCAATGGTTGCCTTGTAGAGGATGTGATCAAAATAAGGGTTTAGATTATCATAGTCAACAATGGTTATTGTAACAGCGGTGGTGTCACTGAGTCCTCCTGGATCCTGAAAAACAAACAGTGTTGTATTAAAATCTACCCCATCACATTCATATCTGCTTGAACTAGGGCAACGGAATATATCGTTACAACATCAATATCGCAATGTTAGCATCTGCAAGTCCCATCGCAGTATCTGCAATGTTGAGGCAGAATAATAGTTGACCAAGAACCACAGCTGATTGTGTTTGTGTTTTTAAGGCCTCTGATTGTGTAAGCATTTAACAATCAAACAAGAACTGATAATGTTGTAAAGATTAATTGTATTTTAGTACACACACACACACACACACACACACACACACACACACACACACACACACACACACACACACACACACACACACACACACACACACACACACACACACACACACAATGAAATCTACAGTTATTTTACATTTGATTACTCAATTTGTGTACCTGACTGGTCTGACTGGTCTACCTGAATACTGCTAGACTTCCAGAAAGAATTGTTGTTGTTGTTGTTTCATTTAGATCTTTGCTCTACTAATTTTGTCAATACTTTTGATTCGTTTATTATATTTAATGCAGAGGCAATCTACAAAATCACTCTAATCAACAATGTAAAATTATGTAAATTCTTTCCAAATTGAGCTATTAATTTCACCTGCTATAATGATATACACTATCGCAATATGTATAACAGAAAAATAAAATGTTGCAATGTCAGTTTTTCCAATATCGTTCAGCCCTAGCTTGAACATTCTGCAAATTAAATAAGAAATAAACAACTTTAGGGTGAGTAAAAATCGTAGATTTAGTTGTTTTTTTTCCCTTGGGCACTATAGTAAAATGGAGACTGGTCTAGTAGGATGTCTGAGAATATGTCTTTACTTGAGCTTCCACTGTGAAGATGTACTGCTGAAAGTTGTTGTAGTTCAGGCGATTCAACAACCTGATATTTCCATCACTTCTCACTTCAAAGTCATCTGGTGCTGGAGGCTGTCAGGAAATGTGATTTAAATAAGAACTGCATAGTTAAAAATGAACTATATAGTTTTGTGGAAGCCTGTGTTAATAATAGATCAAATACAAGAGATTTAGTTTAGACGCACCAATATAGAATATGTAATTCTGTTGTTTTCTGGAGAAATATCTTTATCTTCAGCTTTTACCCGGATCACATCTGAACCCACAGCCAGTGTCTGGAAGACAAACATAATCATAAAGAAAAATCACATTTCTTATTGACCACACACACAAAGATGTGACATTACGCACCTCAGACACTGTGGCGCTGTATGTTTTGCTCTCGAAGATCGGAGGGTTGTCATTGATGTCCTCAACTTCTTTTATTCTGGTGTTTTTTTTCTGAATTGCACAATGTATTCCATAATGAATGCTATAGACATTATTTCCATAACAATTTCATACTGAATGATTGAATCATGTTATTGTATAAATATACATACCCCTGTGTTTAAGCAGGTGACTGAATAATACAAGTTCCCTCCTGACTATAAAGGGGAAAAAAGAATAAAAAGAAATGCATTGCTTTCGTAATTTATATAAACTCACCGGCCACTTTATTAGGTACTTATGCTGGTAACACTTTACACTTACAGTACATTAAATTAATAATGATGTATTAACATGTGCATATGTAGTGATTATAGTTATAATAATGTGTGCCGCAAAGCTAAATCATCTCCAACTGGTTTCTTGAAAATGACAGGATGAGCACTAAACTCAAATGTCCACCACATTAATCAGGTCTCAATCCAGCTTTGTGATGTGCTGGAATGGGAGATTTACGTCATGAAGGTACTCAACAGAACAAATAACACTTTCAAATGACAACATAAATCAAAAGGACACACAATATAGGTCACCAGATACAATCTTATTTACATTCATAAGTATTTTAATTTGATACGATCCTGCCATACAAAGGTCTGTTAAGGGTTACATATCTCACCAATTAGGGATTGAAAATCTCCAGATACATATAAATAAAAGAAACACAGTTAAATGAAGCAACCCAGGCTCATTGTGGATACGTACCCAGGTCTACATTTCTGGGCACAGCGAAATACTTAACTAGAGGTACGTCTACTGGCAGTTTTTGTTTTTGCAAATCCGTCAAAGGCTGCTGTGTGTGCGCTTTTTGATGTCAAATTTCTCTCGTGCATCCTGTTCTAGCATAATCCGCCAGAGGGCGCAATATACATTTCAGCCGACCAGGCCAGCTTGCTGTCGACTGACTGACTGACCCACCCACCCCTTTCCCTAACCCCAACCGATAGTGTTTTCAAAAATTATCTAGAAAAAGAAAAGCCGGCGCAGCCGCGTGATTTCATCACATCCATTTCAGCCTGTTGTTTAATTATTTGTTTTATTTATTTTTTTGCTTTTGTTTTACCTAGTTTCTGGAACCATTCTTTGGCAGACTTAAACCCTGTTGTCGTGGTCAACTCTGCTCTACATTCCAAGTCTGCAGACATACATGGTGAGCTACTGGAAAAGCTGTTCATACAGAGGAAAGCGGTCAGCGGTAGCGCAAAAAGGAACAGAAGCCATCGGCGGCATCATACCGCCCCATAGTGTTTGTTTTAAAGACAAAGTGCAGACAGAGGTACCTCTGGCTACATAACTTGCACTCTCCAGAAATGTAGACAGGGTTACATATCCACAATGAGCCTGTGTTAAAATTAAAACATTACATTTTCTTCTCAACCACCTTCCCCAGTATTTTATAGGATTGTCCTCCTAAGGTAAGGGTTAGTACGTCTAAATCATACCATTATATCACCTTTTTTACAATATCATGCCATTCACCTACCGATGGAAGATTTTCTTGAGCCATTTCTTTGTAATGGCCTTTTTAACTTGTTGTTTGTAGTGTAATAAGAAAATATGTGTCCTGTTTTGGTATAAATTCCCAGGTACATAGTTCCGGATTCAATCCCATTATTGCATTTATCTCTTTATTCAGATCTTGCCAATAGGTGTGAGTAATATAGCAAGGGGTTTCTAATAAAGTGGCCAGTGTATATCTAACAAATATAATAGTGGACCAAACCTGCTTTAGTTGTTCAGCATCTAGCGCTTTGCTGGTTCGTACAGTAGCGGATGAGTCTCCCATAGAATGAACCAGCTCCAGAAATGTCACGCCAACTGGAAGAAAATATGGCTCCAGCACCAAATGATCAATAGGTCGGACATTATCAATAATCTCCAGGTCTCCTGTAAGCCAGATTGCACACAGATGTATGCTGTAAATGGTGTACTTTTAAAACGTAATGTAAATAACTGATGCTGCTATTGATCTCACATTATTTGTTTTAAATTAGTTACCAAATACAATTATTAATTATTTAAAACTGAATGTAAAACTATGCATAAGTAGCCAAAAGCAATAGAAGAAACTCATTATTAATCTTAATATTAATATTTATCTTTTGGTATTTCAGTAATGATGGTATTATTTATCAATTAATATAATAATTATTGATCAATTGAAAATTTCATTATTAATCAATAAATAGACTGCATATGAATTGTTGTTGTGTGAAATGTGAATATATATTGTGGACTTTTCTCACCTTCATATCCCTCCTGGACTTTCCCTACATAGGCATTAGTTCCAGTTTCACAGTCTAACTTTGAGTAACCTTAAACAAGAAGTAATTGTTTTCAGAATTAAACAGTTTACAACATGGTCATTTTTCTAAAATGCTAGTAACATAACACAATCACCCTTCTCACCTCATCAGTTATTATTCATTTCAGAGCCACAGTTTATGTTACTGAACACTCTGTGCACCAAAAAAGAAAAACCAGAGCAAACAAATCAACATCTGGTTGCACTTTATATTAGGTGGACTAAACTACTATGCACTTGAATCAAAAAATAAATACAGTGCACTGACTGTGTTCATAATGTATTGCAGAACACTTCTGGTGCTCTTGAGCTGGGATACAGGTAGGGAAAGGTTTTGTGGTATGGGTAGGTTCAGGGTATATGGCAAGCCGTTTTCACATTTAATTTATAACCCGTACTAGTATCTATTTTTATGTTACTACTTATTTTTTAGATACTGGTATCTTTTCCATTAAGTACTAGTACTTATTCCTTAGATACTAGTGCTTATTCATTAGTGCTTATTCATTAGATACTAGTGCTTATTCATTAGTGCTTATTCATTAGATACTAGTGCTTATTCATTAGTGCTTATTCATTAGATACTAGTGCTTATTCATTAGTGCTTATTCATTAGATACTAGTGCTTATTCATTAGTGCTTATTCATTAGATGCTAGTGCTTATTCATTAGTGCTTATTCATTAGATACTAGTGCTTATGCATTAATGCTTATTCATTAGTGCTTATTCATTAGATACTAGTGCTTATTCATTAGTGCTTATTCATTAGATACTAGTGCTTATTCATTAGTGCTTATTCATTAGATACTAGTGCTTATTCATTAGTGCTTATTCATTAGATACTAGTGCTTATTCATTAGTGCTTATTCCTTAGATACTAGTACTTATTCATTAGTGCTTATTCATTAGATACTAGTGCTTATTCATTAGTGCTTATTCATTAGTGCTTATACATTAGTGCTTATTCATTAGATACTAGTACTTATTCATTAGTGCTTATTCATTAGATACTAGTGCTTATTCATTAGTGCTTATTCATTAGATACTAGTGCTTATTCATTAGTGCTTATTCATTAGATACTAGTGCTTATTCATTAGATACTAGTGTTTATTCATTAGTGCTTATTCATTAGATACTAGTGCTTATTCATTAGTGCTTATTCATTAGATACTAGTGCTTATTCATTAGTGCTTATTCCTTAGATACTAGTACTTATTCATTAGTGCTTATTCATTAGATACTAGTGCTTATTCATTAGTGCTTATTCATTAGATACTAGTGCTTATTCATTAGTGCTTATTCATTAGTGCTTATACATTAGTGCTTATTCATTAGATACTAGTACTTATTCATTAGTGCTTATTCATTAGTGCTTATTCATTAGTGCTTATTCATTAGTGCTTATTCATTAGATACTAGTGCTTATTCATTAGTGCTTATTCATTAGTGCTTATTCATTAGTGCTTATTCATTAGATACTAGTGCTTATTCATTAGTGCTTATTCATTAGTGCTTATTCATTAGTGCTTATTCATTAGATACTAGTACTTATTCATTAGTACTTATTTATTAGATACTAGTGCTTATTCATTAGTGCTTATTCATTAGATACTAGTGCTTATTCATTAGTACTTATTTATTAGATACTAGTGCTTATTCATTAGTGCTTATTCATTAGATGCTAGTGCTTATTCATTAGTGCTTATTCATAAGATACTAGTGCTTATTTATTAGATACTAGTGCTTATTCATTAGATACTAGTGCTTATTCATTAGATACTAGTGCTTATTCATTAGATACTAGTGCTTATTCAGTAGTGCTTATTCTTTAGATACTAGTGCTTATTCATTAGTGCTTATTCATTAGATACTAGTGCTTATTCATTAGTGCTTATTCATAAGATACTAGTGCTTATTCATTAGATACTAGTGCTTATTCATTAGATACTAGTGCTTATTCATTAGATACTAGTGCTTATTCATTAGTTCTTATTCATTAGATACTAGTGCTTATTCATTAGTGCTTATTCATTAGATACTAGTGCTTATTCATTAGTTCTTATTCATTAGATGCTAGTTCTTATTCATTAGTGCTTATTCATTAGTGCTTATTCATTAGATACTAGTGCTTATTCATTAGTTCTTATTCATTAGATGCTAGTGCTTATTCATTAGTGCTTATTCATTAGATACTAGTACTTATTCATTAGATACTAGTGCTTATTCATTAGATACTAGTGCTTATTCATTAGATACTAGTGCTTATTCATTAGATACTAGTGCTTATTCATTAGATACTAGTGCTTATTCATTAGTGCTTATTCCTTAGATACTAGTGCTTATTCATTAGTGCTTATTTATTAGATACTAGTGCTTATTCATTAGTGCTTATTTATTAGATACTAGTGCTTATTCATTAGTGCTTATTTATTAGATACTAGTGCTTATTCATTAGATACTAGTGCTTATTCATTAGATACTAGTGCTTATTCATTAGATACTAGTGCTTATTCATTAGATACTAGTGCTTATTCATTAGTGCTTATTCCTTAGATACTAGTGCTTATTCATTAGTGCTTATTTATTAGATACTAGTGCTTATTCATTAGTGCTTATTTATTAGATACTAGTGCTTATTCATTAGTGCTTATTTATTAGATACTAGTGCTTATTCATTAGATACTAGTGCTTAAACAAAATGGATGAGATTCGACTGCGCATCAACCACAGCAAAAGATAATGGAACTGTAATGTCATGATTTTCACAGAAACATGGCTAAACAGCGGGATACCAGACAATGCTGTATCTTTAACTGAGCATCACACATTCCGAGCAGACAGAACAGCGGATGACTCCGGTAAGACCAGAGGCGGAGGATTATGCATTTATATTAACAAAGCTTGGTTCACAAACTCTGTCATCGATGGGAGACATTGCTCTGTTAACCTGGAATTTCTAATTGTCAAATGCAGACCCTTTTATCTGCCACATGAGTTCACCTCCACTATAATAGTTGCCGCCTATATTCCTCCCGATGCTGATGCCAAGCTTGCTATGAATGAACTTCATGCAGCCATCAGCAAACAACAGACTGCTCACCCGGAGGCTGCTTTTATTGTTGCGGGGGATTTTAATCACTCGAACATAAAGACAGTGCTTCCCAAATTTCATCAAAACATTTTCTGTCACATACGGGGAAACAAAACAATGGACCATGTATACACAAACATGGCTGAAGCCTACGCTGTGACCCCCCTCCCCCACGTGGGTCAATCAGATCACCTTTCTTTGTTCCTCTCCCCAAAGTACTCACCCCTCATCAACCGTGTGAAGCCATCAGTAAGGAATATCAAAGTGTGGCCAGCGGGGGTAGACTCCACACTCCAGGACAGGTTTTAACACACAGACTGGAGTATGTTTGCTTCCCAGGCCATCTGTGGCTATCACACAGACATTGACAGCTAAACTTCCTCTGTTTTGGAATACATCAACACCACCATAGACAGTGTTACAACCCAGAAACAGATCACCACATAACCAAACCAAAAGCCATGGATGAACAAGGAGGTGCGCCTCCTGCTGAATGCACGCAACACTGCCTTCAGATCGGGGGATGCACAGGCCTACAGCACTTCCAGGGCTGATCTGAAGAGGGGCATCAAAAAGTCCAAGCCCTGTTACAAGCTAAAGCTAGAGGAGCACTTTTCCAACTCTGATCCTAGGCAAACCCAGCCAGTCCACACCCACAGCCACAAATGTCTCCTTCCTGAACGAGCTAAATGACTTTTAGGCCCGCTTTGAAAGAGACAATAAAGAACCCTACACCAGGATCACTTCCTCAACCGACCACTCACCTATCACACTCACCTCCTCAGAAGTCTAAACCGCACTGAGTCAAATCAATGTGCGTAAGGCTGCTGGACCAGACGGTATTCCTGGGCGCGTCCTCAAAGCATGTGCAGAACAGCTCGCTGGGGTATTCACAGACATTTTCAACCTGTCCCTTAACCTAGCAGCTGTGCCAACATGCTTTCAAACCACCTCTATTGTGCCAGTGCCGAAACACTCCAGCCCAACATGCCTGAATCACTACCGCCCTGTAGCACTCACACCCATCATCATGAAGTGCTTCAAACGGCTGGTCCTGGCACATCTAAAAGACTCTCTGCCATCAGTTTGCCTACCGTGGCAACAGGAGCACAGAAGATGCAGTCTCCATAGCACTGTGTACTCACACACCTGGACAATAAAAACACTTATGCACGAATGCTGTTTGTTGACTTCAGCTCAGCATTCAACACTGTCATACCCTCTAAGTTAATGATCAAACTTAGAGACCTGGATATCGACACGTCTCTCTGCAACTGTGTTATGGACTTTCTGACTAACAGACCTCAGAATGTTAGATCAGGCCACATCTGCTCCACCACAGTCACACTCAACACTGGTGTACCACAGGGCTGTGTGCTGAGCCCCTTCCTCTACTCCCTTTTTACCATCGACTGTAGGCCTGTGAACAGATCCAACACCATCATCAAATTTGCAGATGACACCACAGTGATTGGTCTAATCAGCAACAATGATGAGACTGCCTACAGGGAGGAGATACAGCATCTGGCCACTTGGTGCACCGACAATAATCTGCTCCTTAACACCGACAAGACCAAGGAGCTCATTGTGGACTTCAGTAAGGGACGAACAGGCTCACATGATCTCATCCACATCAATGGGATGGCCGTCGAGCCTGTCTCATCCTTCAAGTTCCTGAGGACCCACATCTCAAAGGACCTTTCCTGGACCACCAACACCTCCAGCCTGGTCAAGAAGGCTCACCAGCGCCTATTTTTCTTAAGGCAGCTTAAGAAGAACCAGCTGTCATCAGCCGTCTTGGTGAACTTCTACCGCTGCACAATAGAAAGCATTCTCACCAACTGTGTCACAGTCTGGTATGGAAGCTGCTCTGTTGCGGAGAGTAAGGCACTGCAGCGGGTGGTGAAAACTGCCCAACACATCACAGGGACCACACTGCCAACCATAGAGGACATCCAGAGGAAACACTGTCTGCGCCGAGCACGCAGTATTCTTAAGGACTCCTCTCACCCTGCTCACAGACTGTTTTCTCTCCTGCCTTCCGGCAGGCGGTTCAGGCTCCCCCGGACAAAAACCAGCAGACTAAGGAACAGCTTTTTCTTCAGAGCTGTCTCTCTTTTGAACTCTGCCCCCCACTGACTCTTTGCCCCCCTGATACACCCCCCACTATCCTCATAACTCCTCATAATCACTGCACTATTTAACATTTGCACATTTAAAAATTGCACTACATTGCACTGATTCATTTATTTGACTGTACATACCCACTGTACATATACATTTGTAATTATGTTTATCTATCTGCACACTTCTGATTATTAATAGCAACCTGTACATATATCCATCTATTGTAAATCTCTGTTCATAGCTAATACAACCTGTATATAATGTTCATAGTACATCCATTTGTAAATATCACCAAAGTTTTTCTATAACTGCACTTTATAACTTTATATTCTATTCATTCATTCATTCATTCATTCATTTATTTTCTTTTTGGCTTAGTCCCTTTATTCATCAGGGGTCGCCACAGCGGAATGAACTGTCAACTTATCCAGCACATCTTCTACACAATGGATGCCCTTCCAGCTGCAACCTAACACTGGGAAACACCCATACACACTCATTCACACACATACACTATGGACATTTTAGCTCACCTAATTCACCTATACTGCATGCCTTTGGACTTGTGGGGGAAACCGGAGCACCCGGAGGAAACCCTAGTGAACACGGGGAGAACATGCATAGAAATGCCAACCGACCCAGCCGGGGCTCAAACCAGTGACCTTCTTGCTGTGAGGCGATTGTGCTACCCACTGCGCCACCATGACACCCTTTGATAGGTATTAGTATCTAATAAAAATTAACTAGTGTCTAATATGTAAGCACTAGTATATTTTTAAAAAGCAATAATATCTAAAGAATAGGCACTAGTATCTAATGAAAAATTACTAGTCTTTAATGAATAAGTTGTACTTAATGGAAAAGATAGTAGTAAAGTACTAGTAACATAAAAATAAATACTAGTGGGAGTTATAAATTAAATGTCAAAATGGCTTGACAAAAAATATGTATGTACACAATAAGTATATTGTAGCAAATTATTAATTCCAGTGTAAGTACATAATAGTTAGGGTAACCTAATATAAAGTGGGACCCTGAATCCTAACAAATATTTAATTTACAGAAAACTGCCAACATATTGTCACAGTTCTGCCTCCCATTCAGACATCTCATATGGAAAAAAATGCACATTTTTAAATTTGTAATTTATTGTATATACTACAGTATTTTTGGACAGTAACTAATCGTTTATGGTAATTCTATGGATACAACAACTAGTAATATAAACAAATGACCCAGTACTGAAGCACAGTACTTGTACTGTTTTCTATAACTATATGGTATATTATATTACAATACACCGCAGTTTACTGCAAGAAAAACTAAAATATACAACAGTGTTTATTACAGTTTATCAGCTCACTATTGTTAAAACTAAGTATGTTACATGATAGCGTTCATTAACAACGTGTTGTAAATACTATAACATATACAATATAATACATTTGACACTTTTTTTATTAAGTAGTGTATACTATAGCATTTTTCAATGTGGGATTGAAGCTTCAAATGGCAATGAATACATTTAACTTACCGGCACTGTGGACATGCAGACTGGATAAAATAAAATAAATAAATAGAGAATTAGTTTCCCAGAATCTTTTCCCAAAATTCATTGTCGTCAATGCCTCTTGCGTGAAATGTGAAGGATGAGAAGGGTGTTTGTTGATTATTTGTCTGAGCTGTTCCTTATTGTATGCTATAAAATGTACAAGTATCAAAGGTTGTTCGCTTCAAAGAGTTCTGAAATCCAGGACTGATGTCGGAAGGATTTTCTGGGACATTTCCTGAGGTCACTTGAACAGAATTTTGTCTATGGTCTTGTTTTTTTGTTCTAGTTCACTGGACAACCTAAAATATAAAGTAAAGGGACTTAAAAAGATAATCCCATTACATTTGGTGTAACATTGTATTTTAAACTTGTATTGCAATGCATTACATTCTTATTTATTCCTTTTTTTTCTCCAGAAAAAAGACCCCATATAGACTCAAAGTATGGGCTCTGTGTAAACATACAAAACATTCACACCCTGCACTACTGAAAGGACTCAGATTTTAGTTCATTTGCTCTATTACAGTATATCATGTTACTATTTCCAACACAATCAAACATGATTTAAGCTGATCTATTATCAACTTTATATTACACCAGCAACAAATCAAAGGCTAAATAGATATCTTATCATGATGGTTTAATAATTGAAGACTGTGCTGTGCTGTTTAATGTAAAACAAACACATGCAGTTTGATGTGGCTTTGGTTATTTGTATATGTTTGAATAGCCTATATACAGCTAGTGTTTTTGAGCCACCAATAAATTTCTAGTGAAAGGTTAATGTGACTAATTTCAATTTCATAAAGTTCCTTTAACAGCATGGATGTTGAAATGTAATTAAAATACAATCAGTTAAATAGACTTAAGCCTTCATGTTGTTGTTAAAGTGTAAAACAGGATGAAAGACTGTAAATGCAATCACCTACTGTACTACTATTCCAAAGTATATTTCATACTTATATTATTTGAGTATACTTAATAAAAGGAACTTAAAGTGTACTTTTTTCATAAGGGTAGTGATCAGTGGTGTAGTCGGGGCTATACGCACGTATACTCAGTATTACTTTTTGTCATGAGCTGTTTGGGTATTACCACTTCTGAGGATCAATAATTGCGTATACCCTCGGTATACTCGCTTGTTTTTCTGATTAAACTTCCCTAATTTATGTGTATTCATGTCCTCTTTAACTGTATACCAAAGATAAATTTATGAAACAGCATGGGCGTCGCTTTAGCCCTCCTATATTTCTATTCAGCCCCCTTAAAGGTTTTAGCTCATGAACTGTACACTACTAAATGATCGCCTTAGTCCCTTTAATTTTGATATGAAAACAGTGGCAGACTTCTGCCGCTCCGTTTTCAGCAAACCACATCTGTTCAGGGCGAGAGAAATCCTAAAATCGCCCCTGTAAAACAGTATTTCACATGTCTTAATCGTGCCTTCCGCTACAGGGAACGACACTATATAAAACACTAAAAACGATAAGGCAAAGACTACTCATAAATCGCGTAACAATATGTGATTTAAAAGGGTAACTACTAGTATATAATAGCGACAACAGAAGACAGACTCCTAATAGTTTGGTTTAAAACAAGCATGCACGAATGTGACAATCAAAAATAATGGCTTATTGATGCTTAAAGGAACCTATTAAATGTAAAGTAATAAGCCAGTAAAGGAAGTAAGTTAAAAAGCTGTCTTTCCATGTCAACTAAATTAACTAACTTTTTTTTTTATATTAAAATGATTAAATAAGCTACATACTGTATAAATACAGCCAATCTCCGAGTCTGCTGGGGGGGAGCACTATTAGCTAAACATAAATCATTAAATAGGATTAGACTATTAGCATCTCCCTTTAAAGCGAACAAATTTGTTTGAATTATTTCTTTTTAAATGGAGAGTTTACGCAAAAAATGAAAATTGTCATCTTTTACTCAACCTTTACTTGTTCCAAACCGGTTTGTCTTTTTTTCCTTCTGTTGAACACAAAAAAAGATATTTTGAAGAAAGCTGGAAACCTGTAACCAATGACTTACATTGACATAGTATTTGTTTTTCCTTTTGTGGATGTATATGTGGATGTATATATGTATATATATACAGAGAGAGAGAGAGAGAGCTAATGAATCATAGAAGCATTGACATTCGTCATTTCTTTGCCTACTTTCATTTAAAATTTGGGTCGGGTGTAATAGTACACCACCTTTTTTTTAGGACTACACCACTGGTAGTGATCTGCAACATGATCTGCTTGACACAAGCTAATTTCCATTTATCTGTCTTCTAAGTTTAATCCAGAAGTAAGACTAATGAAGAATGCTTTTTGGTTCAAAGTCCAACATAATGCATCACTTCAAGCCTGACATCAATTTCCAACTCAGTCTCAAACCTCATTCAATCTGCTGGAAACAAACAAAATACCAAATGATGATGTGCTAGAGGGCCCATATTTCACAGTTTGTTTGTTATTTATTCATATTTTTTAGTTTTTCTCTCAGACATCATATGTTTTAATCTTCTGATATATTATCTTCTACTTTTTTCAAAATATGTATTAACCGTGATTGCATGACCATGATTGAATTAACCTCGTCACTTGCATTTTGAGTTATGATTGTTATTCAGGTTTATTTGGCTTAATATCTGGATGAAAAACATTTATTAATTTCATTTATTAATTTTTTTGTAAAGCATAGTTCAACTCTAAACTTCTCCAAAGATATATATATATTTTTTTTGCGACCAAGCCACACCCATGCCTTTATTTCTATTCGTTTAATTACTGATTCCAAAGTTTCTAAAATTATTGTTTGTTTTGTCACTATAGTGTTAGGAAGACTCCTTTTTATATACAGGAAAAAAAAATACATTTCTGTTTAACGGAGAGCAGATTTTTTCAACACATTTCTAAACATAATAGTTTAAATAACTCATTTCTAATAACTGATTTATTTTATCTTTGCCATGATGACAGTAAATAATATTTGACGTGATATTTTTCAAGACACTTCTATACAGCTTAAAGTGACATTTAAAGGCTTAACTAGGTTAATTAGCTTAACTAGGCAGGTTAGGGTAATTAGGCAAGTTATTGTATAATGATGGTTTGTTCTCTAGATTATTGAAAAAAAATATATAGCTTAAAGGAGCTAATAATTTTGACCTTACAATGGTTCTTAAAAAATTTAAAACTGCTTTTATTCTAGCCAAAATAAAATAAATAAGTATTTCTCCAAAAGAAAAAATATTATCAGACATACTGTGAAAATTTCCTTGCTCTGTTAAACATAATTTGGGAAATATTTAAAAAAGAAAAAAAATTCAAAGGGGGGCTAAAAATTCTGACTTCAGCTGTTTATGATGGCATAAATAAAAATCACACTTTATAATACACTATTAGGCAGTACATAACCTTTTGTTTTGTTTTGTTTTGTATATTTATTGTTTTGTTATTTTATTTTATTTAGTTTTGTTTGTTTTGTTTAATTTAATTAATTCATTTTTATTTTATTTACTTTTATTTTATTATGTATTTGTTTATTTTATTTCTATTTTTTTATTTTATTTTATGTTCATTCATTCATTTTCTTTTCAGCTTTAGTCCCTTTATTAATCTGGGGTCGCCACAGCGGAATGAACCGCCAACTTATCCAGCATATGTTTTACGCAGCGGATGCCCTTTCAGCTGCAACCTATCACTGTGAAACATCCATACACACTTTTTTACACACATACACAATGGCCAATTTAGTTTATTCAATTCACCTGTTCCGCATGTCTTTGGACTGTGGGGGAAACCGGAGCACCCGGAGGAAACCCACGCCAACACGAGGAGAACATACAAACTCCACACAGAAATGCTACCTGGCCCAGCCGGGACTTGACATCAGCGCGCATGCTCGAGTGACGTCACTGCCGCTGTTACGCTAAGCTGCTGTTGTTTGGAGCTCGCTCTGTTGCATAGATTTGCAATTTGCATTTTTATTTACCTCCACATTTGCTAAATACTACTTAGGGGGAACAAACCCTAAATACATTTTATATAACATCTAACACTTTATACAAATAAATCTACTTTAAAACGTTCTGTCTCTCGAGCATCCGCCTGTTGTTTGTAGATTAGCCTGCTAGCACCGCTAGTCAGCTAAAGCTACCGACTGCTTTTATTCCCTAATTTTCTCACTTACTGGCTTTGCTCGTTACCCTGTACGTTGTCGCTTGTGTCTTTGTCCTTGAGTGCAGGAGAAACATCGATGGAGGCGCTGGACATGGAGCTGGAACAGTTGGAAGAACGCATCCGTCTTCTGCAGGTGAAGCGGACGCAACTCAGGGCACATAGGGCCTTGCTCTGTGTGCCCCGGGCTGCAGCTCGCTCACCTGAGGTAAGTGCACAATACAGCCGTGACACTCCGTCTACCTCAACCCCTCGTGTTCCTCTGTCCAGGCCCAGCGCACCTAGGACGCGGTTCGCCCAGGGGTCATTTACGCCGACACCCGGCTACCGCGGCCCCTGGGTGCAGCCGCGTAGGGTGATCAGGAACCCCCGGGGCAATGAGTCCCCTTCCGGACTTCAGGAGCCTCATTGAGACGGTTCGACACACTTCGCCCGCCACGCAGATCATCGTTTCTGGACCGCTTCCTACCTACCGCCGAGGAAATGAAAGGTTCAGTAGACTTTTTGCTCTGAATGAATGGCTATTACCATGGTGTAATGAACAGAAACTGCTCTTTGCCAATAACTGGAATCTTTTCTGGGAGCGTCCTAGGCTTTTCCGTCCGGATGGCCTGCACCCTAGTCGAGTTGGAGCTGAACTGCTGTCGGACAACATCTCTAAGATGCTTCGTTCTGTCTGACTAGTAAGTAAAAATTCACATTTTATCCATATAGACTCTTGTTCGTCCCAATTAAATTACAGTAACACATGTCTAACTTACCCCATAGAGACTGTGTCTGTTCCACGTGTTGTTAGATCAACAATTAAACGTACTGTGTGCTCTAGAAAAAATCTATTAAGAATAAAAGCTAAAAATCCAATAAAATATGATAATACAAACTTCGTAAAGCTTGGTCTCTTAAAAATAAGGTCACTAGCACCTAAAACGCTTATCATAAATGAAATAATAACAGATAACAATCTAAATGCACTCTGTCTTACTGAAACCTGGCTGAAACAAAATGACTATATTAGCTTAAATGAAGCAACTTCTCCTGGATTTGCATATAAGCATGAGGCTCGTCAAACCGGTCGTGGTGGTGGAGTTGCAGCAATCTTTAGTGATATTCTTAATGTTAATCAGAGAAATGGACTTATGTTTAACTCCTTTGAGGTATTAGCTCTTAATGTTATGCTACCGGATATTATGCAAAAACCTATGTTATCTCTTGCTATAATCACCATATATAGACCCCCAGGACCCTATGTCAATTTTCTAAAAAAGTTTTCTGGTTTTATTTCTGATTTACTAGTTAAAACTGATAAAATACTAATTGTAGGAGACTTTAACATCCACGTAGATGACTCCAATGATACACTAGGGCTCGCCTTTATGGATCTACTACATTCACTTGGGATAAAACAAAATGCTGTTGGTCCAACCCATCGCTTAAAGCATACATTAGATCTAATATTGTCTTATGGAATTGAGGTCTTTGATGTAGACATTATACCACAAAGTGATGATGTTACGGACCACTACCTCTTGCTATATAAGCTGCGTTTACCTGAAATTAGCAGATCTGCACCAATATACCGCCCTGGTATGACTATCGTTCCGTCCACCAAGGATGAATTCATAAATAACTTACCTGATCTTTCTTTATTTCGAAATACACCTGCAAACGCAAATGACTTTGACGTTGTAACCAGCAGTATGGATGCCATCTTTACTAGCACACTTAATACAGTGGCACCCATCAAATTAAAAAAGGCTAGAGAGAATAAAACTGCACCATGGTACAATAATCATACTCACGCTCTCAAAACAGCAACCCGTGCTCTGGAACATAAATGGAAAAAAACTAATTTAGAGGTTTTTAGAATTGCATACAAAGACAGTATGTCCAGCTATAGGAGGGCTCTTAAATCTGCCAGGGCCGAGCACCTCCGCAAACTGATTGAAAATAATCATAACAATCCGAGATTTTTATTCAACACCATTGCTAAACTAACAAATAATTGATCATCTTTGGAACAAAATGTCCCACCGCAAATCAGTAGTGATGACTTCATGAATTTTTTCAGTGACAAAATAGAAGGCTTTAGACAGAAAATAGAAGATGTTAAACTTTCTGCACCGCCTAAAACTCCAGATCCAGTAAACATTCAACTGAATCAAAATAACCTACAATGCTTCGAAACCATAGAACAGGAAGAGCTAGATAAAGTTATAAATAGCTCTAAATCAGCTACATGTATGTTAGATCCAATTCCAACAAAATTACTGAAAGAACTGATACCTATTATAGGAGAACCTCTCCTTAATGTTATCAACTCTTCTTTATCTTTAGGCCATGTTCCAAATCCTTACAAGCTAGCTGTTATTAAACCTATTATTAAGAAACCACAACTGGACCCGAGCAACTTAGCTAATTATAGGCCTATTTCAAATCGTCCGTTTATGTCTAAAATACTAGAAAAAGTTGTTTCTACCCAATTATGCTCCTTTCTGCAGACAAACAACATTTTTGAAGTGTTTCAGTCAGGTTTCAAGCCTCATCACAGTACAGAAACCGCATTAGTAAAAATAACCAACAATTTACTCTTAGCTGCTAACCAAGGGTGCATCTCACTATTAGTCTTACTCGACCTTAGTGCCGCATTTGACACCACTGACCACAATATTCTCATAGACCGCTTAAATTCTACAGGTGTCCAAAAACAGGCTCTTGAATGGTTTAGGTCATACTTAGCAAACCGTTACCAATTTGTGAATATTAATGGACAGCATTCCAAGTCAGGCCCGTAAAGTACGGGGTCCCTCAGGGATCAGTTTTAGGTCCCTTGCTGTTTACAATATACATGCTTCCCCTGGGGGACATTATTAGAAAGCACGTGATCAGCTTTTACTGCTATGCAGACGATACTCAATTATACATTTCAACTAAACCTAATGAGATGTCTGAACTGTCTAAACTAACCGAGTGTATCAAAGATGTTAAAGACTGGATGACAAACAATTTTCTTCTCTTAAATTCAGACAAAAGAGAATTATTACTTATTGGGCCTAAATCCTGTACACAGCAGTTCTCACAACTGGACCTGCAACTAGAGGGATACAAAGTTAACGTTAGCTCTACTATAAAAGATCTGGGTGTCATATTAGACAGCAATTTAACTTTCAAAAATCATATATCCCATGTCACAAAAACTGCTTTCTTTCATCTGAGAAATATTGCTAAATTGCGAAGTATGCTATCCATATCAGATGCAGAAAAGCTAGTTCATGCTTTCATGACTTCTAGGCTGGACTACTGTAATGCTCTGTTTGCTGGTTGCCCAGCATCCTCTATTAACAAACTCCAGCTAGTGCAAAATGCAGCTGCCAGAGTTCTTACCAGGTCTAGAAAATATGATCATATCACCCCAATTTTATCCTCCTTACACTGGCTGCCTGTTAAGTTTCGTATTGATTTTAAAATATTACTCCTTACCTATAAAGCTTTAAATAATCTAGCTCCTGTTTATCTAAACAACCTTCTGTCTCGCTACAACCCAACCCGCTCTTTACGATCTCAAAACTCAGGGCTTCTGGTAGTACCTAGAATATCAAAGTCGAGTAAAGGAGGCAGAGCCTTCTCATTTATGGCCCCTAAACTCTGGAATAGCCTTCCTGATAATGTCCGAGGCTCAGACACACTCTTGCTCTTCAAAACTAGATTAAAGACCTATCTTTTTAGCAAAGCATACACTCAGTGCAGTACATAGCGGTATGATGCATGATGTGCCCCACACATGATTTTGGTTCTCGTTTATATAAACTATGAACAGCAGCTACGCTAATTATTCTCCTTATTCTATATTTCCACCTGGGGGTACTCATCTCGCGGCCCTCAGACTATGCAGTGCCACTGACGAGATCCGAGACC
Source organism: Danio kyathit (assembly GCA_903798195.1). Classification (NCBI taxonomy): domain Eukaryota; kingdom Metazoa; phylum Chordata; class Actinopteri; order Cypriniformes; family Danionidae; genus Danio; species Danio kyathit. The sequence goes on along the minus strand of LR812519.1, from coordinate 66,623,220 downwards.
AGCGACGAGATGATCCCAAGGTTTTCTGGACCAGCCCGTATCCTGAGCAGCTGCTGTGGTGGTCTTCATGGTGTGAGAGCATGACTGACTCCTGTGATGTTCCAAGGACTGACGAGTCTTCGCTGAGGTCCAGCTTCCTGCGCCTAGACTGCAGCTCTGCACAAGACGTTTGGCCATAGGGGAAATGGTCGTGCCCAACTGAGCCTGGTTTCTCTCGAGGTTTTTTAAAATCTTCGCTTTCGCCAATTGGTGAAGCTTTTTCCTCGCCGCTGTCGCCACTGGCTTGCATGGTTCGGGATCTGTAGAGCTGCGCATCGATGGATTTGCTCTTCAGTGTTTGGACTCTCAGTAGTGAATATTAACCCACACTGAACTGAGCTAAACTGAACTTAATCTCTGAAAACTGAACTGACACTGTTTCAATTCACTATAATCTTCCATGTGAAGCTGCTTTGACACAATCTACATTGTATAAGCGCTATACAAATAAAGATGAATTGAATTGAATTGAACTTGAACCGGGACCTTTTTGCTGAGAGGTGACAGTGCTAACCACTGAGCCACCGTGCTGCCCAATGAAATATCTCAAATTCTAAGAAGTTGAAATAAAAAAAAACATCTGAGCTGTTCCCTCAAAGCTTTTTTGTTAGTGCTCTTAAACTACCGAAGACCGTTGGTTTGGGTGGAATCAAAACTCATCAGGGAGAGACCGTCCTGCTCTGGAACATTTCTGAAAAAGGCATTTCTGGGAAATACATTTCTAGACAACACATTTCTGAAAAATAGATTTCCAATAAGGGTGGCACGAACAAAAGTACAGGTGCAGGTCCAGGTGGAGGCGATTATATTATATAAAAGGGCTGATGGCTGCCAATAGAGAAAGACAGAAGACTGAGGAACATCTGAAGACTCTCATTCATCTTAATCTCCAACAACTGGTAAGACAAATATGGCTTTTGCTTCAGTAGTTGGTTCTTTGCTCAGATAGATATTGAATGTGCCTCGTCTATAACAAACAATATTTGAGTTGATGCATGTTTACTATGTTTATGTGAGTTCAGAATGATTTTTAAAATAATGGATAGTGGTACTACACTGAAAAACATTGGATGTACTAAATTTGTTTAAGGTCAGTGGTTGCAATCAATTTATTTGGGCTGAATTTAAACTAACAAATTAAGCTAAACATACATTTAATTTGTTTGTTTATATTCACCCCAGGTAGCACGGTGGTGCAGTGGGTAGCACAATCGCCTCACAGCAAGAAGGTCGCTGGTTTGAGCCTCGGCTGGGCCAGTTGGCATTTCTGTTTGGAGTTTGCATGTTCTCCCCATGTTTGCGTGGGTTTTCTCCGGGTGATTCGGTTTCCCCCACAAGTCCAAAGACATTGTATAGGTGTATTGGTATAGGTGAGCTAAATTGGCCATGGTGTATGTGTGTGAATGAGTGTGTATGGACGTTTCCCAGTGATAGGTTGCAGCTGGAAGGGCATCCGCTGTATTAAACATTTGCTGGATAAGTTGGCGGTTCATTCCGCTGTGGTGACCCCAGATTAATGAAGGGACTAAACCAAAAAGAAAATGAACGAATGAATGAATATATTCACCCCATATAAATTGTTTGCAACCACTTATCTTAAAAAAAGTTAAGTAAATCCAATGAATCTTTTTTTTCAATGTGTATATATTGACGTTTGTGACCCTGGAGCATGGGTATATTTTGGCAATACTAAATAACACATTGCATGGGTCCAAATGATGGATTTGTCTTTTACTGTATGCCAAAATCATTAGAGTATTAAGTAAAGATCATGGCCCATGAATACATTTTCTAAATTTCACACAGTAAATATATCTAAACAACATTTATTTGATTAGTATTGTGCATTGCTCAGAACCTAATTTGTTTTCATTATTCAGAGTTTTTAACCTTTAGATTCCAAATTTTAAATTTGTTGTATCTCAACTAAATATTGTTCAGTCTTAACAAACCATACACCAATAGAAAATGTGTTTATTCAGCTTATACAGCAGAAGTTAAAATGATTCGCCTTCCTGTGAATTAGTTTTTTCCCCCAATATTTTCCAAATGATGTTTAACAGATTCAGGAATTTTTCACAGTATTTTCCTATTTCTACAGTATTTTTTCTTCAGGAGAAAGTCTTATCTGTTTTATTTCGGCTAGAATAAAAGCAGTTTTTAATTTTTTTATGAACCCATTTTAAGGTCAACATTATTAAGCAGTATTTTTTATTTTTTTGATTGTCTACAGAGCAAACCACTTTTATACAATGACTTGCCTAATTACCCTAGCCTGTCTAATTAACCTACTGTCTTTAAATGTCTTTAAATGTCACTTCAAGCTGAGTGCTAGTATCTTGAAAAATATCTAGTCAAATATTATTTACTGTCATCATGGCAAAGATAAAAGAAATCAGTTATTAGAAATGAGTTATTAAAACTATTATGTTTAGAAATGTGCTAAAAATATTTTTGTTAAACAGAAATTAATAAGGATAATAATTCTGACTTCAACTGTATATCATCCATAAATCACAATTTTCAAAAAAATTATACTTATGACTGGTTTTGTGGTCACATTTGTCAACAAAAGAGGCCTTTAAAAATCTTTGTTTAATCTCTAGGATACAGAGAGATGAAGAGCAATCTTTCAGGGAAGCTATTGGGCATGCTGGCACTGGTTTTGCTGGTGTGTGCTGGTGTGTGAGTGAGGCATGGTTTCTGGGTAAATGTGAGCTGAAGGCCAAACTGGAGGCTGCTCGACTTCAGGAGATTCATTTCATTGGAGAAAAACTGAGTGAGAAAGAACTCGTCGCTAGAAGTAAGTAATGGTCACTTTTATTTGAAATTCCTGCCCACCAACCTTTTTTATTTTATTTAAAAAACATCTAATAGACACCTTGGCTAAACCAAGGCTAAATGTGGGCTGTCAATGAAAATCTAGACATCTAGCAATAGTTGAAACATAGACTATAGTCGTCATATAGACATGAATGAATGGCTACACACGTGAAGTTTGTCTGATCTCTCTAATCGACGACTAGTCTTTAAAATAGTTTAGTCATTAGTTTAGTTTTCCAAATTTAGCTTTGTTTTAGCCAAAACTTCTATGTTTGATCATCACTGTTGGGTCTAATTAGTTAAAGTAACTGGTTACTGTAATAAAACTACTTTTCCTCTGAAAAAGCAGAATGAACCGCCAACTATTGCAGCATATGTTTTACACAGCAGATGCCCTTCCAGCTGGAACCCAAAACTGGGAAACACCCATACACTATCACATTCACACACACTCATACACAACGGCCAATTTAGTTCATCCAATTTACCTATAGCGCATGTGTTTGCACTGTGGGGGAAACCAGAGCACCATTAGTGACAATTTCTTCCTCATTAGCATAAACAGCCCTAAGTGAGATATGTCATTAGAGTTCTTACCTGTTGAAGATAACGTCAGCGACTAAGAGGATTATAAAAGTGGGGTTTTAGGATTCACACATACACTACGGTCAATTTTTTAGCGCACCCAATTCACCTATACCACACTGGAGCACCCGGAGGAAACCCACGCCAACACAGCAAGAGCATGCAAACTCCACACAGAAATGCCAACTGACACAGCCGAGGCTCGAACCAGCGACCTTGCTGTGAGGCAATCGTACTACCCACTGTGCCACCGAAAAATGGGGCACCACGGTGGCTCCGTGTTTAGCACTGTCGCCTCACAGCAAGAAGGTCGCTGGTTCGAGGTCGCTGGTCGCTGGGCCAGGCATTTCTGTGTGGAGTTTGCATGTTCTCCCCGCGTTCGCGTTGGTTTCCTCCGGGTGCTCTGGTTTCCCCCACAGTCCAAAGACATGCGGTACAGGTGAATTGGGTAGGCTAAATTGTCCGTAGTGTATGAGTGTGAATGAGTGAGTATGGGTGTTTCCCAGAGATGAGTTGCAGCTGGAAGGGCATTCTCTGCGTAAAACATATGCTGGATAAGTTGGCGGTTCATTCTGCTGTGGCGACCCCAGTTTTAAATAAAGGGACTAAGCCGAAAAGAAAATGAATGAATGAATAATCCCATGCAGCAACTTTCAGTTTTCCTCACAGTCTGGTTATTCTGGTTTAATATTTTTTCCAATGTTTTTGAACTCTCTGACTGTTCGTCAGAGTTTTTTTGGGCATGTTCCATCACTGGTGTTTGACCCTGCGTGTATTTTTGACTGTGCTTTATCTAATAAAGCTGCATGCGTTCATCACAGACAGTTTCTCTCACACAGCAAATTAAAGGCAAATTTAAATAAAAAGAAACACAAGCTATATTTACAAAAATACAACTCTACTTACAACTTTTACTTACATCTACTATATACATTTGGCAGTTTATTTGTATTCCCAGGGAATCAGCAACATGATCTTACCATTGTACCATGTTTTCCTGTTACAGGAACTCAATCTTAACAGCTCTATTTTTCAGTATAAAAAATATATATATTTATATAAATTTATCATTTGACTTCATAATAAAGTGGCAGTGATGTGGCTTCATGTCCCATATTCCATAAACGTGCATCATAATCAAGACATAAACTTATAAAGTCTTATTACACTTTGAGGAGCTCTGGATCAGAGCTCAGAGATGCTGCTTTCACTGAAATATTCATCTATTCTGTCAAACCTGTAAAACACACAGAACACGGAGCAAAAATGAAAAAAAGACAAATATTGATAAAAAATGTGCTAAACAAATATTGTATGATCTGTCATTATGGCAAGTGCTTTACCTCTCTCAATTCTGGTTTTCTGTTAAACAGAGGAAAGTCGTGTTTAGTCAAACATGTTAAAACAAACCAACTGCAGATTTTATTGTTGATTGTAAACTGCTTTAACTAATTTTACAAGGTAGTCATCTAATATTTTCTATAAGATTGGCCTTAACATTTTCAAATCTGCCTCAAAAAACTGTTCATAAGTCTACTTTGAATTTGAAACGTAAGACTGATCTGTCTAAACTAGACACAGTCTGCTAATCTTTAACATTTGTCGGCACTTACCAAAAATTTACAGGGTGCTCAATACTCCATTTATCCGAATTGTCTCTTTCCATTTTCTTTTGTTTGTTATACGATTTATTCCTAAAACATGAGATGGGGAAAGCTGTATTAACTACAGTACTACAGTTACCTAAATATTCTAAACGTTATCTAAAATACAATATTCAAAATTGTTTAGCTACTGGTTGTGCATGCAGAATAAAAGGCTCAGCCTGAGTGTATGCTGTAACATTCAATCAAATAAAGAAACAAACACAAAAAAAATCATGCAAATATTGACATTAACTAACAACAAACACACCATACCGCATGTTTGCCATCCAGAAAAATTTAATTTAGAGTTAGATTGAGTTGTTTAAGTGTTCCCTAAATTTTTTGGAGCAGAAAACTTACTTGATAATATAGACAGTCAGTTGCACCCCAGCCGCCAAAATGGTCAAAGACAGGAGAACAGCTAGAGTAATGACGACTTCTTTACTGAAACCTTCAAAGTTTCTAGAACTGTCCTCCACTTGGATTTTCACTTCTGTACCAAAAATCTTCTCCAGTTCAGATGTTAAAACATGATGCTCAGTGTAGATTTTCCTGTGGAAGTGAAAATTATTTGAATACTGTCCTGTAACATTCTCATCCTAATTACCGTTTAGAGAATAGGTGTATATATGCCATTTGAAATAGCATCTGTTGCAGCATTATACATTTATTTACTGATCTTGATCAATTTAATGCATCCTTGATGAATCCAAGCATTATTAATAGTACTTTTGAATGATAAAATATGGTCACAACAATATAGCAGCACAACTTTTATTAAAACTGATAGTTACAATAATAATACATTTTCTTGATCATTAAAATGATTTCTGAAGTGATACTAAATTCGAGTATTGATGCAAATAATCAGCTTTGCATCACAAGAGTGAATTACATTTGTTAAAAAAATACAATTTAAATGTACAGTTGAAGTCAGAATTATTAGCCCCCCTGTTTATTTTTTTCACCAATTTCTGTTTAACAGAGAGAAGATTTTTTCAACACATTTCTAAACATAATAGTTTTAATAACTCATTTCTATAAACTGATTTATTTTATCTTTGCCATGATGACAGTAAATAATATTAGACTAGATATTTTTCAAGACACTTCTTGCCACTTCTTGCCACTTATCTTGCCATGATGACACTTCTATACAGCTTAACATGACATTTAAAGGCTTAACTAGGTTAATTAGGTTAACTAGGCAGGTTAGGGTAATTAGGCAAGTTATTGTATAATGATGGTTTGTTCTGTAGATTATTGAAAAAAAAAATAGCTTAAAGGGGCTAATAATATTGACCTTAAAATGTTTTTTAAAAAATTAAAAACTGCTTTTATTCTAGCTGAAATAAAACAAATAAGACTTTTTCCAGAAGAACAAATATTATCAGACATACTGTGAACATTTCCTTGCTCTGTTAAACATGATTTGGAAACTATTTAAAAAAGCAAAAAAATTAAAAGGGGGTGAATAATTATGACTTCAACTGTATATAAAAAGGCTTATTTTAAATGTAATTAATTCTTCACTGTATGCTTTGCATATATCAGAAACTTTACTTGTATCTTTGTACAAACATGATGCTAAATCAATAGACTGGAGAGCAGTTAAAGATGTATTTTTAAAATAAGGAAATAAGATCAGTTTTAACTACATTATTCAAGAATCTATCAATGTCAATGAGGAACTTTAATTTTAAAGAGCATAAAGTCAGCTCTGCTCACGAAACAATTGACTTTAACTATTATAAGCCTATTTGTTTTGAACTTTTTTACTAAAACTTTTCTATATCTTTAGCATCCTTATATGCTTTGATTGTTTTGTTTAAAAAGATGGACATTAGTTCAACTTACTCTTTGACTTCATCTGCTTCAATGATGCCGCCACTGGAGTCCATTGCGATAAAGCTAATGTAAGTCTTGTCTGTAGATTTTCGAGAATTGATGCGTATCTTATTCCCACCATCTGCTGTCACACTGAGGATTTTTACAGTCCAGCCAAAAGCTGTCTTCATGGAACTGAAGAAAGAAACACACTATTATGTGTGGTATAAAAAGTATTAATGCAAAATTCTGTCTACTTTATAAGTCAGCTGTTAAAATAAACTTTTCAGAAATTATTGGTATAAATGTCAGTTTGTTCAACAGACAAAATGATTATGTGACTTAAGAAGACTTGGAAATATTGTCCTCAAGTAATGTAGGAAAATGGCAGCACACAAGTTTGGAATACCATCGAGGTTGAGCAAAAAATGCATTCATTTTTTATTTATTTATCTTTCTTCAAACATCCACTTTCTCTCTTTGAATACACAGTGCAATTAACTTCAGCAATGCTCTTGTTATGCCTGACTAAAACAGTATTTCAATAGCTAACAGAAATGACTCACTCTTCTATCTCTGGTATCATCTTTTCCACTATGTGCACAGGCTGATTTAGAGAGATGACAGTGACGCTGATACCGTATGCACTTCCTTTCACATGTACCTGTAAGTGACAAACATATTGACATAATGCTGTTTTGAGCAGTACTAATACTGTCAAATCATTCTCTTTCTCTCTCTTCCTTATCTGTTTCTGCTTACCTCTACTGTTGTCGTCGTGAAAAGTCCATGTTTATCAGTGGCTTTAACCTCATAGGTGACCAGAGAGTCTACAAAACTGGACGCATCCAGAATGTAGAGCTGACCAGTGCTTGCCTCAACATCCAGCACAGAAGTGGACTTCACCAGTGAATACTGCAGTTCCGAGCTCTCGTCCACATCAGGGTCTGTTGCCTGAGGGGTACATTGCATCCAACCACATAGGTAAGTAAATGAAGTGAACAATCCATGTATAGCAAACACTGCATTACTGTTGATACTGTAAGTGTTGCTATGCAGTTCCTAAGGTGTTCTAGGAATCTTCTAGGGTGTTCTAAGAATCTTCTTAGGTGTTCTGGGAATGTTCTTGGCTGTTCTGTGAATGTTCTATGGGGTTCTAGAAATGTTCTTGGTTGTTCTGAAAATGTTCTGACGTGTTCTATAAATGATCTTGGCTGTTCTGAGAATGTTCTAAGGTGTTCTAGGAATGTTCTCATGTGTTCTATAAATGTTCTACGGGGTTCTATAAATGTTCTTGGATGATCTGAGAATGTTCTGAGGTGTTCCAGGAATGTTCTTATGTGTTCTATAAATGTTCTTGGGTGTCCTAGGAATGTTCTTGATTGTTCTGAGAAAGTTCTCAGGTGTTCTCTGAATGTTCTAATGTAATCTATAAATGTTCTTGGCTGTTCTGAGAATGTTCTGAGGTGTTCTAGAAATGTTCTCATGTGTTCTATAAATGTTCTACGGGGTTCTATAAATGTTCTTGGATGATCTGAGAATGTTCTGAGGTGTTCTAGGAATGTTCTCATGTGTTCTATAAATGTTCTTGGGTGTCCTAGGAATGTTCTTGGTTGTTCTGAGAAAGTTCTCAGGTGTTCTCTGAATGTTCTGATGTAATCTATAAATGTTCTTGGATGTCCTAGGAATGTTCTTGGTTGTTCTGAAAATATTCTGACGTGTTCTGTAAATGTTCTTGGCTGTTCTGAGGTGTTCTAGGAATGTTCTCATGTGTTCTATAAATGTTCTTGGGTGTCCTAGGAATGTTCTTTATTGTTCTGAGAATGTTCTGAGGTGTTCCAGGAATATTCTATGCTGTTCTGGGAATGTTCTAGAGAGTGGGCTTTACCAGCGAATACTGCAGATCTAAGCTCTCATCCACATTTAAACTATTGAAATTAAGGTTTTTTTTCTCTGTAATTCCATACTATCCAAGAAAATGATATATAAGAACTTGATAGATTTTTTTTTAAAATCTAAAGACATTTTTATGGAACGATAAGGCTCTTTGGGGCGATGCAGTGGTGCAGTAGGTAGTGCTGTCGCCTCACAGCAAGAACGTCGCTGGGTCGCAGGGTTCGAACCTCGGCTGGGCTGGGTCAGTTGGCGTTTCTGTGTGGAGTTTGCATGTTCTCCCTGCATTCGTGTGGGTTTCCTCTGGGTGCTCCGGTTTCCCCCACAGTCCAAAAACATGCGGTACAGGTGAATTGGGTAGGCTAAATTGTTCGTAGTGTATGAGTGTTTATGAGTGTGTGGATGTTCCCAGAGATGGGTTGCGGCTGGAAGGGCATCCGCTGCGTAAAATCGTGCTGGATAAGTTGGCGGTTCATTCCGCTGTGGCGACCCCGGATTAATAAAGGGACTAAGCCGACAAGAAAATGAATGAATGATAAGGCTCTTTGGTTTTCATGGAGCCACCTGTGCCAATCAAGAATCTTTATTTTTAAGAGTTTATTACAACAAAATATGTAATGTAATGTGCATTATTATAGTGCACTGATTGTGTATGGCCATACATTCAAAACAATTTGCAGTTGTGTAAGGGGGTCTCTCCTCACCACACTGCAAAAAAAATGGTTTACTTACATTTTTTTTGTCTCGTGTCTACTCCAAATATCTAAAAGTTCTTAAACCCAGAAGCGTTTTCTAAACAAGTAACAAAGATTGTATTGTTTTCAGAAATAATATGCCAAAATTAAGTGTGTTTTTCCTCACAAGAAGTAAAATAACCTGCCAATAGGGTAAGCAAAAAAATCTTATGGCAACACCAGATTATTTTATGGGCAGAAGGAGGGATTTTGGCCAGGCCTTACACCTCTGCTGTTTACAAGAAGTGCCATGGGACTTTTAATGACCACAGAGAGTCAGGACCTTGATTTAACGTCTCATCCAAAAGACGGAAACATAAATAATAAGTGATTATAATCTTATGACAGCTCTGATATATACTGTACACTTCTGAGCCTTGTCTTGTGTTTTCATTTATTAGTGAGTCTGATCACTTTAAAAACTTGCAACACACCTCTCTTTAACAGGAAACATGATTTGAAGACACTACTACATGTCTGTAGTAGAAAACGAGGGTTAAGGCATTGAACAAATCCTGTGATGCAGTGAGCAGTGATGCCTTAGTAAATGCCACTATGCATAATATAAATGCAATTTCTATGTCCATTTTTGAAAAGCACCCATACACTTACCTTTACTTTCACTATAGGGAATTTGTATGGAGCAATATTAAAAATGCTTGCTGTATATATTTCAGCATCAAACACAGGAGCCTCATTCACGTTTTCAACCTGAACACGGACCTGAAAGAAGTCAAAATGTTGAATGTCAGCTTTGTTTTAAGAAAAGAAACTTTGACTTTGATCCTGGAATGGATATGAAACACATTCTATGCAAGTATTTAAACAGTTTTAAAGTATTTAAAGTTTTTGTTGTGTTTTTAGTCCAAATATCAAAGAATTCTTAAATCAAGAAGCATTTTCTAGACAAGCAAAAAATACTGTCTTGTTTTAAAAAATATGTCAAAAAGAAGTAAGTGTTTTCTTAAAACAAGCAAAATAATCTGCCATTGGGGTCAGCAAACTAAATTTATGTCAAAAGAAAAAACAAGATTATTTTTCTCACGCCAATGCCAGATTCTGGGCATTTATTTCTGAAAACAAGACAATTTTTTTTGTCTTGATTTTAGAATTTTTAGATATTTGGACTAAAAACAAGACAAAAACTCTAAGAAAGGTATTTTTGCAGTGCACTTCATTAACTAAAAGAAGGAATGTTGATGCCAAAATGAACGTTAAATGCTTCTATAAAGTTGGTTTGTGGCCTAAGTTTGTACTGAGAACGATACCGTTGTCTCTGCAGTGTTTGGAGGAGTTATGGAGTCTATAGCCTCTACGGTGACAATGTACCACTCCACGTCCTCCTTGTCAAGTGATTTTAGAGCTTTTATGGTTCCCTCAGCATCCACAGAGAAGACATCCTCATGTGACTTCATGTTATAGGAACTCCCTGTTAATGCCTTGACCGTGCCTACTATTGTGGCCTCGGGTTCATTCTCCTTGATTGCAAAGTTGTAGGAGGAACTCTCAAAAGACACACTCTCAGTGAGAGAAGCAATTTTGAAGTGGATCAAGACTTCGGCTACAGAGAGAACAAAGATGTTAGCTTTGACGTTCATCGGGTAAGAATTAAATACTATGCATGGAATGTACTAGGTTTGAACTAAGTCTTGGTAATAATTGTTGTTTACTAAATACGTTGATTTAACACCAGATTCCCTAAAGAATTTGTGAAAACTAAACCCAAACCTTTATTAGATAAGGGTGATGTTCCATGATCTGTCGCTATAGCACTAAGGGTTAGCAGTCTGTCTTCTGTGAGTTCACTAAGGTCAGAGGTCAAAGTGATGTCTCCTGTTTCAGCATCCAGTGCAACCATGGAAGAGACTTCAGAGAAACTACAGAAAGATGACAGTAATGCATTAGGTTTCCTTTATAAAAATTGTATCCTTTTTTAACAGGAATCTTGTCTGATGTCTTGATTATGAAAATGAAGCTTGTGTTTACCTGTAGGTAATAAGTGCATTGTCTCCAGCATCTCTGTCTGTGGCAGAGACCGTCAGCAGCAACTCTCCAACCTTTGCGCCTCTAACCAGAATACTTCTGCTGTAAGTCTCTGAGCTGAAGACTGGAGCATTGTCATTGACATCTGTGATCCTGACCCTCACTGTGGTCATATTCTAAGGGGAAATCAACCAAAGAAACCATTTTGTAATTTATAACAGAATTTTGCAATGCCTTAAGTTGAATTGTAGATAGGCAGTTGGATACAGCAGTGTTTCACAACCCTCTTCTTTGTTTGGCACACAAGGAACCATCTTGAATCTCTTCCTAATCAAGCAGACTTTATTCAACGTATTAGCTTGTTGATATAGACTCCAATACCTGAAACTTATCAGTCAAGTATAAGGAAAACATCCAAAAAATATACCATTGCTGCACCCAAGTTACTCTTGGCCCTTGAGATCTCCTTCCCTGCAGAGTTTGGTTCCAACTTTGATCAAAGAATCTGTAACTTTCTGGTAATCCTTGAATACCTTGTTCAGGTATATCAGATTAAGTTTTGAGTTAAACTCTTCTGGAAGGTTTCTTTACAGTGGCAGTGTTGCCTTCTTCTACTTTAGAGCAAAAACGCTGTCTTGAGGATCCAGATTTTTAATCCAATTTGCCTTGACACTCTTGGAAGTTCCTAATATGCTTATCAAAACCTTGATTTATTGGTCAGATGTGTTTAATAATAAATGGAGCTTAAAAGTGCAGGATATTAGCTCTACCGGAACAGGATTGGATACCTCTGCTTTAGAGTAAGCTGTCAATCCTGTTTCAGGGGAACTTTTCAGTACAGTTCCGTTCCATCGATGCTCCAACACACTTGTAGTTTTTAAGCAATTCTGAACTCCTTGTAAGGCTGGTTCAGTGTTAGAGCTCAACTCTGGTAAGCATATGTACAGGAGCATAAATGGCTACCCATTTTACAACAAACTCAAACACTAGATTGTTATGTTTGTGGAAGTATCCAGCCAAGTCGTGCAAATCGAACACACAAAGAATAGAAAAATACATTTAACTGTGGTATCCCGTGATCCACAGCAGTGATGACCACATCGTAGACATCTTGCATCTCCCGATCCAACTCATTGATAGCTTGTAGAGTCCCATCCTAGTGGGGAGAAATAGTTTTTTAAGAAAATTAAGTACGATCTGAACTTCTAGCAATATATTGTCCTGTTTTATGGTTACTCACATCACTGCAACTGAAGAATTTGCTATAAGAAGAAGTAGAGAAGGTGACAAGTCCATTATCTCCAATATCAGCATCTGTTGCTGAAATTTTGCACACCTCCCCAGGTGATGACTGTGTATATTTGCCTTCCTCAATCTCAATGGGCTCTGGCAGAGGAAGGAATTGTGGGTTGTTGTTGTTGATGTCTAGGACAGTGATGATGACCTGAGCTGTGGAGCTTAAACCATCAACAGGCTGGTCTACGGCAATTACCTGAAAATGCAAGCATCATATTTAGTATGAATACTCAAACATCTTAACCATTTTGTAAACAGTTATGATAGCTTTCCACCTCTAGCGTGTAATGGTCATTAGTTTCTCTATCCAAGGTGGCATCACTCCCGAGTGATATAATTCCTTGAGAGTTGATAACGAAGGTATCGCTATCCATGATAAAGTGACCCTTAGAGAACGCATCCTAAATAAAAAGAAAGGTTAGGTAAGTACATCAAAATAAACTTTAAATGTTGGCTTTAGGTGTTACACTTAAATGGAAGGCAAGTTTAAAATGTAGGGTATTTTCAATAGAGGACTAGCACATGCAAGCTGAGACATGCAGTCTGAGACATCACTGTCAGGGGTAGGGTTAGGGGCGAGGTTAGGTGTACACATTAAAAGCATGCCTGCAGTCTTAGCTTGCATGTGCACCCAGTCTGCAGCCAGATCCTTTATTTTTTGCTCGTAGGGTAGCAAAGGTGTTACTAATGCAAACACTGCATGATTTCCAAAGTTGTCGGATTACAGTTGTTTTCACACTGCATGACTATTTGTCAGTGATTTTACAAAACCTAAAGCTAAAATCGCGCAGTTTGAACTCAACATAAGTCTTAAATTGTTGTTAGAGTGTTCTGAGATGTTATTATGAGTTACCATGCAGTTGCAAGACGGGATGTGCATGGTAACTGCACAAAAAGTACCTTTGCAATTGTGTACATTAGGTGTAGATTAGAATGGTGTTGTAATTGTTTTGCTAGGTATTTTTCTGGAAGATTGTTCTGAGTATTGGCAAGAGGTATTGCTAGGCAGCTGTTAAACAGACAAACTTTAGTGGATTTTGCTTGACTGCCACAAGAGATGTAGTTGGGAGATCTCTCACCTTGTCCTTATCTGTAACCTCCAGATATACCAGAGATGTTCCACCCGCAAGGTTTTCATAGACTGACACATCATACTCCTCCTTACTGAACACAGGAGGTTTATCATTCACATCCTCCACCCACACTATAACAACAGCACTGCCTGTGAGAGAAGGGCTTCCTCCATCTCGTCCCTCTACATCTAGAGTATACCGCTTGGATTTGCCATAATCCAACTTTTCAGCAAGGGTTATAGAACCAGAATCAGAATCAATGTTGAATACAGGCGTGTCTGAAGGTGGCTGCTGATTGACAATGTGATAGCTCACGACAGCATTTAGACCATCGTCTTTATCTGTTGCCATGATGACTACCATGTCTGCGCCTACATCAGCATCCTCGAGCACTGTGGTCTCATACTGCTGTTTGGAAAATATGGGAGAATTGTCGTTGATGTCAGTCACAGTGATGCCCAGATCAGTGGTGATGGAAAGTGACGGGCGACCCTGATCTTGGGCAGTGATCACTAAATGATACTCATCTTGGGTTTCCCTGTCCAGAGGAGCTGCTAGAGTTATCACTCCTGTTTCTTGGTCGATATTAAACCTCCCAGGACCTCCCAGGAGAGTGTACTGGACTTCAGCATTAAATCCTGCATCTGCATCCGTGGCTTTTACTGATGCTACATCTTCCCCAACAATGTGATTCTCTGAAACGGAGACAGTAGGAGGGTGATCTTCAAACTCTGGAATGTTGTCATTGACGTCCAGCACTTCAACCAGGACGGATGCCTCATCCCGGTTGGTCCCATCCGATATCGCCAACAACACAGTGTAGCTGCTCTTCTCCTCATAGTCTAGTTTGACTTTAGTATATAGAACTCTTGTGTCTTTGTTTATGGCAAATTTATCACCTTCAGTCTCAACTGTTAAGTTTACCGGAACAATAGGATCAAGGGATAGGAAGTCAACCTGTGAATGAGAGAGTACACAATGGTTCCTGATTAGATTAGTTTACTGCAGGACTTAGTTTACTCCTAGACACTTACCTGCATAGTTTAGCTCCCACCCTACTTAAAGTAGGAAATACAAATGTACGGTTTATTTTGCTATGCAACGTTGTTGTTTAGATGAACATTTAATCAGTGCAAGTTAATCAACTGACAAAAAATGTTTGTTTTGGTAATCTTCAATCAAAGTCTGAGCATTTGCTTCTGTGTTTGGAGTGACGGTCCTTCTGTTATGATGTCAGTTTGACACATTCATACACAATATTCTTAACCACACCCCATTTACCCTTTGATTGCTACAAGGGAATTATGCACAAAAAGAAAGCCCCACCCCCTACTCAATTTTCCATTTCAGTTGGAAGTACATCAACATCCTGAAATAAAAAGTTTCAGTCTTAGCAACTTCCGGTTCATGCAGACTTTAAACACACATTAACCAGCTAATCAGGGTTTTACATGTCCTTGAATGTGTTGTAAAGTCCTCCTAAGCCCATTTATGATTTATACACCAAGTGTGGTGAAGGATATAAGGGATAGGTCTCAAACTCGATTCCTGGAGTACTGCAGCTCTGCACAGTTTTGCTCCAACCTTATCAAACACAGCTTATTCAACTAATTGAAGTGTTCAAGACTCTTTTGAACACCTAGATTATTTGGATCAGCTGTGTTTGAATCAAGTTGGAGCAAAACCGTTCAGAGCTGCGGCCCTTCAGGAATTGAGTTTGAGACCTACAGTATGATATAAAGTTATATAAAGAAACTCAGTGTTGTACAGACCTTCACAATCTCTGCATCTTCTTGATTCTCCTCTACTTGTCCCTGGTAGGTCTTCTGAAGGAATTGAGGACGAGACTCTCCGGGTGCCTTGATATGCACCATTGCAGGGGTTGACCTGCTATTAGCGCCTCCTATTGGTGTGAGAAGAAGTGCAGCATTTTAAGCCACCAGTAATGCAGCAGTTTTACCTCCGTCTAATGTCTTCCAAAACGAACAGATATGAAAACTTACCATCTCTTGCAGTGATGTAGAGTGCAAACTCGAGGATTTCATTTTCCACCAATGGGATCAGTTGCACTAGAGTAATCGCCCCGTCTTTCTCATTAAGGCCAAAAAAGCCTTTTTCATTTCCAAACTCAATGAAATAACTGATTTCTGCATTTGGACCTTCATCCAGATCTGTTGCTTCAACCTTACATAAAAATGGATCTGTGTTTAGTTACAGCTACTTCACCAGTAATTTCAAGTGTCATCTTGTAATGGCACATTGGTTGCATACTTTGGAAATGATTGCTGGAAGACAATTAAATGACTTAACAAATCACCTTGACAACCTCCATTCCAACAGTCTGCTCGGCGTTAACTTTGCCCTCATATTTTGAATCTGTAAACTGTGGACTGTTGTCGTTCTCGTCCAGCAAGATAATGGTCACATCTGCTGTTCCTTTGTTGGTGGAAGGAGGGTTTTCTTGTGCTTCAACCTTTAGATTATAGAGGCAGAATTAGCATGCATGTATGCAGTGGTGTTTAAAGAACCAGCAGGGCTCGCAAAATCTGGTAACCCGAAGTCCCGGGGCTATTGTTTTTTTAGTCAGGCTACCAAGATCTATCAACAGCGTGCCTGGCGAGCTATCTAGATACCCTGCTGGACACGGTATAGATTGATTTTGGTAGCTTGACTGAAAAAACAAAAGTCCAGGGACTTTGGGCTACCAGATTTTGTGAGCCCTGTGATCAAATAATATTGTCGTGTTGTTACTTGAAAACTGAAGCTGGCTGTAGTCTCTCTGTCTAGATCTTCAGAACGTTTCACCAGAATTCTTCCATCAGGATTGATGGAAAAAGGGACAGAGTCTGGAATGATCCGTAATGTTCCCACAAATCCTCCCTAGGGATGAAATAACTGAAGTTCTTAAGTTTTTATTTTTATGAATAGATCATGAGGATTTCAGGAACCATACCAGGTCCAGGTCAGTGACTATTGTTTGAAGCACAAACCGGTCCTTTAGAGAATTTTCTGGAATAGATACGATGTACTCATCCTGGTCAAATTTAGGTGAGTTGACATCCACACCCTCAATAATAACAAATACCACCGCGCTGGCCATCTTACTGGGATCATCCTGCTGAGCTGCCTGTTTTTTAAGGAAAAATATGATTGCTGAAATCATAGCATCAACCTAATGGTTTTCTTGAATGTTTTAAGAGAGCTCTGATACCTGTATGTACAGGATTATCTGGTCAATCTCCTCTCTGTCCAGTGCTGTTGTCACAGAAATGACTCCACTGTTTGGGTTGATATCAAAGCTGCTCTGATATTCACTTGGAACGACTGGAACAGAAATGTTGATAAACATTCATCCATTTATTTTCCTTCGACAGTAGTCGAAATAGTCCCTTTATTCATCAGGGGTTGCCACAGCTGAATGAACCGCCAACTTGTCCAGAATATGTTTTAGACAGCGGATGCTCTTCCAGCTGCAACCCAGTACTGGGAAACATCTATACACACACATACACTATGGCCACTTTAGTTCATCAATTCCCCTATAGCGCATGTGTTTGGACAGTGGGGGAAACCAGAGCACCTGCATATTTTGACTGAAACCTTGATTCTGATTGGCTGGAATGTAAATTAGGTTAGTATTAACACCTCTTACTCAGATCAAAGATCGTGCAGCACTCACATAAAGAAATTAAGGTCAAAGTACAGAAACTTGATATCAATGTTGCTCCGCTTCAGTACTGAAGCATTATATTTTCAAGCAACAAGTAGTTTTACAAAGTAAATATACAGTTCATTGTTAGTAGAAAGATGCTGTACAGATGCAGAAAATACTCCCTTTCTCACTCTAAGAGTTTTGAGACTGTGTTGTGTTGTGTTGTTGATTGATTTTTTTCTTTGACATTAATAAAATCAATAGTGTTGATTGATCTCAAATTTTATAAAACCATGGAAGAACTGATTTGGTGTTGTCACGAAGTTTTGTTTTCTGTTTTTGATAAGATTTCGTGTTTTCTTTATAGTGCTTGGTTAATGCTTGTATAGTTATGAAAATGTATTGTTTATAAAAATGAATTGCTTATTTAAAATTTCAATTATCTTTCTCTCAAAGAGTGTCAAAATGAATTATAATGATTCTTTTAGCACACTACTCTATAACGTCTGATTTAAATCAAGCAGTACAGGTACAGGTGTGCATTATTTTCTAATTCAATGGACCAGAGTCAATTATTCTTCTTATATATTTGTATTATATATGAAAAAAAAACTTGTATTTCAGACAGATTTCGGTCCTCAAACTCCTCCTGTGTGTAAGACTAGTTTTTTTTTTTAATGATTATTTTTAGGGGGTTTCACCTTTATTGATAGGACAGTGAAGATTTACACAGGAAAGTGTGGGAAGCAGACATAGGGGAAGGATCGGCATAGGACCTCAAGTCGGGAATTGAACTCTGGTCGTCGTGAGCACCTGGGTACTATGTGTCGACGTACTAACCACTAGGCTATTGGCGCCAACGTAAGACTAGTTTCTTACACATCTCATCCAAAGCCTTCTGTTGTGTTTTGACTGTTATTTGTAGCTGTGAAATAACTGAAATCATTTAGCCTGCTGATAGTAATTTTGTCGGTATTACTTTAACTGTGTGTTTACCTGAAAAATAACTGCACGCCTTAGAATGTTCATCAGCCAATCAGAATCAAGCATTCAACAGCCTAAATGATTTGAATGCATTTTATTTACGTACAGTATGTTGCTCATCTCATCTACTGTAACACACCTAGCTGTGCACTCTGGCCACTGTTTAGGTCCGTTTTGAATCCGCACTGTTAAAATTTAATTTACTACATCTCTCTTGCATTCTTCCATATATTGCGATTTAAAATTAGTATTTAATCACTAGCTCTACCAATGAACCTGTAGTCGTCTGTGTGCTGTCAGTGGATTGTAAATTTTGGGTTGACAGTACCTGTTGTTATGCTGTAAACTACAGGCTCGTTGATGCCCGTGTCACCATCTTGAGCTTTTATAGCCTCAGGAGTGAGGTCTGAGAAATGTCCGATCTGTGCATGGGCAGAAACGACATGGAGGGTTTTATTTTTTTTTTAACACGTATGTTTTTAAAGGATTGACCTTGTTCTCTGTTACCTCATTTTCCTCAATGGTTGCCTTGTAGAGGATGTGATCAAAATAAGGGTTTAGATTATCATAGTCAACAATGGTTATTGTAATGGTTGTGGTGTCACTGAGTCCTCCTGGATCCTGAAAAATAAACAGTGTTGTATTAAAATCTACCCCATTACATTTATAGTTGCTTGAACTAGGGCTGCGCAATATATCATTTCAACATCGATATCGCAATGTTAGCATCTGTAAGTCCCATCGCAGGATCCGCAATGTTGAGGCAGGCGTCTGCAATGTTTAGCCGAACTAAACGTCCACGCTTAAATTGGTTCCATAACAGCAAGTTGAAGATCATTTGATCTAACTAATCTGAGTTCAGTTTAAATAATCTAGATAACTGCTCATGCATGTTACTCTCATAAAATCTTAAAGGTCGAGCATAGATGCATCGATTATGTTGTGTGCTACCATGGACTACGGGAACTGGATGAGCTCTGAAATGAAACACAGCTGTTCACAGCGAGTGAGCCGCATTGGTTTTTGAGTTCAAACATAATAATTTAAACATAATAATCAAAAACTACAGTACGGCTTGCAACAAAGCAAGAGAGAAGGCTGACGTGAAATTGTACATTTTAAAAAATAGGCCATTATTTAGGCTTACTGCCAATTGTTGCTTGCAAGGAAAAGTTTCAATGCATTGCAGACTCATTGTAACTTACAAAATGTGCTTAACATCAACACATTAAGTTTAAAATTATGGCTACAAAGAGCCGTGCACGCACAAGCGGTGGGATTTTTAATTTACTCCAGAAACCACTGCAAATTGCTGCTTTTCCTTTGACACTTGTGTTTCCCGTGGCCTGTGGGAAAATATCTTTATATTAAAATGAGGCTACTGCTCGGCCTGGATCATCTCCTGATTATTCCACTCAGGCTTTACAGCTTTAAAGTCATTCTTTATGAAATGTAGCCTACTTCTTTATGTCAGTCAGTGCTTTCTTAATATTATTTTCTTTATTAATTTTTTGTCATTCATATATATAGAGAAAGTCTTATTTGCTTCATTTTGGCTAGAATAAAAGCAATTTTTAGTTTTTTAAAAACCATTTTAAGGACAAAATTATTAGCCCCTTTAAGCTAATTTTTTGCGATTGTCCACAGAACAAACCATCATTATACAATAACTTGCCTAATTACCCTAACCTGCCTAGTTAATCTAATTAACCTAGTTAAGCCTTTAAATGTCACTTTAAGCTGTATAGAAGTGTCTTGAAAAATATCTAGTCAAATATTATTTACTGTCATCATGGCAAAGATAAAAATAAATCAGTTATTAGAGATGAGTTATTAAAACTATTATGATTAGAAATGTGTTGAAAAAAATCTTCTCTCTGTTAAACAGAAATTGGGAGAAAAAAAATTAACAGGGGGGCTAATAATTCTGACTTCAACTGTATATATGTGTGTATAAATATATATAGAAAGCAGAATTATTTGGAACTAATCTAACAAAAAATAAACTCAGATCACAGTCCAAAAATGAGTACACCCAAATTAATATGTTGGCGGAAAATATGAAATAAAATTTTAATAAACAGGAAGAAAAAAAATATCAAATTTAGTTAAAATGTTGTAGTTTGTATTTGCAATAACTTATATATTTGTATTATTGTTCTATTTGTTAAGATGTTTGGTGTAGATTTTAAGTGACTATAAAATTTTAATTATTATTAAGAGCTTAAGTGAATTAAAATGGCATCAAATTACGGCAGGTGAACGTTAACATTACCTTGATTAAGCTTGAACTTAAGACTTAGGCTGGGTTAGCCTGCCCCAGACCAGGCTAGTTTCCCAGCATAAGTTGCCAGAGTAACTGAGTTTAAACTATTGTAAATTTGATTTATGAAACCGAATCCGCCATTAATAAACCTGACTTACCAACATAAGCCTGGCCTTTTCTCTAAGCTTGGTTTATGGAACAGCCCCCTGATTGTGTTTGTATTTTAAGACCTTTGATTGTGTAAGCATTTAAATCATTAATGCACAAGAAATTATAGTATGTAGTATATATACACACAATGAAAACTACACTGTTATTTGATTACTTAATTTGTGTACCTGAATGCTGCTAGACTGCTAGACTACTTTTTTTAATCATTGCTCTACTAATTTTATGAATACCTTTGATTAATTTATTATATTTAATGCAGAGGCAATCTACAAAATCACTCTAATCAACAATGTAAAATTATGTAAATTCTTTCCAAATTGAGCTATTAATTTCACCTGCTATAATGATATACACTATCGCAATATGTACAACAGAAAAATAAAATGTTGCAATGTCAGTTTTTCCAATATCGTTCAGCCCTAGCTTGAACATTCTGCAAACTAAATGAGAAATAATCAACTTTAGGGTGAGTAAAAATCGTAGATTTAGTTGTTTTTTTTCCTTGGGCACTATTTAGTAAAATGGAGACTGGTCTAGAAGGATATCAGAGGTTTGGTCTTTACTTGAGCTTCCACTGTGAAGATGTACTGCTGGAAGTTGTTGTAGTTCAGGCGATTCAACAACCTGATATTTCCATCACTTCTCACTTCAAAGTCATCTGGTGCTGGAGGCTGTCAGGAAATGTGATTTAAATAAGAAATGCATAGTTAAAAATGAACTATATAGTTTTGTGGAAGCCTGTGTTAATAATAGATCAAATACCAGAGATTTAGTTTAGACGCACCAATATAGAATATGTAATTCTGTTGTTTTCTGCAGAAATATCTTTATCTTCAGCTTTTACCCGGATCACATCTGAACCCACAGCCAGTCTCTGGAAGACAAACATAATCATAAAGAAAAATCACATTTCTTATTGACCGCACACACAAAGATGTGACATTACGCACCTCAGACACTGTGGCGCTGTATGTTTTGCTCTCGAAGATCGGAGGGTTGTCATTGATGTCCTCAACTTCTTTTATTCTGGTGTTTTCTTTCTGAATTGCACAATGTATTCCATAATGAATGCTATACACATTATTTCCATAACAATTTCATATGAATGATTGAATCATGTTATTGTATAAATATACATACCCCTGTGTTTAAGCAGATGACTGAATAAAACAAAAACCCTCCTGACTGTAAGGAGGAAATAAGAACAAAAATAAATGCATTGCTGTTAAATATACTTACCGGCCACTTTATTAGGTACTTATGCTAGTAACACTTTACAATTATACATAAATTTAAAAATGATGTATTACATGTGCATATGTAGTGATTATAATTATGGTAATGCGTGCCACAAAGCTAAATCATCTCCAACTGGTTTCTTGAAAATGACAGTAAGTTCTGCTAAACTCAAATGTCCACCACATTAATCAGGTCTCAATCCAGCTTTGTGATGTGCTGGAATGGGAGATTTACGTCATGAAGGTACTCAACAGAACAAATAACACTTTCAAATGACAACATAAATCAAAAGGACACACAATATAGGTCACCAGATACAATCTTATTTACATTCATAAGCATTTTAAATTTGATATGATCCTGCCATACAAAGGTCTGTTAAGGGTTACATATCTCACCATTTAGGGATCAAAAATCTCCAGATATTTATATATATATATAAAAGAAACACAAATGAAACAACCCAGGCTCATTGTGGAGACGTACCCAGGTCTACATTTCTGGGGACATTGAAATACGTAACTGGAGGTGTGTCTGCTCGAGGTTTTTGTTTTCGCTTAAATCCACCAGAGGGCAGTATACACTTCAGCCCACCAGGCCGGCTTGCTATCGACTAACCGACTGAAGCTGGATTTATACTTTCACCTGGCGCCACATTGCGCATTTGCGCTGAGTGCTCGCGCACCTCACGAAACGGAGGAGGCTTTTATACTTGCTGCGTTCGCCGTTGTGATATTCTTTAAAACTACAGGGGGCGGTCAAAAAAAACTGACCCTAAAGTCAGACGGATAAACAGAGAATTAGGAAGTTTCCAGAACTGCGTCATATCATTAATATTCTTCAATATTTTTAAACTAATTATTTGTATTATTTTTATAAATTATTTTAAGAATTAGGCAACGCAGTGGCGCAGTAGGTAGTGCTGTTGCCTCACAGCAAGAACGTCGCTGGGTCGCAGGTTCGAACCTCGGCTGGGCTGGGTCAGTTGGCGTTTCTGTGTGGAGTTTGCATGTTCTCCCTGCGTTCGCGTGGGTTTTCTCCGGGTGCTCCGGTTTCCCCCACAGTCCAAAGACATGCAGTACAGGTGAAGTGGGTAAGCTAAATTGTCCGTAGTGTATGAGTGTGAATGTATGTGTGTGGAAGTTCCCAGAGATGGGTTGCGGCTGGAAGGGCATCCGCTGCGTAAAATCGTGCTGGATAAGTTGGTGGTTCATTCCACTGTGGCGACCCCGCAAGGGACAAAGCCGACAAGAAAATGAATGAATTAATGATTTTAAGAATTATAAGCATTTTTATAACCATTCAAGATTTTTTAAATCAAACTTTGATGCATCACTTGCTTTTGTTCATATCTCGGACAGTTTTACCTATTAAAGTTTAACATATTAATGACAACAGAATATGGGTTGTTCTACAAATATATGTTTATTATGGCAAGAAATAAAAGCAAAAAAAAGTACACTTACTAAAAAATACAAATGTTTTTTTTTTAGATTTAGCCGCTCCACAATTCACACATTACTGTCTGGCTAGCTTCTGTCCTCTTCTTATGCTAAAAAGGCAATAAAGCTCCAACTTTCCTGACCATTATCACCAATAAAGCCTAAAAACAGTGCATCAGTATATTGTAAACCGATAGGTTCAAATATTCCTTTCCAGTTATCAAAGAAATAATTTGTTCCTTAATTATAGTTTTGAAAATATTCAATTGTTTTCAATTCAAAATTGTAATATATACATCAGTGTTAAACCTATAAATGGTGGAAAAACATATTTCTGTAATGGTGTATCTTGGGTCTCCACTTTTGCCATGGCCTCTTTTGGCTTTAACAAACTTATCCCTCAGGTTTTTCCAGACCTTTTAACAAAAACTTTCCTCCTTTCCCACGGCTGTTGCAATTTCTAGCCAAGAATTATTGATTATCTGGTTATCTCTATGATCACGGATCATAAAGATGTCTGTACAGTCGTACCTGTTTCAGACAAAATCTCTTCAAAGTGTTTCACATTCAACTCAAATCAAACGCGGCGCCATGTGAACTGTTCGCTCGAGTCTCAAAAAACAAAAACATGTGCTCCGCCAGCCGAAATCGTGTCGTGCGCACCCAAAAAAAATCTCCGCAAACACAGCGATGATGTCA
This sequence comes from Danio kyathit, assembly GCA_903798195.1. Lineage (NCBI taxonomy): Eukaryota > Metazoa > Chordata > Actinopteri > Cypriniformes > Danionidae > Danio > Danio kyathit. The sequence goes on along the minus strand of LR812519.1, from coordinate 66,598,868 downwards.
CATTCGCCGCGCACACTCAAGCAAACTAGCTTGACCCAACCACCTCTTTCCCTAAACTCAACCCATAGTGTTTTCAAAAGCTATGTAGAAAAAGAAAAGCCCAGCGCGGCCACGTGATTTCACCACGTCGTTTAATTATTTGTTTTACCTAGTTTTTGAAACCATTTTTTCCCGGACTCAAACCCTGTCATCGTGGTCAGCTCCGCTCTGCATCCCAAGTCTGCTGACGTACGTGGAGAGCTACTGGACAAGCTAGTAACACTGGAAAAGTTGTCATACGGCCCCATAGTGTTTGTTTTAAAGACAAAATGCAGACAGACATACCTCTGGCTACATCATTTGTGCTCTCCAGAAATGTAGACAGGGTTACGAATCCACAATGAGACTGTGTTGAAATTAAAACATTACATTTCTTCTCAACCACCATACCCAATATTTAGGATTGTTGTACTAAAAAAAAGGTTAGTGTTTCTATATCATACACCTCTTTTACAATATCATGCCAGTCACCTACATTCTGTTCCTTTTCTTGAGCCATTTCTTTGCAATGGTCTTTTTAAGTTGTTGTTTATAGTGTATTAAGGAGATATGTATCCTGTTTTGGTATTTTTAAAAAATAAATTCCCATGTACATAGTTTTAAAAGTACATTCTGGATTCAATCCTATTATTGCATTTATCTCTTTATTCAGATCTTGCCAATAGGTGTGAGTAAATATAGCAAGGGGTTAATAATAATGTGGCCAGTGTATATCTAACAAATATAATAGTGGACCAAACCTGCTTCAGTTGTTCAGCATCTAGCGCTTTGGTGGTTCGTACAGTAGCGGATGAGTCTCCCATAGAATGAACCAGCTCCAGAAATGTCACGCCAACTGGAAGAAAATATGGCTCCAGCACCAAATGATCAATAGGTCGGACATTATCAATAATCTCCAGGTCTCCTGTAAGCCAGATTGCACACAGATGTATGCTGTAAATGGTGTACTTTTAAAACGTAATGTAAATAACTGATGCTGCTGGTATTGATCTCGCATTATTTGTGTTAAATTAGTTACCAAATACAATTATTAACTATTTAAAACTGAATGTAAAACTATGCATAAGTAGTCAAAATCAATAAAAGAAACTCATTACAGGGAAGCGATGCCATATTGTGATTATGACCAAAATATTTAAATAGTCCATTAATGCTTTTGGTATTTCAGTATTGCTGGTATTAATTAATTATCAATAATATAATAATTATTGATCAATTGAAAATTTCATTAATAATCAATTAATAGAATGCATATGATTTGTTGTTGTGTGAAATGTGAATATACAGTTGAATTATTAGCCCCCCTTTGATTTTTTCTTTCTTTTTTAAATATTTCCCAAATGATGTTTAACAGAGCAAGGGTTTTTTCACAGTATGTCTGATAATATTTTTTCTTCTGGAGAAAGCCTTATTTATTTTATTTCGGCTAGAATAAAAGCAGTTTTTAATTTTTTAAAAGCCATTTTATGTTCAAAATAATTAGCCCCGTTAAGCCATAATTTTTTCCGATAGTCTACAGAACAAACCATCATTATACAATAACTTGCCTAACTACCCTAACCTGCCTAATTAACCTAATTAACCTAGTTAAGCCTTTAAATGTCACTTTAAGCTGTATAGAAGTGTCTTGAAAAATATCTAGTCAAATATTATTTACTGTCATCATGGCAAAGATAAAATAAATCAGTTATTAGAGATGAGTTATTAAAACTATTATGTTTAGAAATGTGTTGAAAAAAATCTGCTCTCCCTTTAACAGAAATTGGGGAAAAAATAAACAGGGGGGCTAATAATTCTGACTTCAACTGTATATTGTGGACGTGTTGTACTGTATTCACTTTGTAACGTTTCGTGTCTTTTCTCACCTTCATATCCCTCCTGGACTTTCCCTACATAGGCATTAGTTCCAGTTTCACAGTCTAACTTTGAGTAACCTTAAACAAAAAGTAATTGTTTTCAGAATTAAACAGTTTACAACATGGTCATTTTTCTAAAATGCAAGTAGCATAACACAATCACCCTTCTCACCTCATCAGTCGTCATTCATTGAGGCAACAATTTATGTTAGTGAACACTGTGTACACCAAAAAAGCAAAGCCAGAGCAAACAGATCAACACTAAATCTGGTCACACTTTATATTACTATGCACTTATAAAAATATATAAAATAAAAATTAAAAAAAACAATGTACTGACTGTGTTCATAATGTATTGCAGTACACTTCTGGTGCTATTGAGGTGGGATACAGGTAGGGTTAGGGACAGGTTTGGTGGTATGGGTAGGTTTAGGGTAAAACATGTATGTACACAATATGTACATTGTAACAAATGATTAAGTACATATTACTGTACTTAAGGCCACCTAATATAAAGTGGGACCAGATTTAGTGTTGATCTGTTTGCTCTGGCTTTTCTTTTTTTGGTTACTAAATCCTAACAAATGTTTAATTTACAGACTGCCAACATATTGTCACAGGTTATGGACCATTCTGACTCCCATGCAGACATCTCATATGACAAAAATATACCTTTTTAAATTTGTAATTTATTGTATATACTATAGTATTTTGGACTCTATTATAGTACAGTATTTGAATTAATTTGTTAAGGCGATTTTATTGATACAACTAGTAATATAAACAAATAACCCAGTACTGAATGACAGTCCTAGTAAAATTTTATATAACCATATGCTATATTGTATTACAATACACCGCAGTTTACTGCAAGAAAAACTAAAATATACTACAGTATTTATTGCAGTTTATCAGCTCTATATAGATAATACTAAGTATGTTACAGTAGAGCATTCACCATCAGCGTATTGTAAATACTTTAACATTTACAATATAATACATTTTACACTTTTTTTATTAAGTAGTATTTACTAAAGTATTTTTCAATGTGGGATTGAAGCTTCAAATGGCAATGAATACATTTGACTTACCGGCATTGTAGACATGCAGACTGGATAAAATAAAATAAATTATTAGAGAATAAGTTTCCCAGAATCTTTTCCCAAAATTCATTGTCGTCAATGCATCTTGCGTGAAATGTGAAGGATGAGAAGGGTGTTTGTTGATTATTTGTCTGAGCTGTTCCTTATTGTATGTTATAAAAACTATATCAAAGGTTGTTCGCTTCAAAGAGTTCTGAAATCCAGGACTGATGTCGGAAGGATTTTATGGGACATTTCCTGAGGTCATTTGAACAGAATTTTGTCTATGGTCTTGTTTTTTGTTCTAGTTCACTGGACAACCTAAAATATAAAGTAAAGGTACTTAAAAAGGTAATCCCATTTTTTTTAGTGTAACATTGTATTTTAAACTTGTATTACAATGCTTATTATATTTATTAATTCCTTTTTCCCCCAGAAAGAAAAGACCCCATATAGACTCAAAGTATGTGGGCTCTGTGTTAACATACAAAACATTCACACCCTGCACTACTGAAAGATTCGGATTTTACTTAGTTTGCTCTATTACAATACAGGTGAAGTCAGAACTATTAGCCCTCCTTTGAATTTTTTTTTTCGTTTTTAAATATTTCCCAAATGATGTTTAACAGAGCAAGGAAATTTTCACAGTATGTCTGATAATATTTTTTCTTCTGGAGAAAATCTCATTTGTTTTATTTCGGCCAAAATAAAAGCAGTTTTTAATTTTGTAAACACCCTTTTAAGGACAAAATTATTAGAATTATCTTTCTTTCTGATAGTCTACAGAACAAACCATCGCTTAATTACCCTAACCTGCCTAATTAACCTAGTTAAGCCTTTAAATGTCATGTTAAGCTGTATAGAAGTGTCATCATGGCAAGATAAAATAAATCAGTTATTAGAAATGAGTTATTAAAACTATTATGTTTAGAAATGTGTTGAAAATCTTCTCTCTGTTAAACAGAAATTGGGTAAAAAAATAAATAAACTGGGGGGCTAATAATTCTGACCTCAATTGTATATCATGGTATTATTTCCAACACAATCAAACATGATTTAAGCTGATCTATTATTAACTTTATATTACACCAGCAACAAATCAAAGGCTAACTAGATATCTTATCTTGATGGTTTAATAATTGAAGACTGTGCTGTGTTAAAAATATAATGTAAAACAAACACATGCAGTTTGATCTTTGGATATTTGTATATGTTTGAATAGCCTATATACAGCTAGTGTTTTTCAGCCACCAGTAAACTTCTAGTGAAAGGTTAATGTGACTTTTTCATGTTCATAAGGTTCCTTTTACAGCATGGATGTTGTAATGTAATTAAAATACAATCAGTTAAATAGACTTAAGCATTCATGTAGTTGTTAAAGTGTAAAACGAGATGAAAGTCTGTAAATGCAAGTGCCTACTGTACTACTATTCCATTTATAGTACACTTAAAGGATATTTTATATACTAAAAGAGTGTCAAGAGCTATTTCAGAGGTATACTTACCAGTTTGTGGATTGTATTTCATCAAGTATTCTTTAAATATACTTATATTATTTGAATATACTTAATAAAATGAACTTAAAGTGTATTTTTTTTCGTAAGGGTTGTGATCTGCAACACGATCTGCTTGACACAAGCTAATTTTCCATTTATCTGTCTTCTAAGTTTAATCCAGATATCAAAAGTAAGACTAATGAAGAATGCTTCTTAGTGAAAGTGTTGGTTCTGTTTCGGCTGTTGTTTAAAGTCCAACATAATGCATCACTTCAAGCCTGACATCAGTTTCCAATTCAGTCTCAAACCTCATTCAATCTGCTGGAAATCTACAGAATAAACAAAGTAACAAATTATTCAAGGCACTTCATGTCTATTTCTCTAGCGCTTTTACAATGTAGATTGTGTCAAAGCAGCTTAACATAGTTCTAAAGTCCAGTTTTCAGAGTCGAAGTTCACTTCAGTTCAGTTCAGTGTGGTTTAATTTTCACTGCTGAAAGTCCAAACACTGAAGAGCAAATCCATCGATGTGCAGCTCTACAAGTCCCGAACCAAGCAAGCCAGTGGCGAGGAACAAACTTCACCAATTGACGAAAGTGAAGGAAAAAAAACTCAAATTATGATGTGCTAAAGGGCCCATAATATACCGTTTGTTTTTTTTTAAATATTTTTTTAGGTATACTTATTTATTTTTCTACTTTTCTCTCAGACATAATCATGTTTTAATTTTCTGATATATTATCTTCTACTTCTACTTCAAAATATGTATTGACCATGATTACATTAAATGACCATGATTGATTCAATTAACCTGGTTGCTTGCATTTTGGAAAAATCTAGCATTGCGATGTTTTGTGTTTTCATATATTGCGATATCAATACATTTTCACCAGATGACTTAGATTGATTGGGATGATTCTGCAAGGGAATGCATCTGCATAAAATATAATAAACAATCTGCAAGCATGGGCTGCACGGTGGTGCAGTGGCTAGCATGATCACCTCACAGCAAGAAGGTCGCTGGTTCAAGCCTCGGCTGGGTCGGTTGGCATTTCTGTGTGGAGTTTGCATGTTCTCCCCGTGTTGGTGTGGGTTTCCTCCGGGTGCTCTGGTTTCCCACAGTCCAAAGACATGCGGTATATGGAATTGGGTAAGCTAAATTGTCTGTAGTGTATATGTGTAAATGAGTGTGTATATGGATGTTTCCCAGTGGTGGGTTGTGGTGGTAACACAATTAATAAACTGTTTGAATAATAATCATATCAATGCTGTGTAAAGCCTGAACAAATGTACAATTTTATGTGTATAAAGCTTAGGACATCTCCTTCAGAAAGCTAACATGAAAGTAAACAGGGATAATACAATTTAAGATGTTTTATTTCTGTGAATTACAAATTTTATTGACATTTTCACAAGTTTCATTCAAAAATGAAAAAAAAAAAAAAATTATATTAGGGTAATACATAATAATAGAAACAATACAAATTATGTCTTTGTACATCAAACATTGTTTACATGTTTTGGAAACGACCGGAAGTGAACGCGCGTGACGCAAATCACATGACCGCTGTCAACATCCAGCATGGCGGACGCGGACAGCCAGAGATGTGTGAGCGCTTTATTAAACGGAATAACGCAGAGACTTTATTACGGAAACACCGAAATAACGGAGGAGTTTCTGAAGAATGAGCTTTACGCGGAGATGACGGAAGACGAGTTCCGTGCGCTACACGACAAGATGAGGTCGCTTCTGAAGGTACTTTCTCCTCTACCGCTGCTCTTATGATCATTTAACACGGAAGCAGGAAATTTACTGCTGTTACCGTAGTAATTGTTCAGTAAAATACAAGCGGAAATATTTAATACAAATCCTTCACCAAAGTGCAGATATGGACTGCGCTGTTACCTGTCAACCGCTAGAGAGCAGCAGATTGCGTGTGTCGCCAATGAAAGGTTCCATTTATATTAGTACTGTATTATTATAGACAGTAGGCGTAGAGCATTTTGAGGGATGTAAACAAAAACAATGGCCCCAGCGTATTTCCTGTTTTACATTTTTAATTTCTGTTGCTTCCTATAATCCAAAAAGAGCCACATAAATAATGGTATATAGCTGTTTTAAAATTTTAAATGTTTCAATGTTAATTAAGTTATGATTTCATTGCCTCTTGTTACAGTTATGAAATAGTTTGACAACCAGCAGGAAATGTTCATCGATCTGAAATGGTCTATTCAGTGTATATTACAGTATATTCAAGCTTAGTGATCAGCTGATGTAGATTTTTGATATCACACCATTTAATTCAATCAGTAAAATAATACGTTCATATCAAATGCTTTATTAAACTCTACAATAAATCGTACGTAAACATAAGTAAACTGTAAAAAAAAAAGAAACAGATTTATACTTTAGATATAATTTTATAAACCTCTTATGTACATTTCTTTCGATTAAAGAAACATAAAAATAGTTAAAGTGTTACTCTTAAAAATAGTAGGGAACTATGATTTCTGCAGTATATTTTCAAGTTCATAATATTACAAATTAAAACTGTATTTTAAGGAATATTACATCATTGTTCTTTCATGTTTTTCATTTTTACATTAATAAAATAAAAATAAAACTCTTAAATTAAACGCACATAAAAGGTTTTGTGAGAGTATTTTTTAAAACAAAATTGTTAAACTAAAGAAATCTCATGATTTCATGAAATATCATGAAATTACGTGGACATGTTTAGTGGTTGTTAAAATTTATTTGAATTAATTAAATTAAGGAAATTTTTGAATAAAGGAATCCAAAAAAAAAAAAAAAATGGGGAAAAATAAAATGGATGTTTTGGGCCCTAATAGAAGTGAAAACACTATAATAACTTATTCATATTTTTTAGCATTTATGCTGATTATTAAAAGAAATTTCCCCACAAACTGGCAAACTGACAATGAAACATACAGTAAACAGCTTTAAAAAGGCAAATTTTGGTGTAAAAAATAAATAAATAAATTTTAAAAAGTCATGATCAGTTGTCAGTCAAACAGAAAATCTGCCAACGCTTATAATAAAAAAGGTCAAATGTCAGCCATGGCAATATATCATCTATAACCAGGGACAGACAGATTTTGCGGATATTTTTTGCTATTTCTACGGAGAATTTTGTAAAAAATCTGCGGATTTATGCGGAATGATTTTGGGAGTCTCATAACTAAAAACTTAATGTGTGAAATAAAAAATAATACATTTTTAACTTTTATTTAATTTTCACAATGCAAATCCAATTAGATCCACTTATTTGGTAAACAAAGCAAGTCTCAAATATAATATATCTACTAAAAGACAGAAAATATGACTTTACAAACTGTATTGTAAATAAATAAACATTTTCATATCAGTCAATAATATTACTGAAGTTAATATAAAACTGAATAAATATAAAATTTACACACATTTAGAGACAAGTAAATAAATAGACTCAATGATGGGCTAAAATTCTGCAGATTTATGCACTCGCAGATTCCGTGTGGGCCTACCTATAGCCTAATCTTTGTGTCTTTCCTTCAGTCCATTGCATCAGCAAACATGGACCAGGCGCAGCTGGAGGCGTTCCTGACTGCGCAGACGCGGAAGCAGGGAGGCGGTGCTTTGAGTCCTGAGCAGGCGGCTGCTCTGGCGCGCTTCTGGAAGACCCACCGGTCACGGGTACGAGAGAGTCTGCTGGCTCAGAGCTGCTGGGAGCCGGGCCTCCGGGGTCTGAAGTGGAGGGTGGATCTGCATACGTCAGCCAGCAGGGGGCAGGTGTCCAGCAGCCCTGTGGCTCTGGTGGAGTTAGAGCTCGGACGCACCGGAGAGGTGAGAAAAAAAATGAAGACTCAATTCGTAAAGAGATCTGTGTCATCCTCCTGTTTATACATGTGACAAATGCATTTTAAATAGAGCTGTGGTGAAAAATTGTTTGAGAAATCTATACTGAATTTTCAAAATGTATTGCTCTTCCCTATTGAATCGATTCTGAACTTGGTTTTGAACAGGAGACAGTGCTCTAGGCTAGTTTTGAACTGCAGACAGCGTTCTAGACTAGTTTTGAGCTGCAGATGGCGCTCTAGGCTAGTTTTGAACAGTAGATGATGCTCTAGGCTAGTTTTGAACAACAGACGGCGCTCTGGGCTAGTTTTGAACAGCAGACGGCGCTCTAGGCTAGTTTTGAACAGCAGACGGGTTTCTAGGCTAGTTTTGAACAGCAGACGGGACTCTAGGCTAGTTTTGAACAACAGACGGCGCTCTAGGCTAGTTTTGAACAACAGATGCCGCTCTAGGCTAGTTTTGAACAGCAGATGGCGCTCTAGGCTAGTTTTGAACAGCAGACTGCGCTCTAGGCTAGTTTTGAACAGCAGACGGGACTCTAAGCTAGTTTTGAACAACATACGGTGCTCTAGGCTAGTTTTGAACAACAGATGCCGCTCTAGGCTAGTTTTGAACAGCAGACGGAGCTCTGGGCTTGTTTTGAACAACAGATGGCACTCTAGGCAAGTTTTGAACAACAGACGGCACTCTGGGCTAATTTTGAACAACAGATGCCGCTCTAGGGTAGTTTTGAACAACAGACGGCACTCTGGGCTTGTTTTGAACAACAGATGCCGCTCTAGGCTAGTTTTGAACAACAGACCGAGCTCTGGGCTTGTTTTGAACAACAGATGCCGCTCTAGGTTAGTTTTGAACAACAGACGGCACTCTGGGCTAGTTTTGAACAACAGATGCCGCTCTAGGCTAGTTTTGAACAACAGACGGCACTCTGGGCTAATTTCGAACAACAGATGCCGCTCTGGGCTTGTTTTGAACAACAGACGGAGCTCTGGGCTTGTTTTGAACAATGGATGGCACTCTAGGCAAGTTTTGAACAACAGACGGAGCTCTGGGCTTGTTTTGAACAGCAGACGGCACTCTGGGCTTGTTTTGAACAACAGATGACACTCTTGGCTAGTTTTGAACAACAGACCGAGCTCTGGGCTTGTTTTGAACAACAGATGCCGCTCTAGGCTAGTTTTGAACAACAGACGGCACTCTGGGCTAATTTCGAACAACAGATGCCGCTCTAGGCTAGTTTTGAACAACAGACCGAGCTCTGGGCTTGTTTTGAACAACAGATGCCGCTCTAGGCTAGTTTTGAACAACAGACGGCACTCTGGGCTAATTTCGAACAACAGATGCCGCTCTGGGCTTGTTTTGAACAACAGACGGAGCTCTGGGCTTGTTTTGAACAATGGATGGCACTCTAGGCAAGTTTTGAACAACAGACGGAGCTCTGGGCTTGTTTTGAACAGCAGACGGCACTCTGGGCTTGTTTTGAACAACAGATGACACTCTTGGCTAGTTTTGAACAACAGACGGAGCTCTGGGCTTGTTTTGAACAACAGATGCCGCTCTAGGCAAGTTTTGAACAACAGACGGTACTCTGGGCTAGTTTTGAACAGCAGACGGTGCTCTAGGCTAGTTTTGAACAACAGATGGCGCTCTGGGCTAGTTTTGAACAACAGACGGCGCTCTGGGCTAGTTTTGAACAACAGACGGCACTCTAGGATAGTTTTGAACACCAGATGGCGCTCTAGGCTAGTTTTGAACAACAAACGGCACTCTAGGCTAGTTTTGAACAGCAGATGGTGCTCTATGCTAGTTTTGAACACTAGACAGGGCTTTAGGCTAGTTTTGAACATCAGATGGTGCTCTATGCTAGTGTTGAACACTATACAGTGCTCTAGGTAGTTTTGAACAGCAGATGGCGCTCTATGCTAATTTTAAACACTAGACAGTGCTCTAGGCTAGTTTTGAACAGCAGACGATGCTCTAGGCTAGTTTTGAACACTAGATAGTGCTCTAGGCTAGTTTTGAACACTAGACAGTGCTCTATGCTAGTTTTGAACAGCAGACAACGTTCTATGCTAGTTTTAAACAACAGATTGCTCTTTGGGCTTGTTTTGAACATCAGATGATGCTCTAGAGTAGTTTTAAACAGCAGATGCCACTCTAGGCTAGTTTTAATTAAAAAAAAAAGAAGAGAATTATGACACCTCATTGTACACAGCTTAAAATAACACTTCACTGATTATTTACAGTTTAACAAAAGCTACTAAAATAATTCACAGAGCATCACTGGGAAGAATAAAGATGGATAAATAGATTTATTTCCCTGCTCAGTCCTGGCGCATTGTTTTTCTGCATATTTTTGCATGCTAAATCAAATGTGTACATCTATTAGTTTAGATCTTGAATAATGTCTGATCATTGATAAAAGCACACACCTATGAATATGTGCAGACATGTCCCGAAAAATGAAGTTACGCCACTCTGTGATTTGAGTTCACATTGGCAGGTGTTGTGACATGTTGAGTGTCTTTTCAAAGATGTATATAGAGAAAGTATGCATTGTTTTTAATTGCTGGTGCTGTGTGATATCACTATAAGTGAACTTAGTTGAAAAATAAATTTTAAGACAACATTTTTAACAAATAGCCTAAGGATGAAATGATTTTGCATTAGTAAATGTGCAAAAATGATGGTGTATTATATCCTTAAGCAATTAAGTATTAAAAACCATTTCAATGTGGTCATGCCATTGGCCCATGAACATTTCCTGCTAGTTATCAAACTATTTCATAACTGTAACGAGATTCAATTCAATCATAACTTAATGTTAAAACAGCTATCATAACAATATTTATCAATATTTGTCTCTTTCTGGACTCTCAGAAGCTACAGAAATAAAAAATGTAAAACAGGAAATATGTTGGGACCACTGTTTATGTTTACATCCCTCAAAATGGTCTATAGATGTTAAATATTATGCAACAGGGCTCGAAATTAACCTTTTTGCTTGGTAGCACTGATGCTCCTAACTTTAAAAATTTAGGAGCACCAGCCAATATGGAGTCGCATCCAAGTTTTATATTAACAGATTTATTGCATTTGAAATCTACACTAATCATAACTAACAAACAAAAACCCACGAGCCCTGCATGCACTGCTAGACATGAATCTGAGTTAAAGATAATAACTTGGCTGTGATCTCACTGGTGGTGTCTGATATTGCACAGATGCTGTTGACATAAAACGTCTTATTTGCCTACGTCATCTTAATAGAAATACTGGTCTTTTCATGAGCTGCAGTATTAGTTTAATCTTAGTGAATGCAAGACCTTTTGCTAGGGTGTATGCGCTGTTACATTTTACTCCCAAAAATATTTTGATGTCACATAGATAAAATTTTGGGCGCATATTCGATTAAAATGGTCGCAATTTCGAGCCCTGTGAAACTCTTGTATGCATTATTACCGGCTATGTTTTAATTGAATGGATCAGTGACATTACTTGATGATGTTTAATGATTATCCAAATGTTTTGAATAATCTGTAACCTCACAGCTTACATTGTTTTCATAGTCTTGACTCTGTCAGTATGGCGTGTTGTTGCGTGTCAGACAACCTGTCAGACAAGTGTTTCTTAAGAATTAGATGTTCAATATAATGCAAGCCGAGCTGTTTTATTGGTACAGAAATACTAATTACTAGTGAAATGACCAAACTTACTGACAAACTTATCTGAAGCAAAAAATATATTTATTATCATTTTTGCTACTTAAATTATAACACGGGTACAGTTAAATGCTTTAAAATTGCTGATTGACCAATGTTCAGAGTTATTGTTTAATGTTCTGTAATTGAACATTAAGCATATTTGACAATATATATTTTTCTGAACCACATTGAATACATATTCAAAGTATAAATAAAAAATAAAAAATGGTAAAACTTTATTTTGATGGTCCATTTGAGTATTAATAGACTGTCTGCTTAATATCTGCTGATACTGCTCCTTCAACAGACATTTAACTGACTTTGCATGTACTTGTCAGCTTACACTAACCCCAACCCTTACCCCAACCTAACAGTCCACTTATAATCTAACGATAATTACTTGGCATGTAGATACAATGTAACTTAAATTCAGCAAACCGTCTATCAAAATAAAGTGTGACCTAAAAAATGTATGTTTTTTTTTTCCAACTTGAGACTTTATTATTGGTTATCTATTTAGAATCCTTAATTCAAAAAAAAAATATTGGTAACACTTTATTTTGATGGTCCATTTGAGTATTAGTAGACTGTCTACTTAATATCTGTTGATACTGACATTTAACAGTCCTTCAACAGACATTTAACTGACTATAAGAAACTTTGCAATTACGTGTCAACTTACACTAACCCTAACCCCAACCCCAACCCTAACCCCACCCTAACAGTCTATTTATAATCTAATGATAATTAGTTGCAATGTAACTTAAATTCAACAAACGGACCGTCAAAATAAAGTGTGACCAAAATATTTTATAAATAGATATATTATGTAAATAAATAGATTTTTTTTTATATTGGTCATTATTAAAGTAGTTCTAGTTGGTTTATTGCACTGTGGGGACCTTTGAATTAGAGACTAAACCGAAGGAAAATTAATGAATGAAAGTTATTCTGAATTTTTGAACACAGGCTCATTTGAAATATGTGAAACCCCCAAAAAACGTACTTAAACGTGTGCTTGACTGCATTTTCTGTGTAAAATGAACACTAGGGGGCAGTATGAAGACAACAGCTTTTGTTCCTTTTCACACTAATGATATTTACATAGACATGATCAATTAATAAAGGATTATTTTTATGTAGTTCTTTACACAACACTGAATAAATACCACAAAACAATGATTTCTATGATTTTTGATCAAATATTTGGATATACGAGTTTCATTGATTCATAATATTGGAAAAATCTAGCATTGCGATATTTTGTGTTTTTATATATTGCAACATGAATACATTTTCACCAGATGACTTGGATTGACTGGGATGATTCGGTAAGGGAATGCATCTGCATAAAATATAATAAACAATCTACAAGCATAGATAAATTCAATAAAGAAAAAGACTCAAATGAAATTTACTATACTGTATTTTATTCATGTAATTAAACAAATGTAAAAAAATACTGCATAGCTTTCGTTTTATAAATAATTCAATACAACTAATCATTAATAAAGTTAAAATTGGTGCAGTTTCAGCAGGCCTCAGAGACCCATGCGAATGATAAACTATAATCTCAGACTCAACATTGCATATCCTGCGATGTGAATGCTGCAAATGATCACATTGCGATATCAATGCTAAATCTATATATTGTGCAGCCCTAACGACAAGCTTCGGCTTCTTCTGGACATGTACAACAAAATGTGTTATAAGGAATGCATTTCAAATCCCCAAAAATGTACACAGCGCTAGAGCTGAAAATCTTTGCCCGAACCGGTTCGGGTGGGTTCAGGTTTAAATTCTATCATTTTATATGGGTTCGGGTCGGGCCGGACTTGGCTTGCGCAGTAAATGAATAGTCATGTGATGCATTTCGATTAGCGCGAGAATGTAATCAAATCATTTGTTACAACATTAAAATCCACCCTGCAAAGGTGAAACAAATGATGACAGAGAAGTGAAAAAGAGCGAATTTTGACTGTGGTCAGGTCAGCCGCCAGTCCAAAAAGAACGATCATTCTAGCCGCCAAGGTAGTTCGGCGGTCACTCATACACTGCATATTACGGTAGAGCGCTAAACAGCAATGTATGTACAGCAAGCTGACAGGGAAGAGGACGAGGTCATTGCTACATTGAAACTGCTGTCATGGAAAATTAAACGGATGTTCTTGGCAGGTAGAAGATGAACAAACAATCCTACCCAAAACTTGCAAAATTAGCCAGATCAGAACTCTGCATCTCGGCCTGTAGCAGAAGCAGTGAAAGGTATTCGGTACGCCGCATCCTGAGCGCAGGACTGCGCTAAAGCCATTTACAGTGGATTCAATAATGTACCTGCACAAAAGCACGTAGCCTAATCTTGGTGAGTAAAGGGTTTTTAAATTATAACTAAATATTAATTAAACTATAAAATCATAATGTAGACAGAGTATACAGGCTAATGTTTGCATTATTCGTTTGTTAGATTCAGCTTCATCGACTCCTTAATGCCAGATTGTGAAGAGAAGTGGCGAAACAAATCCCGCAGAGCCTTTACTTAATTTCGTTATTGCCAAATACCCGTCATAATTTAGAATTTATTTTAATGTAATTCGTTAAGAAAGACTTCTTTTCGTTTGTGTGTTGGCCAATTTAAAGGCTAAGTGTATGTACCTAGGTCTAAGAGTGCTGAGATGTTACGATGTTACAGAGGACTTATTTTATTTCTTTGTTCCGACATCCAAGTGGTCTATAGCCTATGTTTGTTATGAATAAATTGTGTTAAAACATATAAATGACTCATTCTTGAAAAAAGGCAAAAGAGCTGTGTGCAGGTGAATAATGTCGGGTTATTAACGGGTTCGGGCTTTATAAAGCTGTCAATCAAAATGTCAGGCTCGGGCTGACTTCTGTCGGGCTCGGACCCTATCTGGCCTAATTTTTATGGCCCAATTACAGCTCTACACAGCGCCCTCTAGTGGACTTGTCATCTAAAACGTGCAACAAAACACACTCGAAGCAACATATATCAGATCTCACAAAAATGCAGGACTGAGCATATATTTCTAAAGACTTTATTTTTGACATCTGTGTGATATAAATCACTTAGGCCATCATATCATAAATGGTTTATTATCTATAAAAACCCATTGTGTAGTAGTTAAACTTGCCACAAAGCCTGAAACGCATAAGGTTTTGATGGAGCTTAATTTCCAGTGAAATCAAGAGGTCTGAGATGCAGGAAACAGAGACCCATTAGTGAAATTAGCCTTCATTACTTTACCATTAAGACTTTCCCTCTTGTCATTTCCTGAGAAGATCATTTTAGGATTATATTAGTGTTGTAAACGGTACACATTTCTACTGTCCTGAGCAAATACAGCATTGTTTTAACCATGTAAAGGTACAGTTCACCCAAAAATTAATGTTCAGTCATCATTTACTCTCCTTTTACATGTTTTAAAACCTTTATGAGCTTGTTTGTTTTGTTGAACACAAAAGAAGATATTTTAAAAAATGTTGAAAACCGGTAACCATTGACTTTCATTCTAATCTCTGTAAGTCAATAGTTACAGGTTTTCAGCTTTCTTCAAAATATCTTCTTTTGTTTTTAACAATACTGTATAAAGAAACTCATAAAGGTTTATAACACTTGAGGAAGAGTTAATAGTGAGTAAATGTTTATTTTTGGGTGAACTGTCCCTTTAAGTTGACACGTCTATTTCTTTTTTGCCTCTTCATATGAACAAATTGATATTGATTCTAAAATCCTGAGATCGTTTTAGTCTCTGCTATTTCACTTGATGCATTAATAAAACATCACTTGGCATTATATGGCACATCTCCTGTCTAATAATGGCAGGAAGCTTTTTTTTTTTTTTTTAGATTAGATTCAACTTTATTGTCATTACACATGTACAAGTACAAGGAAACGAAATGCAGTTTAGGTCTAACCAGGAGTGCAATAGCAGCAAGTGCAGGATACAGGTATAAGTTATAAAGTGCAGTTATAGAAAAACTATGGTGATATTTACAAATGGATGTACTATGATTATTATATACAGGTTGTGTTAGCTATGAACAGAGATTTACAATAGATGGATATATGTACAGGTTGCTATTAATAATCAGAAGTGTGCAGATATATAAACAATTACAAATGTATATGTACAGTGTGTGTGTACATAATTACAAATGTACATGGGTATGTACAGTTAGAATAAATGAAACAGTGCAATGAATATGTGCAATTTTTAAATGTGCAAATGTTAAATAGTGCAGTGATTATGAGGAGTCTGAGTTATGAGGATAGTGGGGGTGTATCAGGGGGGCAAAGAGTCAGTGGGGGGCAGAGTTCAAAAGGGATACAGCTCTGGGAAAGAAGCTGTTCCTTAGTCTAGTGGTTTTTGTCCGGGGGAGCCTGAAGCGCCTGCCAGAAGGCAGGAGAGAAAACAGTCTGTGAGCAGGATGAGAGGAATCCTTAAGAATACTGCGTGCTCGGCGCAGACAGTGTTTCCTCTGGATGTCCTCTATGGTTGGCAGTGTGGTCCCTGTGATGCGTTGGGCAGTTTTCACCACCCGCTGCAGTGCCTTACGCTCCGCAACAGAGCAGCTTCCATACCAGACTGTGACACAGTTCGTCAGGATGCTTTCTATTGTGCAGCGGTAGAAGTTCACCAAGACGGCTGATGACAGCTGGTTCTTCTTAAGTTGCCTTAAGAAAAATAGGCGCTGGTGAGCCTTCTTGACCAGGCTGGAGGTGTTGGTGGTCCAGGAAAAGTCCTTTGAGATGTGGGTCCCCAGGAACTTGAAGGATGAGACAGGCTCGACGGCCATCCCATTGATGTGGATGGGATCATGTGAGCCTGTTCGTCCCTTCCTGAAGTCCACAATGAGCTCCTTGGTCTTGTCGGTGTTAAGGAGCAGATTATTGTCGGTGCACCAGGTGGCCAGATGCTGTATCTCCTCCCTGTAGGCAGTCTCATCATTGTTGCTGATTAGACCAATCACTGTGGTGTCATCTGCAAATTTGATGATGGTGTTAGAACTGTTCACAGGCCTACAGTCGATGGTAAATAGGGAGTAGAGGAAGGGGCTCAGCACACAGCCCTGTGGTACACCAGTGTTGAGTGTGATGGTGGTGGAGCAGATGTGGTCTGATCTCACATTCTGAGGTCTGTTAGTCAGAAAGTCCATAACCCAGTTGCAGAGAGACGTGTCGATATCCAGGTCTCTAAGTTTGATCATTAACTTAGAGGGTATGACAGTGTTAAATGCTGAGCTGAAGTCAACAAACAGCATTCGTGCATAAGTGTTTTTATTGTCCAGGTGTGTGAGTACAGAGTGCAGTGCTATGGAGACTGCATCTTCTGTGCTCCTGTTGCTACGGTAGGCAAACTGATGTGGGTCCAGTGTGGATGGCAGAGAGTCTTTCAGATGTGCCAGGACCAGCCGCTCGAAGCACTTCATGATGATGGGTGTGAGTGCTACAGGGCGGTAGTCATTCAGGCATGTTGGGCTGGAGTGTTTCGGCACTGGCACAATAGAGGTGGTTTTAAGTAAAGTCTTTGAAGTCTTTGTGCTTTGAAGTAAAGTCTCATCTTTCAAATTTTGTCCATTTTCATCAAGCTCAAACAGTAAATGCTGTTTTGACTGAGGCTGTGTATTGGCACCAATTAGGTGATTCGTTTAGATTTCTTATTCATGTTTATTCATTCGTTCATTCATTTTCTTTTCGGCTTAGTTCCTTTATTAATCCGGGGTCACCACAGCGGAATGAAATGCCAACTTATCCAGCACATGTTTTACGCAGTGGATGCCCTTCCAGCTGCAACCCATCTCTGGGAAATATTCATGTTTATGCCATTTGATTTAATATCATGTGTCATGTATCACTGTTTAATTTTAAAGGTTAAATATTAGACGCGTATAGTGTTTTTAGTGTGCGAGACTAGTCAAGTAGTCTAGTAAGCAATATTGTTGTTACTAGTCCACGCTAGATATACTAGTCCCTCCCTATTTTTAAAGTTCAAGTTACAGTCACGTTAATGTAAAATTAATGACAATTTTTTTTATAAAGCATGTTCAAACACTGAACAGTTGCCTTATAATGCACAACAATAACTTTATATGTTATGTTCACTGATGTTAATTTACTTTTCGGTTATAAATTCTGCCTACAATATTGAGATTGAGCCTATTTTATTACTTAGTTAGTCTGTATTTATATATTGAATGGTGAATAACGCTAAATAAGGATGCTGAAGTTTAATTTTAGTTAATCATATTGTAAGCCTAATATATTGCGTGTCTTTTTTCACCATCTTAATTGATTCACAGATATTTTAAGGCTATTTTATCTCTTTCCTCGCCAGCATGTTTATGTATACACTACCTGACAAAAGTCTTGTTGCCTATCCAAGTTTTAGGAACAGCAAATAATAACTTGACTTCTAGTTGATGATTTGGTATCAGAAGTGGCTTATATGAAAGGCAAAGGCCTCTAGATTACACTTATTATACCAAAATAAATATGATCATGCCTTGATTTTTAATGATTTCATTAGGACAGTAAGGTCTGACTTTGCTTAGACAGAAGTCTTGCCACTTAACAGAAATAATGTCAGTATAGAATATAAAGTCATGGTGCTGTGGAGAAACAATGAACATTGTGTCTGACTCCCATGAGCTTGGAGGACTGCATCCACACATCTCTGCAATGACTCAAATCACTTATTAATAAAGTCATCTGGAATGGCAAAGAAAGCGTTCTTGCAGGACTCCCAGAGTTCATCAAGATTCTTTGGATTTATCTTCAATGCCTCCTCCTTCATCTTACCTCAGACATGCTCAATAATGTTCATATCTGGTGACTGGGCTGGCCAATCCTGAAGCACCTTGACCTTCTTTGCTTTCAGGAACTCTGATGTGGAGGCTGAAGTATGAGAAGGAGCGCTATCCTGCTGAGGAATTTGCCCTCTCCTGTGGTTTGTAATGTAATGGGCAGCACAAATGTCTTGATACCTCAGGCTGTTGATGTTGCCATCCACTCTGCAGATCTCTCGCACGCCCCCATACTGAATGCAACCCCAAACCATGATTTCCTTTACCAAACTTGACTGATTTCTGTGAGAATCTTGGGTCCATGCGGGTCCCAATAAGTTATCTCCAGTATTTGTGATGATTGGGATGCAGTTCAACAAATCTATCTTCTGGCACTTTTCCAAATGATCAACTTTGTCAGGTAGATTGTTTGTGTGTGTGTGTGTGTATATATATATATATATATATATATATATATATTATATATATACATACATACAGAGTACACACACACAAACAATCTACCTGACAAAGTATAATTAATATAAAAATATATAAATATATAGTTTTTGACAATTTTCACCTAAATTTGACAGACCTCAGAATACTTTCTGCTAGGAATATATGGCCATATTATTGTCAAAATAAAGAATAAAGTCTCTGATGTTAAACAAAATAAGCATTTTATTTTATTTTCATGTGTTCATCTTTTATCACCACTTGAATGCAGGTAGGTTTAATCAAAACGGCAACATTTTTGACAAAAATAAACAGGGAAACATACTTTTTTTTTGTCAAAGAAGTGCATTTTGAAGATATAGTATATAATACACACACACACACACACACATACATATATCATATGTTGTCTTTTAATTAATGCAGGTAAATGAATCTTTTTATATATTTTTATATATTGTATATTCATTTCTGATTGTCTGGAGGTTCAATAGACTGCAAAATCTCCATTTAACTGCACGTCTATATTATTTTGCTTGTAAATATAAGATGCATGTTCATAATATGGTTTAACCTCAGTGACCAAGATGAGAATGACAACCTCTTATTGATTTAATAGCATGTCTTTATTCTCAGAGATTAAGTGCTGTAAGAGGATCCTCCACTATACTGTACGTGTCTTTCAGCCTATGTGTTTGTCTTTCTGAGTACTTTAATTGTTTGGTTTTATGCGTGCCATGTGCAGACAGATGCATTACACGCTGTGTGTGTGATTCATGCTCTCAGAAAAGACGAGTATTGGGTGTTGAGTTCTCAGAAAAGCCAACCGATGCCGAAACTAGAATATTCTTTCTTCATTCTGGGTCACGGCATCAGTTTCAGCAAGAAAAACATACACAGACACACACAAAACACAAGACTTAATAATTCTGCAGACCTGTTGTCCAGTGAGATTTCAGATCATTGATTTGATTTTGATTTGATTTGCATATTTTTAAGCATTTTTAAGCATAATAATTTTAATAACTAATTGCTTTTGTCTTTGCCATGATGACTAAATATTATTTTTCTAGCTAATTTCTTTTCTATATTTTTATTATTTTTTCTAGCGTTTTCAGCTTAACGTGCAATTTAAAGGCTTAACTTTTTCATTTTAATTTATTTAATTTTATTTCATTAATAATTTATTAATTAAATTAAATATTTTTATTTTTTATATTTGTTTATTATTTATATTTTAGTTTTATATTCTTTAACTTTTTATTTTATTTTAGTTTTTCTTTAAATTTTTTTTGTTCTTTTATTATATTCTTTATTTATATTTTAGTTTTATATTCTTTTTTATTTTATTTTATATCCACAACTCCAAAAATAATTTTACAGTAGATATATAAACAAAATACCCTGAACCTGTAAAATAATAAATAAACAAACAAAAAAGACAACAGAACATTATGCCAGTGGTAATAAAGAATTATAAAATAAATGCAATTTAAGTAGAAAGGGCTTCAACACATTTTTAAGCATTAAAGGTTTAATAACCAATTTGTAATAACTAATTTCTTTTGTCTTTGCCATGATGACTACATAATATTTTTCTAGCTAATTTGTTTTCTATATTTTTATTATTATTTTTTAGCATTTTTAGCTTAAATTGCAATTTAAAGACTTAATTTATTTTATTTAATTAGGTTTATATTTTTATATATAATTTTTAATTATTTTATTTTAGTTGTATATTCTTTTATTTCTTATTCTTTTAGTTTTATATTTATATTTTGTATTTTATATTATTTATTTTTATTTTCTCTTTTTCTTTTACTTTTATAATCTTTTAATTTTTTATTTCCTCTTTTACTATTTTCTTTATTTATATTTTAGTTTTATATTCTTTTTTATTTATTTATTTTTTTTATATTCACAACTCTAAATATAATATTACAGTTGATATATAAACAAAATGCCCAGAACCTGGAAAATAATAAATAAACAGCAAACAAAAAGACAACAGAACATTATGCCAGTGGTAATATAGAATTATTAAATAAATACAATTTAAGAAGAAAAGGCTTCAACACATTTTTAAGCATTATAGGTTTAATAACTCATTTTTAATAACTAATTTCATTGGTCTTTGCCATGATGACTACATATTATTTTTCTAGCTTCATTCTTTTCTATATTTTTATTTTGTCTAGCGTTTTCAGCTTAAAGTGCAATTTAAAAGCTTAACTTTTAATTTTAATTTATTTTATTTTGTTAGGTTTATATTTTTATATATTTTTATTTAATTTTTTATATTTTAGTTGTATATTCTTTTATTTTTTATTTTACTTTTTACTTTTTATTTCTTCTTTTTTTATATTCTTTATTTACATTTTAGTTTTATATTCTTTTTTATTTTATTTTATTTTATATTCACAACTCCAAATAAGTTTTAATGCTTACCATAGCAGGTTTTATATTTGTACAACTTAATATTTTACTTATTTTTAAATAACAGCAGATATATAAACATATAATAATATATTATAATAAATACAAAATATATAATTAATTAAATCTGATAAAGAAAAAAGGCCAAATCCTACCTTTCCAACACATAATATCTATCACATTATAAAAAAGCATGTATGCTGTAAGGCTTTACAGAGAATAGATCGTCCTTCTGTTTTCCATCAGTTTAACTTGCAGATCTACATCAGTCGCGGTCAGTTAATTAGATTTCACAGACAACACTAATTGTGCTCGTTTATGAACTCGTATCATTGTGTCTGATGTGCGTTCTGATGTGATTATGTTTACTTTAGTCGCTGTTGCTATGGTTACAGGTGATGCAATTGATATGGCTATTGTGAGGATACAAAAAGGCCTTGACATCAGTTTTTCACCCGTGCAGGAGGTAAACAGGGCATTTGAAGAGTCATGCTGGTAATCAAATACATTTGTACTAATATGACAGTGGATATACAGTCAGAATTATTAACCCTCCTGTATATATTTTTCCCCAATGTCTGTTTCACAGAAAGAAGATTTTTTGCAACACATTTCTAAACATAATAGTTTTAATAACTCATTTCTAATAACTGATTTAATTTATTATGAACAAACATGAATTAACAGTAAACCGTAATGTATTATTATTTACAATTTTATTTTTTTTCTGTTTAAGGGGACCTATTATGAAAAAATCACTTTATAAGGGGTTTAAACACAGTTGTGTGGCAGCAGTGTGTGAATATAACCAGCTCCTAATGGTAAAAATGCATTAATTGTATTTGTTATAAGCACACTTGATAAAAACACTTTGATTGACATTCTGCTTTTGTACGTGTCATCAGAGGGGGAAAGCCCCGCCCACTAGTGACCATCTCTCCCTCATTATCATCGTACAGGCTTGTTTTTGAATCCACCACTATGCTGACACACAGGCATTTGTAGCTCCACCCTCTTCTGAAAAGAGCACAATCTCATTTGAATTTAAAGAGACAGTCACCGCAAAGACACGATTAGGAAGCCTAAAAGGGGCAGTTTAAGAGTTAGAAAACATTATTTGTGGTGTATTTTCAGTTGAAACTTCACATAGACACTCTAGGGCAGGGATGTCAAAGTTAAACTGCACAGTTTAGTTCCAACCCTAATTAAACACACCTGATCAAACTAATTGAGGCCTTCAGGCTTGTTTGAAACCTACCAGTAAGTGTGTTGAATCAGGATTGGAACTAAACTGTGCAGGGCTGCGGCCCTCCAGGAATTGAGTTTGACATCCCTGCTCTAGGGACATCAGAGACTTGTTTTACATCTTGTAAAAAGGGGCATAATAAACCCCTTTGGTATATTTGCTTTACATTTACACATATGGCAGATGATTTTAGCCAAATTGAGTTGAAGGTACACATTTTGTTAGTTTTTGCTCTCCCTATAAATCAAATCCACAAGTTTTATGTTGCTACAAGAAGACACAAAATATATGCTGTTATTGTTTGAGTGTATTCATAATTACAAGAAAATTGTGTAAATATCAGCTTTCTCATAATTCTGACTTTATTAATCACAGTTTTGCCTTGTTTTTCCTCAGAATAGCAAGCTTATAGTTATAACCCGGAATTGCAAAAAAAAAAAAAAAATTTAATTGACGTTTGTTTTGCAATTGTGAGGTTTTGATTCATGCAATTCTGCATTTTCTCACAATTGCGAGCTAATTGACTTTCTCACAATTTGGATTTTTGTTTTTTATAGAACTGCACATTCGAAAGTCAAAAACTCAAAATTGTGGGATAAAAAGTTGACACCTGACAAATATCTTGTTGTTGATTCCAGTTGTAAGAGCAACAAATAATACATTTACATTCTAGTTGATTCAACCTTCTAGTTGATCATTTGGAAAAGTGGCAGAAGGTCAATTTTTCTGATGAATCATCTGTTGAACTGCATCTCAATCATCACAAATACTGCAGAAGACCTACTGGCACCCGCATGAACCCAAGATTCTCACAGAAATCAGTCAAGTTTGGTGAAGGAAAAATCATGGTTTGGGGTTACAATCAGTATGGGGGCGTGCGAGAGATCTGCAGAGTGGATGGCAACATCAACAGCCTGAGGTATCAAGACATTTGTGCTGCCCATTACATTACAAACCACAGGAGAGGGCAAATTCTTCAGCAGGATAGCGCTCCTTCTCATACTTCAGCCTCCACATCAAAGTTCCTGAAAGCAAAGAAGGTCAAGGTGCTCGAGGATTGGCCAACCCAGTCACCAGAAATGAACATTATTGAGCATGTCTGGGGTAAGATGAAGGAGGTGGCATTGAAGATGAATCCAAAGAATCTTGATGAACTCTGGGAGTCCTGCAAGAACGCTTTCTTTGTCATTCCAGATGACTTTATTAATAAGTGATTTGAGTCATTGCAGAGATGTGTGGATGCAGTCCTCCAAGCTCATGAGAGTCAGACACAATATTCATTCTTTCTCCACTGCACCATGACTTTATATTCTATACTGGACATTATTTCTGTTCAGTGACAAGACTTCTGTCTAAGCAAAGTCAGACCTTACTGTCCTAATGAAATCATTAAAAATCAAGACATGATCATATTTTATTGTGGTAAAATAAGCGTAATCTAGAGGCATTTGCTTTTCATATAAGCCACTTCTGATTCCAAATGATCAACTAGAAGTCAAGTTATTCCAATAAGATATATTGTGCAGCACTGGAAGAAACTACTCATATTATTAATATTACACAGAGCATAAACGTGTTGTTTATAAGGTCAGTAATTCCTCCTTCATGCCACATGGATAATCGACTGTACTTTCTATCTCCGTCTCCTTCAGGGCTCAGAGTTTGTGTGTGTGGAGTTTGATGAGCAGAAGGTAAATCTGGTGCTGAAGAAGATGGCAGAGCTTCAGGAGAGCATCGACAGCATCGTTCACCGCAGCTAGAGCTCATCCACCAGTCTTGTGTGTGTGTGTGTAGGAGTGCTTGTGTGTGTGTGCTTTTGAATGAGTGAGTGTGAATGCGTGCATGCTTGTATGTGCATGTGTGTGTGCTTGCTCTTGTGTGTGTTTGTACATTCATGTGTGTGCTTTTGAGTGTGTGTGTGCAAGTTTGTGTTTGAGTGGATGCACATGCTCATGTTTGTGTAAGTGCTTGTGTGTGTGTTTGTACATTCACGTGTGTGTGTGTGTGTATAGACGTTATATAAGCGTTTGTATGTGTGTTTGTTGTGTATGTGTGTATGCATGAGTTTGTATGTGTGCATTTGTTCATGTGTGTATGTACCTGTGTGTGAGTTTGTGTATGCACAAATGTGTATACATGCGCGTGTGTGAGTGTTTTTGTGTGTGTGCTTTTGAGTGAGTGTGAGTGCGTGTGTGCATGTGTGTATGTTTGCTTTTGTGTGTATGTTTGTACATTCATGTGTGTGCTTTTGAGTATGTGTGTGTGAATGAGTTTGTATGTGCATGTGTGTGTTTGCTTGAGTTTGTATGTTGTATGTATGCACGTGTGTGTGTGTGTGTGTGTGTGTGTGTGTGTGTGTGTGTATGTATGTATGTGTATGTGTTTGGGTTTGTTTGTATGTGTATATCTGTGTGAGAGGGTTTGTGTGTATGCAGATGCATGCATTTGTGTGTGTGTGCGTGTGTGTGTGTGTGTGTGTGTGTGTGTGCGTGTGTGTGTGTGTGTGTGCGATGTTGTGCCTGCATGTGTATGTGTGTTTTTGGGATTGTTTGTTTGTGTATATCTGTGTGCGTGCCTGTGTGTGTGAGCGCGTTTGTGTGTAAGCACATGTATGTGTGTGTTTTTGGTGCTGTACGTTTTTCTAATAAATAATCATGGTAAAACGTCAAACTTCGATATCAGTTTAATTATTTTAATTCATGATTTTTCAAGAAATGATCACAGTATTTCAGGTTGTGTGTTATTTTGCAGTGTGTTTTCTATAAATGCTTGACAAATCTCACACAGCTCTGTAGATGGTGTGCTTGAATGAACCCGTACAAAGTCTTCATCATGTTTCCCTCCACTCATCGTGTCCTAGCAAAGCTTTTATATGCGATAATGAATAAATCCCATCGTGATTCGGCAGCACATTTAAGAACACTCAAACATTCTTCAAAGTATCTTCTTTTGTGTTTAACAGACCAAAACGAATCAACTCAAACTGGTTTGGACGCAGTGAAGTGTGATGGTGAACTATCTCTTTAATGTGTGTGAGTTAATGATTATCATCTCTGCCGACTGATTAGTGTTCAAGGAAGTGCAGAGATGCACTATAATATAATCTGTCTTATCAGCGCTGTTGCTTTTGAGCAAAGGTCATCGCTCTGAAAGTCAAGTCAAAGATACATTAGATAAGACTGTGCCTGTATGCTACAGACTGTGAATGGTATTTATAACCCAGACACCATTTTGTTTAATTTATTATTAAACCACATGAAAAGTTTGTTTTTAGTGTTTATGTATTTAGTTGGGGCGACACGGTGGCTCAGTGGTTAGCATTGTTGCCTCACAGCAAGAAGGTCGCTGGTTTGAGCCCGGGCTGGGTCAGTTGGCGTTTCTGTGTGGAGTTTGCATGTTCTCCCCCGTGTTGGCGTGGGTTTCCTCCAGGTGCTCCGGTTTCCACCACAGTCCAAACACATGCGGTATAGGTGAATTAAATAAGCTAAATTGGCCATAGTGTGTGTGTGTATGGGTGTTTCCCAGTACTGCGTAAAACATATGCTGCGTAAAACATATGCTAGATAAGTTAGCGGTTCATTCTGCTGTAGCACCAACCCCTGATGAATAAAAGGATTAAGCTAAAGGAAAATGAATGAATGAATGAATGTATTTAGTTTTTAAGGTGGAAGGATTGGATTACATTCACTGACTGTTCAATATTGTTTTGCTTTCACAATTGTGATACTACTGTCCATTTTATTAGCGTTTCTTTTTAATTTATCTGTCATTTTGTTGTGTTTCTGTCATTTTTACTAGGTTTTTTTGTAAAAGTTTGTCAGTTTTTGTTTTAGTTATGTTAGTACACACAAGTGAAACTACATTAAAATGAGGACAAATCTCAAATAAAATAACTATTATTTATTATATTATTATATATTATATTATAGGTGGTGGAGTGGGTAGCACGTTGGCCTCGCAGCAAGAAGGTCGCTGGTTCGAGTCTTGGCTGGGTCAGTTGGCATTTCTGTGTGGAGTTTGCATGTTCTACCTGTGTTCACGTGGGTTTCCTCTGGGTGCTCCGATTTCCCCCACAGTCCAAAGACATGCAGTACAGGTGAATTGGGTAGGCTAAAATTGACCATAGTGTATGAGTGTGTGTGAATGTGTGTATGGATGGTTCCCAGTGATGGGTTGCGGCTGGAAGGGCATCCGCTGCGTAAAAAATATGCTGAATAAGTTGGCGGTTCATTTTGCTGTGGTGACCCCTGATTAATAAAGGGACTAAGCCGAAAAGAAAATGAATGAATATTATATATACTGTATATGAATATTATTTATATATATATATATATATATATATATATATATATATATATATATATATATATATATATATATACACACACTCAGTTGAAGTCAGAATTATTAGCCCCCCCTGTTTATTTTTTCTCCAATTTCTATTTAACGGAGAGAAAAATTTTTCAACACATTTCTAATCATAATAGTTTTAATAACTCATTTCTAATAACTGATTTATTTTATCTTTGTCATGATGACAGTAAATAATATTTGACTAGATATTTTTCAAGACACTTCTATACAGCTTAAAGTGACATTTAAAGGCTTAACTAGGTTAATTAGGTTAACTAGGCAGGTTAAGGTAATTAGGCAAGTTATTGTATAATGATGGTTTGTTCTGTAGACTATTGAAAAATATATAGCTTAAAGGGGCTAATAATTTTGACCTTAAAATGGTTTTAAAAAATGTAAAAATGCTTTTATTCTAGCCGAAATAAAGCAAATAAGACTTTCTCCTGACAAAAAAATATTATCAGACATACTGTGAAAATGTCCTTGCTCTGTTAAACATCATTTAGGAAATATTTAAAAAAGAAAACAAAATTCAAAGGGGGACTAATAATTCTGACCTCAACTGTATATGTATAATAATAATAATAAATTATATCTGCAAAAACAATTTTAAGTACAGTTTTCTTTATATAATTGTATTTAAATTACTTTAGCACATAAAGTTAAACCCTAAAAAAATCTATATTTTGTTTTAAGTTAGCACTTGTTTCAAGACACAATAGTTAAAATTTTTTTAATGTGTATAATTTGTGTTTTTTTTAAGTTATGTGTGTGTATGTACAGTATTAATTGTGTATATATATCGGTGCATGAATTGAAATGCATAAAAAAATGCAGAAGGGAAAATAAATTAAAATGAGAAAAATGCTCTTTGAACATCTAAAATAAAATAACTATTATTTTATATATTTATTTTTTTTTTATTCATTCATTTTCCTTCGGCTTAGTCCCTTTATTCATCAGGGGTCACCACAGTGGAATAAACCACCAACTTATCCAGCATATGTTTTACACAGCGGATGCCCTTCCAGCTGTAACCCAGTACTGGGAAACACCCGTATACACTCATTCACACACACACACACGCACGCACGCACGCACGCACGCACGCACGCACGCACGCACACACGCACGCACGCACGCACGCACGCACGCACGCACACACACACACACACACACACATATACACTAAGGACAGTTTAGTTTATTCAGTGCACCTATAGCACATGTGTTTGGACTGTGGGGGAGACCTAAGCACTCGGAGGAAACCCACGCCAACACAGGGAGATATGCAAACTCCACAAAGAAATGCCAACTGACTGAGCTAGGACTCGAACCAGCAACCTTCTTGCTGTGAGGCAATAATGCTAACCACTGAGCCATCGTGCTCCTATTTTTTTATTTTCAGGTAGCTAATTTTATTTCAAGAAACAATACTTTTAAGTATAGTTTTTAAAA
The DNA here is from genome assembly GCA_903798195.1 of Danio kyathit. NCBI lineage: Eukaryota > Metazoa > Chordata > Actinopteri > Cypriniformes > Danionidae > Danio > Danio kyathit. The sequence goes on along the minus strand of LR812519.1, from coordinate 66,570,079 downwards.
ATATATATATAACTTTAGTATATAAAGTTAAACCATAAAGAGGAATTACCATGTTTGTAAACATTCAGGATGCACGCACAACGAGGTTGCAGAAAAAAAACGGGAGTGCTAGCATTTACAGTGAGGGAATGACATCCGATGCAGTACAGAGTTTATTGTTGTATTAGAGATATATTGAGTTATATTATATATATATATATAGTATTAGAGTTATATTGATTACATATTTTATATATATATATATATATTATATATATTATTTACATAATGCTTTCAGCGTATTATAACAGCTTGTCACCCAGTGATAAGCACAATTATTCTGCAAAATTAACGTTAAAGTGAGCGGCGATCGACTGACAGGTCCATTTGCAACAGCACCCTCCCAATGGATATTGGATAAGACGAAATTGCCAAGCATCCAGCCCCAAATATACAACTATCTCAATGAATCTCCAAGTGATTTTACAAGAGAGAAGTTAAAGGCCTACAAGTCTTTGGATGCCAACAATTTTGTTGTGTGTGGGCATGTGCAAGAAATAATGATCCATGATTACCAGATTCAAAACTTTGTAGTGCTAAAAACAGGTTCTGCGGAGCCAAAGACAAGGAAAGAAGATGGAGCTGTACAAGGCCTGGGTAATCATCAACAAGCAAAACAACTGCATTCTGACAGCGAACTGCACCTGTACGGCAGGGTATGTGAACTCACATTTGTACATTTCATTCTCAGCATTCAGTTTCCGCAGTTTAATTCACCAAATTTAATGTTTTTGCTGAAATCATTGCTGCAATCAAAAACGAGTAATGTGTCTGATTTAGCATAGCGTGAACTTACCTGATATGAAAGGAAAACTGCAGAGTCCAGCATTTTTAATTAGGTCCTCACTCCATTCAGCTCTTATGATGGCTGTTAGCCAAAGACATGTGCGGTTGGCATTAAAATCAGTGTGGTGTACGCTAAAATTTAGGTTTTCTATTTTTGGCATCCCACCGCGCAACACGTCATGTTTGCCAATGCAATCGGTCTATTTTTTGCAACCGGTATGCGCAGTTGAACCCGTGTGACGTAGGTTGGTAATTCCCCTATAAAAGCATGTCCTTATATTTTGTTTAATTTACGGTAAAAATTCAAGGAACAAGAGTTTTCCTTTTTTTAAATGTCAATATACTTTTATTAGTTTTAAGTTATTTTAATAAGTATGTCAAGTTTTATATGAGTAATTGTATATATCAGTGCATAAAACATACAGTTGAAACCAGAAGTTTACATACACTCTAAAAAAAGGAACATAACCATTTTTAAAAAAAATGTCTGATGGTAAATCATACTAAACGTTTATTATTTTAGGTCTGTTAGGATTACCCAAATCATTTACATTTGCTAAATGCCAGAATAATGAGAGAATTTATTTTTTGAGAATATTTTATTAATTTCTAGACAGTCAAAAGTTTACACACATTTCCTTGGTATTTTTTTTAGCTTTGCTTTTAAACTGTATATCTTTGGTCAAATGTTTTGGGTATCTTTCCACAAGCTTCTCACAATAGTTTGCAGGAATTTGGGCCCATTCCTCCTGACAGAATTGGTGTAACTGAGTCAGATTTGTTGGCTGTCTTGCTCGCACAAGCTTTTTCAACTCTGCCCACACATTTTCTATAGATTGAGCTCAGGGCTTTGTGATGGCCACTCCAAAACATTCACTCTGTTGTCCTTAAAGCACATTTTAACTAATTTGGCAGTATGCTTAGGGTCATGGTCTGTTTAAAAGACCCATTTGTGGCCAAGTTTTAATTTCCTGGCAAATGTCTTGACATGTTGCTTCAGTATTTCCACATAATGTTCTTTCTTCATGATGCCATCTATGCTGTGAAGTGGACCAGTCCCTCCTGCAGCAAAACAGCCCCACAACATGATTCTGCCACCCCCATACTTCACAGTTGGGAGGGTGTTCCTAGGCTTGTAAGCTTTCCCCTTTGTCCTCCAAATGTAACACTGGTCATTATGGCCAAACAGTTCAATCTTAGTTCCATCAGATCACAGGACATGTCTCCAAAAATGATAGTTTTTCCCAGTGTAATTTAGCAAATTGTAATCTGGCTTTTTTTTTTTTCTCTTTTATTCTGGCTTGTTGATTTTTTCATGTTGTCACACAGGGGAGCAGTGTGTTTGAGGTTTTCCTTAAATACTATTCTACAGTTGTGCCTCCAATGTAAACTTGACTTTCAAGAAAAGTTATAACAATTTCTCAAAAAATATCTCTCTCATTATTCTGCTATTAAGCAGAACAGAAACCAATGTGATAATCCTAACTTCCCTAAAAGAGAACAAGTTTAGTCACATCAATATTTGACTTTTTTTTTTACGGTTATGTGCCTTTTTATACAGTGTATGTAAACTTCTGATTTCAACTGTATGTAATGCAGAAACAAACACTGATAAATAAATGATGTCTTTTAAATGAGGTTGTATTCAGTTAGTTTTATGTTTTAGGTTATGCTTATTTTTGCTTCAGTTAACTAAATGACCAAAATGATATTAGTTTTCTGGTTTTAGTGCAACTCTAATTACCCTGGTAGCTTTTTTTTTTCTTTAATTTTCCTCGTCTCTTTGTCTGTGTTTGGAGACGCAGTATTTACTGAGGGATCATGATGTCACCCATCCTGTATAAATTAATAATTCAGATGAGGAGACAATGAGAGTAACTGGGGCCTTTAGAAAGCAGAATATAAGGTTATCATAGAAGAACAGGCTGTATACAGAAACACTGAGGCAAAAGCTGACTAATACTGCTAGATGATGATCACATTCACATAATGAGATATTTGTTCTCTTTACAGCCTAATACTGACAGAGCCACATTGTTAATGCTGAATACAATAGAATGAAATGGAAAAAAGTGCAATGGAATAGAATTAGAATGTAATTGAATAGATTCCAATTCATCTTAATTTCTCTAGCGCTTTTACAATGTAGATTGTGTCAAAGCACCTAACATAGAAGTTCTAGTAAACTGAAACTGTGTCAGTCCAGTTTTCAGAGTTTAAGTTCAGTTTAGTTCAGTTCAGTGTGGTTTAATTTTCACTGCTGAGAGTTCCAACACTGAAGAGCAAATTCATCGATGTGCAGCTCCACAAGTCCCGAACCAAGCAAGCCAGTGGTGACAGTAGCAAGGAACAAACTTCACCAATGACGAAAGTGAAGGGAAAAAAGGCTCAGTTGGGCACGACCATTTCTCCTCTGGCCAAATGTCTTGTGTAGAGTTGCAGTGTAGAGGCTGGAGAACGCTGGATGTCCATCATAGAGAAGCTGCAGGTGTGAGTAGGTCACTGGCGGGTGTTCCGAATGGCCCACGAGATCAATGTGGAGACTCGTCTGTCACTGGGGTCTTTCAGGAATCAGTCTCATGCTCTCCACTCCTCCATGACCACCACAGCATCTGCTTAGGATACAGACTGGTCCAAGATTATGGAGACCTCAGGATAAAGAAAAACAGACTAACATAAGTGTAGATGCCGTTCAAATTATAATGTTTTTTTGGAAGTGTTGCCTGATCCGGTTGCCCAAATTAATGCAGCCTAACAATGTAATACAATCTAATGAGCTGTAATACACCAGGAGCTCCCTCAAATGCTGGGGAGCTAAACCATTTAGGGCTTTGTAGGTAGTCAAAAAATTGTAAAATTTATACGATATTTAATGAAACGGAATGGAATTTTTTATTTTAGAATGAATGAAATTAGAATGGAATGTATTTTTAGAATGGAATGGAATAGAATACAATGTAATATATTTGAATAGATTGAAATGGAATGGGATAGATTAGAATTGAATTAAACGGAATAGAATGGTTCTTTTAGAATGGAATGAAATTAGAATGCAGTGGAATTGAATTGAATAGAATGTATCTTTAAAATAGAATGGATTGAATGCAATAGAATAGATTTGAATGGAATGGAATGAAATGGTATGGAATGAATAGATTAGAATTGAATGAAACAGAATGGAATGTTATTTTAGAATGGAATGGAATTGAATAGATTAGAAAGGATTGGAATGAAATGGAATGTTTTTTAAATGGAATGGAATAGAATGCAATAGAATTAGAATGAAATGGAAAAGAATGGACGGGAATAGATTCGAATGAAATGGAATAGAATGTTTTTTTAGAATGGAATGGAATGTTTTTTAGGATGGAATGGAATGTTTTTTAGGATGGAATGGATCGAATGCAATGAAATGAAAATGGAATGTTATTATAGAATGGAATTGAATTAGAGAGGAATGGAATTGAACAGATTCGAATGGGATAGATTAGAATTGAATGAAACAGATAGGAATGTTATTTTAGAATGGAATGGAATTGAATAGAATAGAATGTTTTTTTCAAATGAAATGGTATAGAATGCAATGGAATTAGAATGAAATGAAATAGAATGGAATGGAATAGATTAAAATGGAATGGAATAGAATGTTTTTTTTAGAATGGAATGTAATTAGAATGGAATGTAATTAAATATTTTTTTTTAAATGGAATGGATCGAACGCAATGGAATATATTTGAATGGAATGAAATGGAATGTTATTATAGAATGGAATGGAATGGAATTAGAATGGAATGGAATAGAATAGATTCGAATGGAATGGCATATTAGAATTGAATAAAACAGAATGGAATGTGTTTTTTATAATGAAATGAAATTAGAACGGAATTGAATAGATTCGAATGGAATGGAATAGAATGTATTTGTATTTTAGAATGGAATGGATCAAATGCAATGGAATAGATTAGAATTGAATGAAACGGAATGGAATTGAATAGATTCGAAAGGATTGGAATGAAATGGAATGTAATAGCATGTTTTTTTAGAATGGAATGGAAAAGAATGGAATGGAATGTTTTTTAGAATGGAATAGAATTGAATAGATTTGAATGCAATGGAATGAAATAGAATAGAATGTTTTTAGAATGGAATGGAATGAAATGAAATAGGATACAATGTTATTTTAATGAAATAGATTTAAATTGGTTTGAATGGAATGGAGTTAGAATGGAATGTAAAAGAATGGAATACAATTAATTAGAATGGAATAAAATGAAATGGAAGGGATTTTTTTTTAGAAAGGAATGGAATAGAATAGAATAGAATAGAATAGAATAGAATAGAATAGAATAGAATAGAATAGAAAAGAATAGAATAGAATAGAATAGAATAGAATAGAAAAGAATAGAGGTTGTGATAGGATGAATGAGAATATGAGAAATAATTTCTGACAGATTTTATATTAAATGAATGAAAATGAAAAATGGATCTTATAAAAAGAGGAAAGGATAGTGTCAAAATATTTGTGGTGAAATTAAATGCCAGTGCTGTCAAAATACTAATGTTAATTAAAAACATGATGTGTTTTTAATCTACATATTTTTTGGTTTCCTTTTAAAGTGTTTTTTATTATTAGTTTATTTAAATATAGTTTTATAGTCTGCATAGTTTTTGCTTAATTTTAGTTAAGGTTTTATTTAATGTTTCAGGTTAAACTAAATGAAAAAATAAATACTTGAGGCAAAATGTAAAATATGTGAATGTGTGTGTGTGTTCCTGTAAAACACACTACATTTTATACATACAGGAGTCTGTGTATCTGTATTTATTTAAATATATATGTATGTATGTTTCATGTGTTGTGTGTTTTAATAAATACATATACTTGGAATATAAACAAACTAACAAATAAATATAAACCTGATAACTAGTCTACTTGAATAATATTCTTTATTTGTCTACATACATTTTCAACTGCTTTGAGGTTACATCCATATCCGAGTTCCAAGGTAATTCCCTGTAGAGAAATATTACAAAGCATATTTTAATAGATAAAAAATCAATATAAAAAGCTTTTCAGTCTGCAGCCTTCCTACAGAAAATGGTCGACTAGGGCCTTTTGCTATGAGTATCCAAGATATTGCATCGTCATTCTTGCCCTGTTTGACCATTTCTGTCATCATAAATGCATCATTTGCTTGCAGGCTGTGGAAATGGGCTTGTTTCCCAAGTCAGTTAAATGCAGAGGATAATCGGGGCATTTCACACGCGCTGTGGTGACACCAAAATAAACGATAAGGAGGAGAAGATAATTACTGAAGCCCAACCCTCACTGCTAGATGACTGCTGTAAATACACAACACTCGATATCTGCGCATGGCAGATGAAGAGCTATCATCACCCCGTGTTTTTTACTGTGAGGAAAAAAACTAAACCAGTCATCAAATGCTTCGCTGAATTGTAGATTCACGTGCCCGCGCGCGCGCCCGTTGTCAGGGAGGAGCATGTCAAACATCATCGTGTGTATTTTTGTTTTGACTTTAATTTCATTTTACCATTGAACTTCATTGTGTTATAAATGGAATTGTGCATTGTATACAAAAATGCATAATTATCAATACGATTAAAGTATTTTTATCATTTTTTTAAATTATTTTGATTAATTAGAAAATTACCGTGGCAACTTTAATGTAATACGGTTTTGGTATATTTACTTTCGGCCCTCCACCCTCAATCAAGATTGAAGTTTAGGCATCTCTGCGTGCCCGCGCGTGCTTTCGTTGTTAGGGAGGCGCGCTCACTCTCGGCCGCGCGCTCGGCGAGGAGACCGAGACTCTGACCAGACTCCACTACACGCGGGACCGCTAGGAGTATGGGAAACTGACTTTAAACGGGAATTTACTGATTTACCAAAGAAATAAACAACTACTAAAGTTCTGGTCAGTGGACTATGAGCGAAAGATAGAGGAAAATGTTCGGTTTGTGAGGAAACAACAGTTGTGGACCGCTGTTATAAAGGTGAGGACTGTCGCACACCTGCACCAACAGGTACAGAATGTAGGATTCATTGAATATCAAAACAGTCTGTCGAAATTGTTGAATATTAGTATAACATTATCACAAATAGCCTAGTAGACTACATGACTCCCATGTTTTCATTGTGTCCTTGTTATTCGCTTGTAAAGCATTGAATGTTATTGCTGTGTTATATTGCTATTTCAATAATGAGTGTAATGGCATATAATAATAGTTTTTAAAACATATTTTTAATTTTTAACAACGTTTTTTTATCTATCTATATGTCTGTCCGTATGCTACCCCTAACGTCACACTCCGAAATAATTAATTAAAATTTTATAATTCATTAATTTTACAATATCATCATACATTCTCACATCATAACAAATCACGTATTTCTTAAACAAAATGTTGTTGTTGTTTTTTTTTGTGAAAAGAAAAATGCTGAATTTTAAACAATTTACAAGTATATTTTCTATAACTGCAGTGACCACTGGATGTCAGTCTCCAAAAAGACAGAAATATCATTTATATACACTCAATTTATTTTTTTTGCTCGTTCAAACTACTTATTTTAAATGAGCTGAAACAATACAATTGTTGAGATTTTCATTGGGACAACTTAATTTTTTTTATGTTCAATCCACATAAATTTGTTAAAAGTGTTGTTAACTTAATCAATTTGTGTTGGGACAACATGAATTAATTTTGTGGAACCCTGCATTTTTTACAGTGTATATCATATTATTATTATTATTCATTTAACAGCTGTATGTGAGAAACAGAAACAACAATGGCTTGACAATGACAATTTAAATGCTTACTTACTGAAGCCCCATTTAAGCAATACATGGACATCAAATAATTGTCATTGCAGCATATTTTCTAAGTTAATTTAACTAATTACAGAGTTTCCGCGGGGTTTCAAAAAGTCTTAAATTCTTAAAAACTAAATTTTAGGCCTTAAAAAGTTTTACATTTACTGAAATGTTGTCTTGTAAGTCTTAAATCATTTTAAACAAGTAATAATTTTCATCTGTCAATGTCTCCAATCACCAACAATCCATCTGAAAAACCTTCAACCAAACTATATACTAATTTATTTATTTTTTTTAAGTTATGTTAAAAATGTGCATGTATACAACCAGGGTTTTCTGGTGTTGACACATTATTTAAATTATGTGGCAAAGAAATAACTAATTAGCTTTTTTTTGGATGAGGCTTTTCCACATGACCAACCAAAAAAAAAAAAAAAAAAACCTTAGTGTTTAGCCCTGTATAAGTCTGAAATTTTATTTATAACGATCCTAAAATGTCTTAAATTTGACTTTGTGAAACCTGCTGAATTAAAATAAGCATATTTCATCTTCTTTTTGTATCATACAGGTTGTTGTGAGTCAAATGTACTGTAATGTATGTTGCAGTTACTTGTATATATACTTAATATACACTTAAATTTTAATGTGTTCTTCATAAATAAAATATATGACTGAATTATAGATATATACAATTATATATATGACTATAAATATGGACTGTTCTGGTAAAACTAGAAACTGTCAGTGTATGGAAATTAACCAGGCCTATTTGATTACGTCTAAATTAACATTTGTGTGTGTGTGTGTGTTTGTGCTGTATTTGAAAAAAATGTCAGATATGGATTGACAATAACATGATGAGGGTGAGAATTTTTAGCAGAACTACTGCTTTAAGAATTACCATTTCGACTGTTAAAAGCTTAAGCAAATAACCCATTACAAATATGGAAAGTGTTTATAATGCTGGGAGTATCAACAGGTATGCTCGGATATAAATTAATGCAAACAGCGCTCACTCTGTTTACTGTGCAGTGTCTACAGAAGTGTTATATCTTCAGGATGTTGTTGACTACACCAATTCAATTCATAGTTTTAAGCAAGAGTATTAAACACGGTGCAAATATACATATTGTCTTTATAGCATTTCAGTAGCAATGCTTTTGTTTTCTTTATTTAGCTATTGTGCTTAGCGAGGTATTAACTCTGATTTGGTGTGAGTTGAAAGTCTTAAGTTCAGACTGCAGGAAAACATGCATGGCCCAAATCCAATTTATTTATGCATATGAGATGCTATTTTTATTTGTTTGTGTTTTGTTTATTTCATGACAGTTTGAACAGCACAAAATACATATGTATCTGTATTTATAAGCTTTTATATTTATATTTATATTTTATTTATAATTTATATTTATAAACATCAAATTTGTTCAGGCAATCTAATGTGAACTACTCATGATAAATTATCAAATGCTGTCATGTTATTAGGATTTATTACATGGCTGATTGGTCAATCATGTTGCAAGATTTTTTATTCCCCTAATAACAATGCTGAAACTAATGAGACAGAGTCATCAATAGGCCCACACGGAATTTACGCGCGCATAAATCCGCAGATTTCCATAGATTTTTAGGCCATCATTGAGGCTATTTATTTACTTGTGTAAATGTTTGTAAATTTATATTTATTCTGTTTTTAAATTAATTTCAGTAATATTATTGACTAATATGAAAATGTTCATATGATTTATTTACAATACAGATTGTAAAGTAATAATTTCTGTCTTTTAGTATATTATGTGAGACTGGCTTTGTTTACAAAATAAGTGGATCTAATTGGATTTGCATTGTAAACACTAAATACAAGTTAAAAAGGTATTGTTTTTTATTTCATATGTTAAGTTTTAGTTATGATACTCCCAAAATCTTTCCGCATAAATCCACAGATTTTTTACAAAATCTTCAGCAGAAATAGCAAAAAATGTCCTCAGAATTTTTCTGGCCCTAGTCATCAGGGTAATTCATGTAAGTCATCTAGCTCGACCATTCCTGAAAATAAATAAATAATTAAAAAAATTATTTATGTGTATATATATGAGCAATTCCAGCATTATGGATGTGACATTTGCAGTAAAATCTCAAAACATAAATTCACAAAGAAAGTCTACTGTATGTTAACATCATATTGAAACATCTGTTTATATTTTTCTAAGCAACTGACCACAGAGTTAAAGGATCAGAAAAATATCAATCTGTAAACACATTTTATATTTAAAATAAGGGAAAATAAACTTGCGTTTTGGATGTGACAAAAAAAGTTAGCAAGTTTACAGTCTACCAAATACTTTGTAGAAATTCTGTGAATTAAACTGCACAACCCAAAAGAAACAATGCTAATCAAAAGAATAAGAGTTGGCTCACTGTAGAACAAAAATGACTGATTATATTTTATTTGACATTTTTTTGCATTAATGAGGAAAAAGCTTCATTATGGATGTGACAGATGAGAAATTGGCACTTGTGTGATTTTGGTAAATCAAATATAGTAGTTTGAAAACATTAACAGAGACATTTTTGAGTATTTTTAAAGCACTGTAAAATACTTGCTTACAAAAAAACCGCAGAAACGGTTTCGATATTTTGGCGAAAACCTATTTTTTTTCATAGCAAGGTTTACATTTGCATGGAATTGCTCATATATAAATATATATATATATTTATACAGCACGGAGCAGCACAGTGGCGCAGTGGGCAGCACGATCACAGCAAGAAGGTCGCTTGTTCGAGCCATAGCTGGGTCAGTTGGCATTTCTGTGTGGAGTTTGCATGTTCTCCCTGTGTTTGCGTGGGTTTTATCCGGGTGCTTCGGTTTCCCCCACAGTCCAAACACATGCGCTATAGGTGAACTGAAGAAACTAAATTGGCCGTAATGTATGTATGTGAATGCAAGAGTGTGTGGGTGTTTCCCGGTGTTGGGTTGCGGCTGGAAGGGCATTCGCTGGGTAAAACATATGCTGTATAAGTTGGCGGTTCATTCTGCTGTGGCGACCCTTAAAGTCTAAAATAAAAAAATAAAATAAAGGGACTAAGCCGAAAATAAAATAAATGAATGAATATATATGTTTCCCAGTGTTGGGTTACAGCTGGAAGGGCTGAAAAGAAAATGAATGAATGAATTATTTAAATTATTATATACGCATACGTTGTGTAAATAAAACTTTTATTTTGGATATGATTGACCGCAATTGTATAGCACTTATATATTACAATTCAAGTATTACCTTGAGTGTTGAGTGTGTTATTAAAGGTTAACCTCCATATATACTGTACGTATATATGTACTAAGTAATAGGTTGTTTTCACATGACGTCATTGATGATGACCGAAATTCAGATGGAGGGCAGTAAGTGAGTCTTCTACATAGGAATTGCTATCAGAACATCAAAATGTTTCTGTTTTGTGTCGTTTATAATTGTTTAAATCGGCCAAAATAAGAAATGCCGAACAGCTTTTATAGGACTCCAAAAGTTTTTGCTCATAAAGGGGGAAAAACTTCAAGAAACTGGCTGAAAAATGGAAGAAAGGGCGGCATGTAATAAACATTTTTTCAGTACATTCACATGTACAAACATTTTTGAACACTATAATTCTTTTGACAGCACAATAAAGATTACAGGCCTAGCTATGTGCATAAGTATGTTAAAGTGTTGTATGAAAATCAGATACAAACACCACGAGACTTATACAAAATCCAGGAGAATATAAATAACGTACCCTGCCATGCAATCGCTGCAATGAAATATCCGTCTTGTTTTGCAATAATCCAAGTTTTTACTGGCGTTTCGGCAAAATAAACAACTATAATTTTAACATCGAGATGCACAGCAGCGGTGAATGTTTGTTGATGGTTAAAGGTGCTGTATGTAAGTTTTTGACTCTTCTAAAGCATAAAAATACAATAATATGTGTGCAGATATTTAAGAAACATCCCAAGTGAACATACTTGTTTAACTGACAAACATTGCTGAAGTCAGATATTCTGCTTTGAAAATGTTTTTTTCCGTGCCGGAACGATGTCTTTGTTTAGGTAATTTTCACATGCACATGCCAGTTTAACCAATTATAATTCAGCACCCCGGGTTGCCTTGTTGGAAAACAGCATATTTCATTCATTCATTCATTCAGAAAGACTCTGAAAGCATGCGTCCATGAGCGAAATGCTACAGTGTAGTGGAAAGTATCAGATGTCAAAATGAGACAGATTCAGTTCCACATGACGTTAATTAGCAAATGACATAAATATTAGGAACGTGAGCAGGTTACATCGCGTGTCCTAACAACAAGCTGTGACGAGATTGTTATGAGTGATGAGCCATTTGGGTGTTTGCACCACAAAACACGGCAGAAATTTAAATACAGCCTTTCAGAAGCACAGAATATGCACTCACTCACAAAACGGTAAGGTTTAGAATCTATTTAATACATGTTAACCCTCTTTAACATCATTAAAGGTGAAGTGAACTTTCTGCTTTCAGTATATGGTAATACACGTCATGTAAAATGCATTCAAACTCACATTGTTAGCATTTAGCACTGAATAAAGCACACGAGGCTTACCTGAGGTGATCTGTCATAGGTTTCTGTTGTTCAGCTGTGAGAAATAGAAGCCGCTTCTAATAAATCAATTCGAGGTGTTGGTTAGAACCAAAACTCCTTTTAATATGGAGAATATTCCCTCAATCGCGTGTCGTTGCTTTTATTTAGAACACAGTTTAAAATCCCTCAAACTGGCAACCCGGCGTACCTTTATTATGATTCAGGACTGCAATACCTAGTTCAACCACTGGGTGTCAAACTTACATACTGCACCTTTAAGTTCATTGACAGAACAAAAAAGAAATGCAACCATACCTGCCAACACTCCCATTTTTCCCGGGAGTCTCCGGTATTTCAGACCAATCTCCTGCAACCCTCCCGTTTTGTTATTTCTCCCGGAAAACTCTTGTAATTTAACCCCCCCACCCCCCCGCCCCTTTGGTACAGTCTGTAACACCCCCCGATCACTGACTTTAGGTACAGTATCCGATCGCAGCAGCCGGCCAAAACCCGGTGAATAATACAGTTACTAACACCACAGTACAGTTACTTTTCTATCCCGGTTCTCAACAGTGTTATTCAGAGAACTCACCCCCGGACACCCCCTCCTCCTTGTCTCCCGGATTTACTGAGACAAATGTTGGCAGGTATAAATGCAATCCTTGCAACAAAACTAGGTTGTTATTGTGGAGCATCTCTTTCCCTCCTTACAAAAATAAATATTATAATGTAGACTATGCGTCCACGCTTTTGTATGCTCTCATCTGTTATTTAGTGCTGTCTGGAACGTATCAGCATGGGGGAAAACTATAGTATTTTATAATAAACATGTTTTTGAACCACATAGTAAAGTGTATAATGTGCACAACTCTTTGTTAATGAATGCTACAGAATACTGCAGCATAGTAAACTGATAAACTGTAATAAATAACGTTAGTGTAAACTGTGGTGCATTGTGATGGTGTATAATATAATTATTGCGTAGAAAACTGAAGCCTATTGAATAATTCGTTTATTACTACAGTTGTGTCGTACCACAGCAACAATATAATTACTATGACAAGTAGTTGTAGTAATTGTACCTAATTCAAGTAATTATCTATGGTGTGCTTTCAAACACTATAGTATTTACTATAGTATTTTTTCATGTAACGTAATAGCTAATAATATGTTAGTTCAGTAGAAAACTCGCTCCTTTTTTAGGATCATGCCCAACATATGTGGTTATTTTATATTTATATCTCCTTTGAAATATGGTATAAGTCGCAACAATATGGACTTTCCTCTGTCTTTCATTCAGTTTTTTACTTCCTGCCCTCCATCTGATTTTTTGAACGTCACCAAAACCACATGATTGAAAACAACCTATAATAACAATGATAATAAGTTAGTGTACTGCATTCAAATGTTTTTCTTTCTGTATGCTTTACATGTAATAATAGAGTTAGTAAATTATTATGTTTACAGTGTTTCCTCAAGGATTTTTTTCCAGCTGTGGCGGCAGGCCTTTTACACAAATCTACCAACTACCTATGGCGTTATTTCAATGACAAATGTCGTGAGCGCAGTATTACAAGTGGAGATCGCATTTATGTAATGCGAGCATGCAAATCTCTTTGCTTGCATGCCGATTTCCTCTTTTTGTGCACAAAACTTCTTTGCACGCCCTCAAATATACGCCGCTCAAGCGCAGATCTTTTTGTGCGCTCTTAAATAAACGCTGCTGAAGTGCGATTTAGTGTGTCTATGTAACAAGTATGTCTCCAACATTTATTAGATTTGCTAGGAATATTTATGAATGTCTCTAATAGACCTACAGAGCGGCATTAATGCGTCCTGAAGTAAAGTGAAACGGCTCTAAACTCCAGCAAGATAAAGTCATTGGATGCAGAACCACAGACCTTTATCTATAAAGTATAATTATGGAAACTGTGTTCAACTTAATTGAAAGCTACGTCATGTTTGCTGGCCTCACGCATCACGCACCTGTCTGTCAGTCAGTCAGTCAGCATGCCACCTTAAAGGGTTAAACAAATAACGCACAGCAATGCTACGATTACAGAAAAGATTGCATTGTTATATTATAGTTCACTTACCTTTTAAAACATTTTGGTGCCATTATAACCCGCTATTAAAAAAAACGACTGAATGTTTTGAATGAGAAGCTGTAATGTAGCCATGGCAGGATGAATTTTGGTGTGGCGCCCCGCCATGGAAGAATGAATGTAGCGGAAACCATGGATTATTGTCCGATTTACTTGAAGTAAGTAGTGTGGAATAAGCGGGATAATGTACATCTAGTTGGTTGGTGTTGCACAATAAAGCACTTTAATCTTACATATAGCAATGCAACAAAATAAATAAGTTACAAAATAAATGTACAGGTGAAGTCAGAATTATTAACCCCCCTTTGAATGTTTTTTTCTTTTTTAAATATTTCCCAAATGATGTTTAACAGAGCAAAGAAATGTTCACAGTATGTCTGATAATATTTTTTCTTCTGGAGAAAGTCTTATTTGTTTTATTTTGGCTAGAATAAAAGCAGTTTTTTTTTTTAAATAACCATTTTAAGGTCAATATTATTAGCCCCTTTAAGCTATATATTTTTTCAGTAGTCTACAGAACAAACCATCGTTATACAGTAATTTGCCTAATTACCCTAACCTGCCTAGTTAAACTAATTAACCTAGTTAAGCCTTTAAATGTCACTTTAAGCTGTATAGAAGTGTCTTGAAAAATATCTAGTGAAATATTATTTAATAATAACAATAATTATTATTCATTTTATTTGTAAATGGCGCCTTTCTAGACACCCAAGGTCGCCTTACAATAAGTATCAAGATGCTAGAACAAATTAAAACAAGTAATAAAACACAAAAATATAAAATAACATGATAAAAACATGATAAAAAATTGTTAAAAGAAAGGCTGCTTAAAAAGATTTTACTGTCATCATGGCAAAGATAAAATAAATCAGTTATTAGAGATGAGTTATTAAAACTATCATGTTTAGAAATGTGTTGATAAAATCTGCTCTCCGTTAAACAGAAATTTGGGGGAAAAATAAACAGGGGGGCTAATAATTCAAAGGGGGCTAATAATTCTGACTTCAACTGTATATTTATTTTCTTAGTTGCATTTCTGTGTTGAATTTCAGTTTGGTAGATTACTCAGTCATAAATGTCTTAGTCACTCTTAATGCTGAGCATGAAAACCTGAATCAGCAGAGACAGACTGTGCTGATTAGCAGTTGTACAATTATAAAAATGATTAAAGCTAGCATTGCGTCATTGTTTCAGATGCAAAAGCAGTCAACAAACAACGCTAATGCAATTACTGTGTGCTGTAATATTTCCACAAAAACCTTTATATCGAGAACAAAACCTCAGATGGAGAACAACAATTCACATTTTAAGCATCATAAAACTATAGTGCTCATAACTGGCTGTTGCAGGAAAAATAATTCAATACTTCACAGTTTAATGATGCATAACATTAAATGTTCTCCTTTTGGGAGTGGCCGTGAGGTCATTCTGGGAAAAGATATAAATGGTAGTAATAAAATGAACCTGTTGTTCAACAGTGAATCACTATTGACTCGTGACACTTATTGTACACAGAATACAAGCTGACGTTAAATCTTGGCTCTGCAATTGTGATATAGAAACCAGTCCATTGCTAAACCAAAAATTGGTAGCCCTCTTGTGAAATTGTAAATATTTTGCTGTGCTGATTAATAGAGAGATTTATTTTCAACACATATTTGAACATAATACTTTTAATAACTAATTTCTAATAAAAAAATGTTGTCTCTGCCCTGATTACAGTACATAATACAGTATTTAACTACTTATTTAGCAAGATACTAGTATTCAGCTTTAAGTGTAGTTTAAAGGCTTAACTAGGTTAATTATACACTGTAAAATATTTAAAGACACAATAATGTATTTAATACAAAATATTTTTATGTTGCACTAACTTAATTTAATTCAATTCATGTTAATTTATATAGTCCTTTTACAATGTAGATTGTGTCAAAGTCGACATATAAGTTTTAGTAAAGTCCAGATTTCAGAGTGCAAGTTCAGATTAGTTCAGTTCACTGTGGTTTAATTGCCACTGCTAAAAGTCCAAACACTGAAGAGCAAATCCATCGATGCGGAGCTCCACAAGTCCCAAACCAAACAAGCCAGTGGTGACAGTGTTGAGGAAAAAACTTCACCAATTTTAATAAGTGAAACAGGTTTCAACTAAATTGTTTAAGTTATACAAAGTTTAAATAATATTTTAAGTTATTGTGTTTGATGTAAGACTAGAAAAGTAATTTGATTCAACAAAAAAAATTAAGGCAGCAATAATTTTTTACACTAGCCATGTTTCCGTCCAAAGATGCTAATTAAATTTATGGGCAAATTGGAATATAGCATAAAACATTTGTGAATAAAGCAGCGTTTCCATCCAGTGAGTCCAAGAGAACAAAATCGACACTTCCTGATGAACTGGCGCCAAATATCAAAAGAAAAATGGATGCATTAGGAGAAGGCCTTTTTCATATATAATAACGTACTTGTGTCCTAGAACACGTAAATAAAACCCAATGTGCATAGCCAAGTCAATCATCTCCGCTTGCACTTCTTGGAAGATTTGCACGTTCTGCTGATATTTTTCATCACTTTTTTTCTTATATATAACATTTAATCAGGTTTTAAATGAGTTGTTTTTTTAATTTAATATTTTTCTCATTTTGATTGATGTAAGTTGAGATGACTAGAAAAATTCATTTGATGCAACAAAAAAAATTTAAGGCAGCAATAATTTTTTTACACTAGCCATGTTTCCATCCAAAGATGCTAATTAAATTTATGCGCAAAACTGGAATATTGCATAAAACATTTGCGTATAAAGCAGCGTTTCCATCCAGCGAGTCCAAGAGAACAAACTCGTCACTTCTGGATAAACTGGCACCAAACATCAAGGGAAAAATGGATGCATTAGGAGAAGGCCTTTTTCATATATAATTTATATATATGAAAGTCTTGTCAAGAGCGGAGATGCTCGCACTTCTTGGAAGATCTGCGCATTCCGCTGATGTTTTTCATCACTTTTTGCCTCGTATATAACATTTAAAAATGTTCAAACCTCATCGTCCACCCAAACATACCTGTCACTTTCCATCATTTTTGTTATCAAATGATCTGTTGAAGCTGACTTTATTGATGCACATGCTGGAATTTATTTGTTAAATGCATTTCCATCATAATTTATGCGCATTCTTTCTTATCGGATAAAAAGTTTATCCTACTCATATGTGCGCATAATTTTTTAATGTGCATTTTCAAAGTTTATATGGATATTGGCGTTTCCATCCAGGGTTTTTTTATGCGATATTCCAAAATCTGCATTAAAAATAGGTAGATGGAAACGCAGCTACTGTAGGTTAACTACACAAGTCATTGGTAGGGACAGCCACAATCTGCAGACATTTTTTGCTATTTATGCGAAGAATTTATTATATAGAAATATTTTGGGTGTATCATAACTAAAAACGTATACTTAAAATAAAAATCAATAGCTTTTTAACTTTTATTTAATGTTTACAATGCAAATCTAATTTGATCCACTTATTTGATAAACAAAGCAAGTCTCACATATAATATATCAACTAAATGACAGAAAATATTACTTTACAAACTGTATTGTAAATAAATCATATGAACATTTTCATATTTGTCAATAATGTTACTGAAATGAATATAAAAACTGAATAAATATACATTTACACAAGTAAATTAACACATTTTACACAAATTACAAAGTAAATTAATAGACTCAATGATGGGCTAAAAATCTGCAGAAATTTGCGTATTTCTGCACGTGCAGATTCTGTGTGGGCCTAGTCATTGGACAACAGTGCTTTGTTCTGTAGCCAGTCATAAAACTAAATTCTTAAGGGGGCTAATAATATTTTACTTTAGCTGTTTTTAAAATTAAAAAAAGTTTGTTTATGCCAAACTAAAAGAAATACGAGACAAGAACAATATAATAGGAAATGCTATGAAAAACACTTGTGCTGCGTCCCAATTCGCATACTGTACTTATACTACGCCCTAAAAGTGTGAACTTTTTTTGTGAAGAAAAAGTATATACTTTTCAGTGTGTAACAGAAGAGTATGCAAGCTTTGGGACATACTACTTCCTCGTTAAACAGTTGTGTTGCTTAGTTAAGAGCCCTGTCAATCATCCACATTTCTGTCGTATTTAATTTCCTACCTTATTGGAAAAGCAGCAGCAGGATAATCTCCCATTCACGAGTCTTTCATGCAGAGAAATCTCCTCAGGTCTTTGGATAGTTCTGCGTTCAGACGGTAATGTCCAAACATGTCTTTATATAAGTTCAGTATTGTTGTTGCAGATGAAATATAACACAGACAACGCTATTTAAATATTCTCCAGTGGGCTAGATATTAACTAAAAGTCATTACTGAAGCCTCTCTGCTTGACGGTTGGTCTCGCGCGTCCATCGTGTTTGTAGTTTGTTTACACTTTTCACCCGCGTTTTGTAGTTCTAATCAAATTCACGTCTAACGCGCAATGTACTGTGGGTAATGTCAGCGGTTAGAGTATGGACGCTTCTACACTTAAAATTTTGACCGGAAATAGTAAACCATCCGGGAATCTTTTCAACATACTACGATTTGGGACATACTAATTCAATTTTCACATACTATTTAGGACGGATAGTATGCGGATTGGGACGCAGCATTGCTCTGTTAAACATCACTTGGGAAACATTTGAACAATAATTTAAATTTGGCAGGATAGCTAATAATTTCGTCTTGAACTGTATATAAAATAGCAGAAACCAGTCTAAATAAAAGCTAATCGATTCAAACAAAACAAACTGTGACTGATTGACACTGCATGTCAGTCAGAAGCAGCATATTGGTGTCTCCTGGTCAAAATAACCTGCATTGTAGCCAGTGGTGGAGTCTGACGCTGCATATCTGTAATTGGTGTCATGAGGAGCACATGATCATGTGTGTGAATGAATGGTGAAGTGGGATACTGAGCTCGAAAGGACACAGACAGGTTGAATAACTGGACGGTGATCGCGTTCGGTATGAAACATTGGCTGACATGCAGCAGGTTCATCCTTTACTGTTCAGGTACAGCCACAGGAGGCCGAAACCTGGACGCTTCACACCGGACTCAGTCATGGATCTCACGCTAGACATACCCTGCAGATGTCCCCGCTGTGAGTAAAGGAACAAGCATTATGCTAACGGCTTTACATTTTTAGCAGCACTTTCTTAAACGACAGGTTCTGGCTTTTATTTGGGTACTACTAATCTAGAAATGAATTTCTGGATTTTTTGACTTACCCTCATGTCATGAACAAAGCTATGATTCGACCTTAAAAGACATAAAGTATGGTGCAGATTTTGGATAAATGCATATTATTTTGATCTGGCATGGGTGAGCAAATATTGACAGAAGTGTCATTTTTGGATTAATTATTCCTGTTTGTTTTTTACTTATCTATTCACGCTGACAGGGTTTAAAAGTCATTCTTAGCACCTTGCATTTGAGGGATTATTTATCTCTTTGTTTCTGAATTTGCATGAGCCAGCTTTTTTGGATGGAGTTTAATATTGTGTTATATTAACAACTTAAGGATTTATTGCCCTGGTTTAAGTCTGGTTTATTTGCTTGATTTCTATTTGTACAGTTGTTAACCAAGTCTTTTAAATGTATATGAGTGGTCCACCACATGATTTGACTTCGTTTATTTTCTTTTATATAAATATATCTTTAATAATAAGACAATAAGTGGTTTTAATTATATAAAAAAAACTATTAAATTAATAGTGCATAATGAGAACAACAGCTGCATTAAACAGTAATTGCCCATTTCAATTCTGATCTGATTCTGGGCCACTTTTTAAATATAATAACAAATCATGTATCAGATCAGTGTTTCTCAACCACGTTCCTGGAGGAGCACCAGCTCTGCACATGTTCCATGTTTACTTAAGCAAACACACCTGATTCAGATCTTCAGCTCATTAGCAGAGACTGGAAGAGCTGTGATGGGTGTGACAGACAAAACATGCAGTGTTGGTGGTCCTCCAGTAATGTGGTTGAGAAACCACATTATTAGATAAATATGTAATAGATTTTTTTTATAACATGACAAAGCAAATTCATAAACTGATACAGTTTTTTTTCCAAAGGTGAATGTGGCCCAGATTAGAATTTAACTGTAGGGGTTTTACTCATTTTCAAGAACTAAACAGATCTGTGTTTTAATCTTAATTCAGATTTACAAAAAATGCAGCGATTTTGAAGCCTTCTGTCGATGTTGATGGATGAACCAAACAAACCCAGGTTCATTGAAAATACATGCCTCAGCCTACATTTTTGCAAGATCTGAAATTAGTTGCTCCAGGTACATTTTATTGCACGTTTCAATTGACAAATCCACTATAGGGCGCTGTTTTGTTTTTTGCTAACCTTAAATTTGTTACTTATGTTGTACATTTCTGATGCATATTCTTCTTGTATACGTCCAGGAGATGGCAGAGGTTGTCATAAAGATCAGCTAGTGAACAATTGACCTAATACATAGGTCTCAAACTTAATTCCTGGAGGGCCACGGCTCTGCACAGTTCTGCTCCAACCCTAATCAAACACAGCTGATCCAAATAATCGAGGTGTTCAAAAGATTCATGAACACCTTAATTAGTTGGATCGGCTGTGTTTGATCAGGGTTGGAGCAAAAATGTGCAAAGCTGCGGCCCTTCAGGAATTGAGTTAGAGACCTATGACCTAAACTCTTCCCAAAACCCAACTAATAGTGTTTTCAAAAGCAAATGTAAGATAAAAGTCCACTGTGACCATGTTTTTTTTAAAAGTGCATCTCGGCCACAAAGTTTTACCATGATTTAATGTAACTTTTATCTCTTTATGTTACTTTTATCTCTTATCTCTGCAGCACAAGTACAACACTGTAAAATGTTTAAAAATTGTCTATTTGGAGATAGATAGGTGAGGCAAATGTATTCCATTACAAATTATGGACGTCATTAAAGTGTTCATTTATTTGGTGTTGTGCTAAAAGCTCCACGAAAATAAACCTTTATTTGCAGATAAACTGTAAAACGAACTGTAAAAAGGAACAAAAGGTGTTGGCGTCATACTGTGCCCTGGTCTTCATTTTAGCTAGCAAATGCAGTCAAACATATGTTGAAGTACTTTTTTTTTTTGTGGTTTCACAAACATGTAGGCTGAGGCACGTATTTAAAATGAGCCGTTTTGTGTCAAACACTTACAGCTTTAAGGAATTTGTAACAAAGTTCATACTAACTGCCTTTTACTAATGTAGTGTAACTAGCACAATCCACTACTTTCCAGGTCATTGAGGCTTGCCCTTTCCATTTTCTCTGCAATTTTTCCCCAGCGCTGTTCCCAATTAGTAACCCACAGGGTAACAAATCTCCTTCTGTGTCTGTAGGTGGTAGGGGCTTCTTCAAGATGAGCAACAACTGGAACTCCACCAAGCTTCTTGGGGTGCTGATGTTGGCCAACTTCCTTATCTACATCGCGGTGGAAGTGTCCCGAAGCCACAACCATGACCAAAGTGCCTTCAAGAAACATAAAATGATACCTAAGGAGTTCTGGAAAAAAACGAAAGTCAGTACGGCATTCTGGAACCGAGAGCAGGAGCGTCTCGATGACATCTACTATCTCCCTCTTGTGAACGCTAGTGAGCTGCCTCCTCATTTTCGGGGAATCCCACGTTGGCTGAATCATTCATGCAAACATGATGTTAATGTGACGGCACAGATTGAGGACTTCAATTCTCTTCCACAGCGATTCCAAGACTTCCTGTTGTACATGGGATGTAGATCGTACCCCTTGATAACACGCGCACCAAAGGTGTGTTCTGAACCACCGTACCTTTTGCTTGCGATAAAGTCCCTTGCGCCACATTTCGACCGCCGACAGGCCATTCGGGAATCATGGGGACGAACTGGAATCCTCGATGGACAGCGCATTGCTACAGTTTTCCTACTTGGGAATACTGCTGTGACAGATAACTTTCCGGACTTATCCAACATGGTCAAACATGAAGCGGAGTTATATGGCGACGTCCTGCAATGGGATTACCGAGACTCGTTCTTCAACCTCACATTAAAAGAAGTCCTCTTTCTGGAGTGGTTTGGTTCACATTGTGCATCTGCGCAGTATGTCTTCAAAGGTGATGATGATGTTTTTGTCAATACACGCCATATGTTAGCTTACCTTGCCAACTTTTCGATATCCAGCACACAGGATCTATTTATCGGCGATGTGATTACCAATGCCGGACCTCACCGGTCCAGACAACTCAAGTATTACATCCCAGAGAGTGTGTTTACTGGAGGTTACCCTCCGTATGCGGGTGGCGGAGGATATTTGTATTCGGGTAGTGTTGGATTGAGGCTGAGAAAGATCTCCCGCCTGGTCACATTGTACCCGATTGATGATGTGTACACGGGGATGTGTCTGCAGAGATTGGGACTGGTTCCTGAGAAGCACTCTGGCTTTAAGACATTTGACATTGAGGAGAAGCACCGAGAAAATCCCTGTGCTTACAAAAGTTTAATTCTGGTCCATCCCAGGAGTCCACAGGACATGATAAAGATCTGGTCTTGGATAAATGACCCTAACGCAATCTGTCACATCACATCAACACCCAAGACTAAAAAAACAAAATACACCCCATTATAATCAGTGAAAATTACTATGCTGGATGCGATGCTCCAAGACACTTGGTTCATCCCAAGTCACATACTTATGCACTATTTTATGTCATTTTGTAATATAGTCTATGCAGTGCATTCACACTGAAAAATCTCAAATAGAATAAATGCACTTTAATTTGCTGGATGATGTGCATTACATTTTGATGTCCAAAGTTTTATTATGGAGATGTTTATGCCACCCCCTGATGGTGAATGCACTCTGTCAAATTGTTAATGCTCCATTTGGCACTTAACTCATTAACTCATGACACTAAACTCATACACTAGTGTATAAGTGTTTAGCTTGTCATTTGGAACGCAACTACAGACAGTAAACTGCTAAACATATTTCATTAAAGACTTATTTTTGGCATTTTGACATCAGTATTTAGACAGGGATGAAGGAGGGGAATTCAGGAAAGTTCTGCGAGCCCGAAGCACAATGGCGCTACATGTCGCCACACTGCCTACCAGGCTATAAGCACTGACAACTGATAACCAGTTTTATTGCTAATGTACTCCACATGCTTGTGCAATTTCATGAGCTCAAAAGTTTGCATGATCCATCTATCTACACTAAAATATTCATAATTTAGCAGTGCTTTTATTTGATATTTTTCCCCATTTATTTGTAGGATTATGGGACCTTGATCTTTCTCTCAACAAGCCTTAAAAAGTTTTGAAAAGTTCAAAAAAGTGACTTTTTAAAAAAAACATTTCTAATAGTTTAAAGTGCTATATTGTCTGGGTTGGTGTTGTATATTACGCTACAGAAACCTTGAAATAAACTGCCAGCACATATTCTGTTATTTTACAGACTTATTTCTCCATAAATGATTTCTTATACATTATATTATTATTTAATACTACTAAAATGTCAATAATAGTCTCTTTGTTGAACTGTAGAGTTTAATTTTCAACATCAAAAGTGGACTGAGCAGAGCTCAACATCCCATAATGCAATTCACCACCATAAATAAACCCAAAATACAGAAATTGTTAACAGATATTTTTTACAGTGTAGCTTCCATAATGTGATGTTTAACTAAAAATGTAATGCTTTAAAGGGTTCCTATTATGCTTTTATACTTTCTTTAATGTAAAACATTGCTGTTTGACTGAGAAAAAGATCTGACAAATTTCAAAGCTCAAAAACAAAAGAAACTAATATAGTACTGAGCACATTTCTCAATGACTCGACTGACATGAAAGAGAACTTGGCGTAGTATTTCTAACAGATGGATTTATGTATGAATGTACAACATGTCTGGTTTTTCTCAGAAAACTATATATCAGGAGTTTAAAGTGAAAAGGGTTTTAAATCAGATTGCAGAAGTTTTGTTTGTTGTTATTCAGAGTATCTGAGACGAGCTGTAAAGGCTCCACCCTCTTCTGGAAAGAGGGTGGGGAGAAGCAGCAGCTCATTTGCATTTAAAGAGATAAACATGAAAAAATGGGCATTTACAGCATGATACACTGTAAAAAAGTATATTACTTAACAATGATTCACAGTATTTTCCGTTTATTTTACGGTTGTGAATTGCATTATGGGATGTTGAGCTCTGCTCTGTCCACTTTTGATGTTAAAAATTCAACTCTACAGTTTAACAAAGTGACTTTTATTGATATTTTAGTACTTTGAAATAATATAATGTATGAGAAATAATATATATAGAGAAATAAGTCTGTAAAATAATGTGCTGGCAGTTCTTTACAAGGTTTGTTTAGAGGGATATACAACACCAACCCAGACAATATAGCACTTCAAACTATTAAAACTGTTCTTAAAGTAATTTTTTCGAACTTTTCAATGTTAAAAGTTGTTGAAAAAATGATCAAGCTCCCATAATGCAATTCAGAAGCATAAATAAACAGGAAAAAATAAAAATATGAATCACAAAATACAGAAAACTGCTAATTTACTGATATTTTCTACAGTAATAAATGATCCTTGATGTGAATTGCACTTAAATGACATCTTTTGAAAAAGCATAATATGACACCTGTTAAAAAGGGGCTTAATGATGTCACCTGAAAGTCACTTGGGGGGCGGAGCAAGTTATTTTATGAATATTCCGAATTGGGCATTAAAAGTCTCTGTATTCACACAATTTTGCCTTAATTTATTCAATATGAGTGAGATACATTGCTAGAAATCAAGGTGTATTTTCCTAAGAGCTAAAGAGAGTGAGCTTTATTTTGTGTTTTTTATTTATGTCTTTGCATTTGTGTGTGTGTGTGTGTATGTGTGGAAAAGCAAAGCTGTGCTGTTTGACTCCTCTTTATTCTCAGGAAGCTTCTGTTTGATTGTTTTTCAGGTAAGCTATTAAAAACAAAATGCGCAAGCTTTATTACTTTCAATATGTGCTGCGTGTACAAATGTGATGTGACCTTTGCACATAGGACACTTACAACACACACCTAGAACTGAATTATTAGCCTCTGAAGTTCAAAGTCTGGATAAATCCATTACTGTATAATCCTCTGTTAACTCCATGAGCATCTGCACAATGATGGGATTTCTGGATCATATATAGCATCAAGTGCAGTATGAGCACACATTTGAAATCATGAATTAAATTAAAATGTCCATAAAACATTCTGAAACAATCTGAACCCTTTTTTTCCCAGTGAAACCTGTCTCTTATCATTTCACTTCTATTCAAAATAATAAAGGTATGTTTTGTTTATGAGTATATTCAGAAGTGTTTATTTATTTATGGCTGTTTTTGATCACATTTTACTTTTTGAAAATTAGCCGATATGAGTTTTTATTTAATTTCTTGCTAATTTTAAGAAGTGTTTGCAAAGCTGCCATATATATATATATATATATATATATATATATATATAGACTAATTTTTAGACTTAAACTTATTTTTAAAACATGTAAAAATCTAAACTCATCTAAACTCCTACAAACATTATTTTAAATTATTAAGAGGTAATATAATTGTGTTATTATTCAAAACGGTTTTATTAAAGCATTTGTTTTTGTATATTTATAAATGTAGAAATATAATATGGTAAAGTAGAAGGGATACAGCTGCGGATACTTGCATCAGTATATTCATTCATTTTTTTTCCGGCTTAGTCCCTTTATTAATCCGGGGTCGCCACAGCATAATGAACCGCCAACTTATCCAGCACGTTTTTGTGCAGCGGATGCCTTTCCAGCCGCAACCAGTGTGTATATATATATATATATATATATATATATATATATATATATATATATATATATATATATATATATATATATATATATATATATATATATATATATATACACTGGTTGCGGCTGGAAAGGCCGCATATATATATATATATATATATTTAATTTTTGTGACACAATACAACAATAATTCATGTTTTTTACATTACTGTAGGGGTTGGGTTTAGGGTTGGGGTAGGGGTAGACTTTAATAAAATGCAATTTAATATGTAATTTAATAAATAATGTGACATACCTGGTCTAATTGCTGTTTTTACATTGCTGTGGTGGTTGGGGTAGGACGTTAATAAAATACAATTTAATGGGTAATTTAATAAATAATATAAAAAATACTCCGAATAATTACTGTTTTTACATTACTGTGACGGTTGGGGTAGACGTAAATAAAATTAAATTTAATGGGACATTTAATAAATAATATGAACAATGCTCAGTATATTTACTGTTTTTACTTTACTGTGATGGTTAGGGTAGGGGTAGATGTCAATAAAATGCAATTTAATGGTTATTTTATTCAATAATTTTCGTTAAGGGCAACGCAGTGGCGCAGTAGGTAGTGCTGTTGCCTCACAGCAAGAACGTCGCTGGTTCGAACCTCGGCTGGTCTGGGTCAGTTGGCGTTTCTGTGTGGAGTTTGCATGTTCTCCCTGCGTTCGCGTGGGTTTCCTCCGGGTGCTCCGGTTTCCCCCACAGTCCAAAGACATGCAGTACAGGTGAATTGGGTAAGCTAAAATTGTCCGTAGTGTATGAGTGTGAATGTGTGTGTGTGGAAATTCCCAGAGATGGGTTGCGGCTGGAAGGGCATCCGCTGCGTAAAATCGTGCTGGATAAGTTGGTGGTTCATTCCACTGTGGCGACTCCGCAAGGGACAAAGCCGACAAGAAAATGAAAAATGAAATGATGAATTTTCGTTAACTGCCGTCCGCAGCTGTATCCCTTCTAGCAACAACCTGTAGAATCCCCCCTATATTTAGGTGTTGTGGTAGCGCCCTCTGTCGGACGAAGAGAGCTTCGCATGCCAACATCAGCTCATTAACTACAGATATAGCACAGGTGATGCGGGAAACTTCTTCGTTTGTGTCTTAAAACAAACAACTGACAACAACAACGTAGAAAATGCGTGATCATAAACCGAAAATGAGTAGTTACAGTCTTCTGATATTAATCTTTTTGATAGGTTGGATAAACAGTTTGGAGGTGAGTAACTCGTCGATGTTGATCTGAGGGCGAATTATTCACATGTAACGAAAACTCTATATAAGTAAATAAGGCTATATAAGTAAACACCAACATTTTAGTGTTTAAAATGTTTTTATTCATATATATGACATTCAAGTGTGTTTATATTCATTAAAATACGAGTTTGCTCACCGAACATAATTAGGAATAGAAAAAAATAGATTTACATACAAACCATATATTGCAAAAATAGTAAAAAAAATAATTTGCTCACTCAAAATTTTCAACTAATTTTATGCATTTTTAGGTTTCTTTAGATTTTTTTTACCCTTGTTAACATTTTATTTTTTGGCCTATGTTGATCTAAACTCCTCACATCTCACCTAAACTCACTGTTTTTGGCAGAGAAACAGAAATGTTGGACCAGCATCAGCAGGTAAACAACTGACTTTTTGTGCCGTTTGTTCTCTTGTTATACAGAGATTTTGTATATTTTATGTTGTTTGCTTGAGGATTTGTGTCAAGCAGCCCTTATTAAAATACAAAACCATCTATATATTTTTAGTGTACCTAAAATTATAGTTTTTAGAAAGATTTTGCTTTTTCTAAGCTAAGAGAAGCATTGAGTCTGTGTGTATCGCATTTTATAGAGCGAAAAATCTAGTAGACACAACAAGCAAAAAAACAGGTAAAGTTGGTTTTATATTCGGCTATTCAGACATTCTCCTTAATAATATAATTTCAGAAAAGTATTCTTTGCTAATTCTAAATAGGGAAATCATATAAGCAGCCAATGATTATCAAAGTACAACATTGTTCACAGTCAATTAGATAGTGCTAATGTTGTTTTGAAGTCACACTTGCATGCTAATTCCAATCGAATATTCAAAGTAACATGGTAAACAATATAGAGACTTCTAAATGAACGAATTTGAGAATATAAAACCAACTTTACCTCTATAAAAAAAAAACATATTGGCTACCAATACATATAGGCCTACCATTTTTCATAACCTATTTTTTAAAAGATAATGTTTTAGACAGAAAAATATTTGCTGTGGTTACGAAGTCATAACTGGTCTATCAATGTCAGGTGGCATTTTGAACAAATGTAGAACAACTTAAAGGCCACCTAATTGACCCCTTTTACAACATGGAAGCTAAGCTTTCTTGTCTCAAGAATGAATCTGTAAAGTTTCAGCTCAAAATACCCATCAGATAATTTATTATAGCCTTCAGAATCTGCCCATTTTAGTGTCTGAGTACATTGTAGCTGTTTTTGTAGCGTTCACTGACACCCTGGTGATTATAGCGGTTAAGAATTACACCATGATTTTACTGTTGTTATTACCAGAGATGGCAAAAGTACACAAACCCTTTACTCAAGTAGAAGTACAGATACTCATGTTTAAAACAACTCTAGTAAAGGTTGAAGTACTGACTACACTTTTGTACTCAAGTAAAAGTAAAGATGACCTCAAAAATGTACTTAAGTAAAAAAGTACTCATTACTACTACGTTTGCCTCACTAGGTAGGAAAATATCCGGTTTCCTCCCCATGTATCATCATCCCGACGCAAACTCGCAGCAAACAAAATGTAGTTTTGTTGCTGTTGGATCAAAAACAACAGCTGCCATTCATGTTCATACACTCTAAAAATAATTCTGTAGGCCTGTGTATATTTATAAATAATGTCTGACATTTTACACTGAATTCTGTACAAAATATTTAGATTTTTCTAAAATTTTATATTTAAATATTTTTTTATTGAATATATTAAAATTATATTTTCATTCATTCATTTTCTTGTCGGCTTAGTCCCTTTAATATTCTGGGGTCGCCACAGCGGAATGAACCGCCAACTTATCCAGCAGGATTTTACGCAGCGGATGCCCTTCCAGCCGCAACCCATCACTGGGAAAAAATAATATTTTCTTTTGCTAAAATAAATACTTACTGTACTTGACCGCAAACTATTTTTTTGCATTAGCAGCTCTTATACATAACCCGTTATTTTAGTGGGGTTTTCCAGGGTATTGTGGATATTTTATTTAATGGATAAACATTAATTCTGTTAATACATTTATGCGTGACTACAACCTACAAAATGTGCATGATCTTTAATTCATGTGATACATTCAGGATCTTTTGCATTGTTTTTATTCATCAATTGCCCAGAATAGTTACTTTTGTTGTTGTAAAATATTTGTTTAAAAATAAATTGAAGATTAAAATGCCAATATGAAAAATCATAGTCAATTTTTAAAAATCAATAAAAATAATTTTTTACAGTATTAGATTGAAAGACCAGAGAAATCCTGTGCTGTTTGATCAGAAGTGGACAAAAGACTCTTAACCTTAAGCATTTGTATGGCATATTTCTGAACTGGAATGTGTCTCTCTTGTTTACCTGTGATCCGATCAAGCAAAATGTGTCTTATTAGCGTGTAAATAGGGCAGCGTCAGTCATGTTAAATTTGCCGTCTTCCTCTGTCTCATCTGCGCAGTCATCCTTCTAGCCTTTCACATTGTAATCCTCATAAACTATGGATAACATGCAGTGTGCGATAGCCTTGGCTGAAAAAGCCGCACAGTGCAGGACGCAATGACGAAAATAGATTGATTGCATCAAAAAGACGCTCAAATTGCACAGTGACAAGAAATAATACAGATCGTGCCACCAAACACGTTGTATTTGTGTTGCGTGAATGTTGTGCTAATCTTCTGTGAATGTTGTATTTGTGTTGTGTGAATGCTGTGTGAATGTTGTATTTGTGTTGTGTGAATGCTGTGTGAATGTTGCATAAATGTTGTATTTGTGTTTTACGAATGTTCTGTGAATGTTGTATTTGTGTTGTGTGAATGCTGTGTGAATGTTGTATTTGTGTTGTGTGAATGCTGTGTGAATGTTGCATAAATGTTGTATTTGTGTTTTACGAATGTTGTGTGAATGTTGTATTTGTGTTGTGTTAATGTTGCGTAAATGTTGTATTTGTGCTTTACGAATGTTATGTGAATGTTGCATTTGTGTTGCACCAATGTTGCGTGAATGTTCTTTGTTGTATTTGTGTTGCATAAATGTTGTGCTAATGTTCTGTGAATGTTGTATTTGTGCTTTACAAATGTTGCGCTAATGTTCTGTAAATGTTGTATTTGTGCTTTACAAATGTTGCGCTAATGTTCTGTAAATGTTGTATTTGTGCTTTACAAATGTTGCGCTAATGTTCTGTGAATGTTGTATTTGTGCTTTACAAATGTTGCGCTAATGTTCTGTGAATGTTGTATTTGTGTTGTGTGAACATTCCGTCAGGCTCTGGTCGGGAGCGCATGGCCTTCTTCGCTCTGCGCAGCTGCCATCAGCTCCTGCGTGGCGACAGTGGCGAGTTTTTCTCACCGGATTTCCTGTGCTCAAACCCGCACGTGTGGTGCAACTGGACCGTGCAGCTGCCCCAGGCATGCATGTGGATCTGTACCTGGAGGACCTGACGCCGCCAGACGCCTGTCACCTGAAGGGCGACCAGATTCACCTGGAGGAGTCTCCGCCAGCGGCCGGAGGGCAGCGGGTGCTGCAGGGCTGCTGGAGGACCGCCCGGTACCTGTCCATTTCCAACACACTGCAGGTGGTGCTGCTCGTACACAACAGCCACATGCGTGTGCCATACCGGGGCTTTTATGCGCGCTATAGAGCATTCAGCCCGCAGGACACGGCAGAGCAGGAGGAGGAGTGGGGCAAGTCTGGTTTTATATTATAATTATTATGATGATGATAATAATAATGGTAATAAAATAATGTTATCAATAATAATAATGTTAATAAAATAATGGTGTTAAAAATAATATGTTGTTAAAAATCCTCATAATAATAATAATAATAATAATAATAATAATAATAATAATAATAATGGTAATAAAAAAAAGATGATGATGATGATAATAATGTTAATAATATTTAATTTTTATTATGTTTTACATGCAGAATTAAATTAATCATCTTTTTCATTATTTAGAAAGCTTATGTATTTCAGTGTTTTATTTCTTCTCAATATAGTTCAAAGTCATTTTATTAACTACAATTCCCTTATTTCTTTTTCATTTTATTATGAATAATAAGAATGGTTGTGATTTTATTTTATTGCTGTTATTTTACATGCAGAATTCATCTAAATTAAGTTTTTTATATAGGCTACTATAAGCTGGAAATTAGTTTTTTTAAATTACACTTGTGTGTGTGTATATAGACATTTTATTAATTAAAATGATCTACATACCGTTTCATTTTTAGAATAATGTTTATTTATATTATTATTATTATTATTATTATTATTATTATCATTATTATTATTATTATTATTATTATTATTACGTTTTACATGCAAGTTTCATTTCTGCTAATTTGGGATTTTTTTTTTTATGGTATGTCTTATTACCCACTTGTGTGTGTGTGTGTGTGTGTGTGTGTGTGTGTGTGTGTGTATATATAGTTATTTTATTACATTAAAATTGTTTCCTTTTTAATTAAATAATAATAATAAATATATATTTAATTCATTGATTAAAAAATATATCTACGCAGATAACCGTGCTAAAATACTCAAGTTCTTTTTATTTATATTACTTTTTTTTATTTAGTGTTGATCTTGTTTAAATTCCTTTAATGTAAATAAATCTAGAAAAATTGTTCCTATCATTTTATCAACAGTATTGTTTTTATTTTTAAATTGTGAAAATATTAAATATGGGGGATAAATGTACTGAAATATTTGCTGCTATTATTATTCATTCATTCATTCATTCATTCATTTTCTTTTCGGCTTAATTCCTTTATCAATCTGGGGTCGCCACAGCGGAATGAACCGCCAACTTATCCAGCGTATGTTTTACGCAGCGGATGACCTTCCAGCTGCAACCCATCACTGGGAAATCCATACACACTCATTCACACTTATACACTATGGACAATTTTAGCTTTAGATCAGATCAGAATCTTTTTTGTCATTGTACAAAATACAACAAAATGTATGTTTGCCCTTCCCTTCAGTGCAGTCCTAATTATCTAAAACAACAACAATACTAACGAGATAAAAGATGAAAAAGCAACAATAATTATAAAAGTAGTAACAATACAATGTTGAAGTGGCAAGTGCATTTTCTAGCAGCTTTTAAGTTTAAAAGCGAGTAAAATATTGGCCAGAAAGGCATACAATTTAATGTCTGTGCGTAATATCCTTACCCAATTCACCTATAGCGCATGTCTTTGGACTTGTGGGGAGCACCCGGAGGAAACCCACGCCAACACGGTGAGAACATGCAAACTCCATACAGAAACGCTAACTGACCCAGCCGAGGCTCGAACCAGTGACCTTCTTGTTGTGAAGTGATCGTGTTACCCACTGTGCCACCGTGACACCCTTATTATTATTATTATTAATATTATTATTATTATGAGTTTTGGAATAAACCCAAAGTAAAGTAACATTTTTGTATGCAAATAGTGTTTGCAGTTCATATTCGCACTCGTATAAATAAACTGATGTTGCCACCTTCAGTATTACACCATATTTACAACATTATATTTGCCTGAATCTTTGCAGGTATTCCTCTAGAGGTGATAGAAGCTGCTTTCAATGATGGAGAAGAATCCTCTGCATCTCCATCATCTCCATCCGCATCCACACAAATCCCAGACCGCACCACACCGTCCAATCAGCTTCCAAAGCCCAGCAGGGAATCCTGGGAAAACACTGAGCCACATTTAGCTCCCCGCAGTCATCAAGAAAACGATGATGATAACTTTTTCTCAGCGTCCCGTAAGCTGCAGCCGACTCTGATTGGCTCCGGGTTCGAGGCGGCATTCGGGATCAGCGCATACACACACATGCCGGACTCTCGCTCTCCGTCCGCCCAGCGCAGGAATGCAGAGACTGGGCCAGCAGCGTCTGATGGAGGACGAGAGGATGGACAAAGAGATGAAGATGATAATGATAATGTGTTTATGGAGGCTGAGAGAAGCGTCTTAATGCCGGTGCTTTCAGACATTCAGCCCAAACTACACTTCACGTCCACAGGTGAGTTTAGCAAATAATAGCTTAAAAAAGCATTATATTTACATGACGAAAATTGCATTTTGTTTTGCTGTTTTTGTGCATTGTGGTATTGTTTATAACCATTATGCTTGCTTTTTCCCCACAAAAAATTCACAAAATAGGACTTTAAAAATATATTCTAATAATAATATAGTTAAATATTATTTTTAAATGAATAATTATTTTATTAATAATCTTTGAATAGTAATACAAATGAATGGTGATTGTTGGTGTTGTGAAATAATATTAACAATGTATTATCATGCAAGCATAAAAACTAATATTATTTGATGATTAAGTTATATATGTATGATTACAATGAATGTCCTGCCATAATAACCAGTTGTTGTTTTAATAACAGAACTATCATTTGTATGGGATATCAAAATTATAAAGATAACTTAAAAATAATATAATAATATTCTTAGTTAGCTTAATACCCTGTCACAATAATGATTTTATTATTATTATTATTATTATTGTTGTTGTTGTTTTTTTATTATTATTGTTTTTTATTATTATTATTATTATTATTATTATTATTATTATTATTATTATTATATCCTGCCATCATCAAGAGTAAGAATAAAATGCATGGGATCTTGCATATTAATGAATGAAGTAGTAATATCAACATTTGTTTTAATTTGTTTTTACAACAACAATAATAATCATTAATATTACACTAAACTCTACTCTAAACAATCTTATTGTGTAATTGAATATATTCTAATAATAAATAATGCTTTATAAATGGAACGTTAATAAATCAGCAACAGTTTCATTAAAACAAGTACTACCATGACAAAGTTACATACATTTTCAGTGTAGTAATGAAAAGATGGTAGAACATTTAATGACCCAGAAGTGTTTAATAGTGTTTCTTGCAATAATAGTTGTTTTCCTTGCGCAGAGGAAGCCCGTTACCATCAAGCCACACGAAACATCACCGGCGGCAGACATTTACCTGGAGGTAAGAGAAGTGCTTAAAACACACACGCACATTTCCACATGCTTACACATTAGGTATGGGCCGGTATAAGATTCTAACAGTGTGATAACCTTGGATAAAAATATCACGGTTTCACGCTATTGTGGTTACTGCTCTTAAATATGTTCTTTTTAAATGGCTGGTTTAGGGCTGCACGATTCTGGCTAAAATGAGAATCGCAATTTTTTTTTTTGCTTAAAATCAAGATCATGATTTTCTCATGATTCTGTAGATGTAAAATAAAGGTTAATATGAGAACACTATTATTATTGTTACTCTCAAACATATAGTAAAACAACAATATATATCAGGCCTATGTGAGGGTCTACTGTTGGTTAAAATGCTAAATTTTGTATAGACATGAAATGGTGGACTTGAACAGACTTTATATTTGTCCTAGTTTTTAATTCACAGTAAAGTGAGGACATCAGAATATAATTATTCATAATTCTAAAGTTGAATTATTATGTTTGAGACATATGCTTGTCATTTGTCATTGACAACATTATTAGACAATTTTTCACTGGTGAAATGAGACATTTGTCATAATCAGATTCCCTTTTGCATTATATTCAAAGTTATAGACGTAGAGTAGTATAGAGAAGCTATACCGACACTGTTAAACATTTATTTTCATGCACAACACTTTGTGTGCTCTACGAAATAAAAACATATCAAATGCTTGTCGTAATCATTACTCTAAAATGCGATATGATTGTTTAAATGATGTGCATGCCGGTTTCACTTTCACTGACGCGTGCGTTTGTCATGACTGCCATCACTCTGAGAAAAACAAAAACATGCATGCAAATCACACTTCTCACGCGGCTCTCAAACGATCACTCTGTGCAACAAACTAAACAATATTTACAATTTTATTACCTGTTATTCACAGCCTATGCAGATTCTGTTCACTGAAGTAGACATGGCGGGCATGAGTGCGCGTTCTCTCAGAGGTAAACAAACAGTGCGTCAGCTCATGCGTGATTTTTCATCTGCGAATACATCATTAGATTAAGACAAAAACGTAATTTTTGCGTGAATTATGCCTTATAAATACAGTATGACACTTTTAACACCATTTGGAGGTGCCCATGTTGCTGAGCAGCGTATGTAAAACAATGAGAAGACTTGTGCGTCCGCCTTTACGCTTCTCTCCTGACCTTGAAAATATAATTGGCTGAATCGTAGAAAAGCTGAATTAAGATCGTCTGTAGGATCAAATCGAGATTGCGATCCTTTTACGATTAATCGTGCAGCGCTAGTCTAGGTTAAAAACAACAGTTTTTCTCCCATTTGAACACAATATATTTCATTTTGAGAAACATTTATAGTATTTTGGAGCAGTAAACATGTCAGGCTAAATAATGAAAATGAATCATTGACTTGTTTGGCGGTTTTAAATCTTGACTTTTCCAAACCGTGGTATACCTTGATAACGGTTATCGTCCCATGCCTACTACACATTACAACATTTTATATTTAAAAGTACAGAAGTGTGAGGGTATAGTATGTAAAGTCTCTGTTGTGATGCTGTAATCTGTTGCCCAATCAGAGCTGCTGTTGGAGGTGGGTATAGAGGTCAGTCTGAAATCTTCATATCTTGAAGACTCGTCTTCACTCCAATCTGCTCTTGACATGATGGTGAGCATAAACACAATCACATACTTTACACAATTCAATATTTTATCCACATACTTTAGAGCAGGGTTGTCTAAACTCTGTCCTGGAAGGCCGGTGTCCTGGAGAGTTTAGCTCCAACCCTAATCAAACACACTTGAACCAGCTAATCAAGCGCTTACTAGATATACTAGAAACTTCTTAGCAGGGGGGTTGAAGCAAGTTTGAGCTAAACTATTCACTTTATTCTCCACGTATGAGCAAACGCAGCCATTTGAATCTTTTTGGCTTAAGACTTCCGGTCTCATTCACTTCCATTCATTTTTAGACATTAAAAAAAGCTCGTTTTGCTGCTTGATGTTGCAAACTGATATTTTCTTATTATATTGTTCTATTTTGTCTGTATAGTCATGCAAACACTAGTTTGACCGTTTTCTGCCGTTTATTATTCCTAGTCATTTCTCCCATAGGCAACTGAATCGTTCTAAAACAATCGCAAAAACAAGCGCACCTCCGCATTGAAGAATAAGGTCAATAGGACACCGGCCCTCCAGGGCTGAGTTTGGACACATCTGCTGTAGAGCATCCTCTAGTTATTATATATTCTAGAGCAGGGGTCACCAATCTTGTTCCTGGAGGTCCGGTGCCCTGCAGGGTTTAGCCCCAACTTGCCTCAACACACCTGCCTGGGTGTTTCAAGTATACCTGAGACCTTGATTAGCTTGTTCAGGTGTGTTAGACTAGGGTTGGAGCTAAAATCTGCAGGACACCGGACCTCCAGGAACAAGTTTGGTGATCCCTGTTCTAGAGCTTTTTTAAATAATTTCCATTCCTGAAAAAATGCTGGAGTGTTTTCTAAAATGCAGCACAAGGAAGAATAAGTGACTTGTGAATTCTCTTCAACCTTGACTTAATTGAGAAAAGTACAAACAAGAGAATTCCTTTATCTTCTCTATTTACATTGTATCCTGTATATAGGAGCACATTTTGACTGACAACATTTCGATTACTGCAACACACTCCAAATAATAAAAGTGAGGACAGATGCATGTTTAACAGTCATGTCAGCTACCCTTTAATGTCTGAGTGAGCAAGAAGTTGCTGCAGACTTTTATTTTGTTATAGTGTGACGATTATTTTCAGCTGAAGGGGGCAGGGTTTATTCTTTAGCTCCGCCTCATCTCTCAACTTTGAAAACAAGTGAAGGGAAAGTAAATGATGACATTATTATTGTTATTTATTTGTTTTTTAACTTCCATTTAAATGACTTATAATCATGTTTGAGTATATTTCTTCTGCTGAACACCAAAGAAGATATTCTGAAAAATGCTGGAAACCTGTAACCACTGACTTTCATAGTGTTTGTTATTCCTACAATGGAAGTCAATGGTTACCGGTTTCAAACATTCTTCAAAATATCTTCTTTTTTCATTTTTGGGTGAACTTTCTCTATTACAATAACTTTTTCAGACTTAGGCTGTCAATCCAGCAACTTTTGGGCTCACATTTTTTTGTTTGTTTGCAGATACGAGACGCGTTTGTCCTCTCTCTGAAGACGTTGGAGTTTAAAAGACTGAAGAAGTGAGTGTGTAGTAAGATGTTGTTGTTCAACTCTAGGCGTACTGACTGTGTGTGTGTGTGTGTGTGTGTGTGTGTGTGTGTGTGTGTGTGTGTGTGTGTGTTTTCAGGTTGAGTTCTGGTGTGTTGTTTATCGTGTGGCTGTGGTTGGAGAAGGCTTCAGTGGAGGATCTTCAGTCGGCTCTGCAGGAGCTTCAGCAGCTTCACCACAAAACCATCAAATCCCAAACCAGCGACACTCAGGGGCTCATTGTGTCCATTTCAACTGAAGGTACGAACACACACATTCACTCGCGCACACACTCTTAAGGCTTGTTTATGTTAAAGGCTGAGTACACGTATGCGCTGGCGCAGCCTTCGTGTGGTCACATAGTCCAGTGGTTCCCAACCTTTTGATGTTGTTTTCAAACAAACATATGTTTATTACTATATCTAGATATGCTTGTGCACAAATAATAGCCCAATATATATGCTCAAAAAATGCTCTGGGCTTGTCGCGGTATTGGGGATGAGTCGTCTGCGAATGTATTATTAATTCGGCCTCGTGCATTCGTTAGCATGAACTTTGGTGCAAATAATACACTGGCTGGGTCAGGGACTCTTTGCTTCGAGAAAATGTAATAAAACCATAGTTCAGGTAACTAACTTGGTATTTCTTGCATTTCGTGTTGCCAGTATTGCTAGTGCAGTGACCCGA
This sequence comes from Danio kyathit, assembly GCA_903798195.1. Classification (NCBI taxonomy): domain Eukaryota; kingdom Metazoa; phylum Chordata; class Actinopteri; order Cypriniformes; family Danionidae; genus Danio; species Danio kyathit. The sequence goes on along the minus strand of LR812519.1, from coordinate 66,531,657 downwards.
AATGTTTGGAGCTTCCTTACCTGGGTCCAGTATGCTTGGGTCATTAGTATTAGCTGCTGAAGGTGAATCAGTGAGTCTCAGGCCCAATCCCAATTCTACCCCTTAGCTCTTCCCCTTACCCCTCGTTTTGCGCGTTCTCGTGAAGGGGTGTAGGGGTGTCCCAATTCTCTTTAGCTTGAAGGCGTAGGGCTAAGGGGAAGGGGTAGATAGCCCTTCAAACGAAGATTTTTCAGGACCACACTCGAAACCAAGAGGTAAGAAAATTTCCTAGAAAACACCACCCACAACGGCCGATTAGATGCACCCGGAAGTAAGGAGATCCACAAATTAGTATTCTTTTGTCATTATTACGAATTTTTACAAGAAACAAACACGTTTTAATATATTCATAACTGCGTTCATGTTTTACCGTCATCCTTAAAAAAAGAAAATGCTAAAATAAAACCCGATAAATTTGGTGATCCTATAATGCCTAAAAATAACTCCTGTACAGCAGTCCCACAACATTCTGACACTCAATGACACTCGAATACCCTGTCAGAAAAGTCTAGTGTCTGGGAATGAGCTTTTTACAGTGTCTGCTATAATGTTAATGTTGTTTTTTGTGTGTTTACATAGATGAATATGGTCACCGTGTAAATGCACAGTATTATTCTTATTGCCTGTGATTTCCTGAAGATAAACACCAAAAAAATAAAGCAACTGGAATAACTGCAGCAGTCGCGATCGTCTGATCTCATATGAAGCAAGAGATCGTGATGACATATGATGACGTGTGCAGTTGCTGTAGTGCTACCCCAATTCTTAGGGGTAAATTTTGAAGGGGTAGGGGTACAAAAATAGAATTGGGATTAGGCCTCAGTCTTTTTTGTGGAGGACGAATTACAAATTTGTCCATTTTATTTGGTCAGCCAGAAGATAAAATGAACTAAGGCAACGTAATCGTTCTCCTAATTGTCCTCTGCTAAATTGTTTTTTAAATATGACGCGACCCCCCCACAAAACTCGCTGAGGCCCCCTTGTGGGCCGGGACCCCCCTGACATAGCCCTTGCTGTGGCTGACGCGATCCTCTCAAAAAATGTAACCGCATAGCGCGAGCTCTTTTATTGGTGGTCGGCTTGTGGAGGAGCTCTAGATGGAAACTTTTGTTTTGTGTTTACCTTATGATTAAAGTTGTTGCACGTCCACCGGTTGCTGTCTGAATGAGTGAGTTTTAGCTACTTGTATATTTAAGAAAGCATTCAGAAAAAACAAAACACCAGTGAAGAAACTCGACACAGAAGGAACATAACCTACTGCCAGCTAGCGTTGTGGAAGTGTTATTGCAGAGCAACACAAACGGCAAACAAAAGTATAAATGCACACCAGTCACTCCATGCAGAAGTGGAAATCAGCCTTCACATGCACTCAAGCACACTCTATTTTGATACTATTTAATATTAGCTCTACATTTCAGTTCAGTTTTAGTTCATTTCATTAATGGTTTTGGTAGTTTTAAGTGAGTTTTTATTTATTTATTTCGTAAACACATTTCTATTTATTTTTTCTATATTCAGTTTCAGTAATTCTAGTTTATCAGAGTTGACCGAACACGTCCAGCCAAAGTTTAGTGTTTGCTCAGTTTACTTGAACTCTTTTGCAAACCTTTTAGTAATGAAAGTAAAAATTGTCTAAAAAAAAAACCATCCAAAACCACACACATGCAAAAGCAGATGCATAAAGAATTCAGACAGTCTTAATATTATTGATCATATTGTATATGCAGTTAAACATGTCTAGTTTACCATTTTTGGCAAAAGAGGAAAATATAGACCACGTTTTATTGTGTGTATAAATATGATCTTTAAAGGGTCACTGCTAAAAACACTATTAGGACACTTATATTTCACAAAAAAGTGAAAATTGGTTGCTTTTATTTCGAGCAAATTCGTTCATTTGGTTTGAAAATAAATTTTTGTAGCTACGTCACGGCGATGAGATCCTTGCGTAAATTCCAGCGTAGAGGCTGGATGTCTGTACCGGCGGGTACAACGAGACATCTTTGAGCATTCAGCATAAATTCATGAGAAAGACTTGGTTCGAACCAATCAGCGCGCACTATTGTGAATGAGGTGCAACTTCATTAATATGCATGATAGCTAACGATAGAAACGCCACGTTGTGTTTCCAATCGTAATTAAAACAAGTGGAAGAAGAAGAATTGTTTGGAGACATGGGTCATCAGTGTTGCATTTATAAATGTGCTGCAACGAAGGTTTTGTTTTCATTTCCCCGCTATGAGAGTGCAGCTGGACTCACGTGTGGATTACAGTGCTCTGCGAACATGTGACAAAAATGCGTTTGTAAGAAACTTTTTTTTTACCTGAGAGCTTTTCACATCTGGAAATGGTGAAATCCGGATTCACTCATCTCCTTTTAAAAAAAGAGGCAGTCCCAGTTCGTGTTGATTGTCCTGTCTCTACAGATCTGCTAAGTGTGTGATCAGTGTTCTTTGTTTATGTTTATTCAGATGGCAATGCTAGTTAGTATCATCAGCAGTGCTCTTTCAGGGTTTAAAGACGTACCTTAGTCAAAATGATTGAGTTACTAAGTTTATAGTACGTTAACATCACTACAGCATTATGGACTGAAAGATCCGCTGTATTTTGCTGCTCTCTGAATGTAAACATGTAAACTCCTTAATCAAACTATTCCCATCGTGTAGGATTTTCACCATACACACACAGCTGTGTTTCTACCGAGAAATACAGAGGATTTTTTTTCCCCATACGGCGTGCAGTATCAAATTCCATTAAAACAACACTCTTCCAGCAGTTCCTCACATCCAATATCTTGTTTGTCACGGGGGCATGCATGAAATGTTCCTGAATGAAAGTGAAAATGCCAAACTGCAGTTAAAGTCGACATATTAAGAATGAAACACCCGAAATTACATGCAACGCCAGAGGAAATGTGGATAGCGTGGTGTCGAATTATGTGCAATAACATGTAAAATCATGAACGAAACATTTAAAACGCAACTCATGTAAACACCTTAATCATTTTATTGTCTTATTCACATTAAGGCAAATAATTCCATTACTGATGTCCATGTAAACGTAGTCTGATCTGGTGCCAGTGCACTTTAAAAACAAAACAACAGTTTCTATGATAATCTTGGGGGACAGAAACCTAATCAATATATATTCAGTATTAAACAATCAAGTAAATAGAGCTGTGGTGAAAAATACCCTTCTTTGTGTGTGTGTGTGTGTGTGTGTGTGTGTTTTGAACAGACATCAATGAGTGTGAGACTCATATGGTGGTGTGTGACACGGAGGCCGAGTGTGTGAATCAGTTCGGATCGTACTCCTGTCGCTGTCTACATGGTTACAGAGAGGCTCATGGGAATGGAGAGAGCATTTGTGTCAAATCTGCAGCACCTGGTAAGGCTTTATAAACCATCCTTTCAGCTAATTTAAAGGAACAGTTCACCCAAAATTGAACATTCTGTCATCATTTACTTGTTTTAAACCTGTTCGAGCTGAACACAAAAGAAGATACTTTGAGGAAAGATGAAAACGTAACTGTTCAAGAACGATTGACTTCCATAGTAGGAAAAACATGTGGAAGTCAATGGTTAGAGGTTTTCAGCATTCTTCAAAATATCTTCTTTTGTGTTCAACAGAAGAAAGAAACTCATAAAATAATATTAATAATCAATTTACATATTAAATAATGTTAAATGTTTTTATTTAACAATAACTACATAATTTAAAAAAAAAATAGTGTTAATAATAATTTTAATGGTTCGGGGAGGTCAGATAAATCAAGTTCCATATTAAATCAATAATGGTACTTTTTTTACATAATAAAAACAAAATAAATTTTTATAATATTAAATATATACTTAGTAATCAAATTCCATATTAACTAAATGTTTAGTGTTTTTGTTTAACATAATAACTACATAACAGTTTTTTTATAATATTAATAATAATTTTAATGGTCTGGAGAGGTCAGATAAATCACGTTTTTCAGTGATGTGCGGTGAGGTTTGTAGCTGGTGAGGCACTGACCCTTTCAAAGTCAAAAGTCAGATTTACAAACAAATCCACCCAATATATTTGCCAACTACTGATTGTGTTTCATATATCATGTCAGCATTATTTCTATACACATGGCAGACACAAATTGGGTCAAGGAATAAACAGAAGGACTTGTCATTCAGACGCCACTGACATGTTTATTGACACACAAATGTAGTTTGAGAGATGAACTAAGGATTTTGAGCGAGACTGGCTTACTGTTTTGCAAATTTCAATTCTGATGTGAGAAATGTACCAAAGCGACTGAGAAAAACTGTAAACAAAAAATTGTAAGTATATTTTTTACATAATAAACACAAAATAACATTTATTTTATAATATGAATGTTTAACAGTTTTAGGAGGTCAGATATATACTTAGGAATCTACTTTCATATTAAAGCAATTTAAAAAATGTACATAATGATCTTTTTTTATAGAATGTAATTTGATTAATAGTATTAACTAAATATTGTTAAAAACAAGAACATTTTTAATAATATTAGTAATCAATTATAAATAAAAATAACATCTTTTTAATTATTTAATTTGAACAGTGTGGAGATCTGATATATACATATTTGGTAATTAAATCAATGTTAAATGCGTGTTAGTCTATGGTAAAGAAGAACGTGTTAGTTTCCTGTGTGTAAAGGATGCGTCTCTTATTGCATTTAAATGTGCAGCGATTAAATATGCCTCTCAAAAAACACCCAGCTGGATGCTACAGACAGCTATAACAAGTGACTCACACAGCACCACGGCAGATGCTCTCTCTCTCGTTCACACACAAACAGCACCACGACAGATGCACGCTCTCGCTTGCTTGCTTGCTCTCTCTCTCTCTCTCTCTCTCTCTCTCTCTCATTCACACACACAGGATTCACACACTGGTCTTACCTTTACAGTACTTGTAATTGAAGCGTTGTCATGACTTAAATTACTTTAAAATGATCGAGTTATCTTCTGTCCCGTCTTTTGAAGCAAGTCCTTTAGCTTCGGCATTGGTCTACAATTATGTAGAATAATGTGAGCTCAGGTGCACACTCTTCATTGCGGCAGAGCTACGGCCTTCCTCAAAATGTATTATTTTGGTCTCTGTTAAATAGTTCACCCCCCACAACATTTAACCCTTTGTTCATGGCACAAGTCTTCACATGCAAAATGGCTGAACGTCTTAATATTTTGTCATAATGGATTTTTCTATGCATTTCCATTTAGACTTTTGTTCTAAATCTGTCTTGACTTTTTCTAATGAAGGTGCGTCTCAAAGGAGATTCATGTTCACATTTCTACTTTTGTTTAGTTTTTTTGTCCTATATAGTGCTGTCTTTTCCTTCCAAAATCACAATGACATAATCTGCCAAAAAATTACAGTACAAACGGCAAAAAAATGTAGCCATAGGTTTACACAGAACAGCCCTCCAGAGTCCACTGTTGTATTGACAACATGACTAAGCAATTTGACCGTCTTATCCGTACACAATGACAGAAGGACTTGTCATTCAGACGCCACTGACATGTTCATTGACACACAAATGTAGTTTGAGAGATGAACTAAGGATTTTGAGCGAGAGACTGGCTTACTGTTTTGCAAATTTCAATTCTGATGTGAGAAATGTACCAAAGCGACTGAGAAAAACTGTAAACAAATAATTGTAAGTATATTTTTTACATAATAAACACAAAATAACATTTATTTTATAATATGAATGTTTAACAGTTTGAGGAGGTCAGATATATACTTAGGAATCTAATTTCATATTAAAGCAATTTAAAAAATGTATATAATGAACTTTTTTATATAATGTAATTTGATTAATAATATTAACTAAATATTGTTAAAAACAAGAACATTTTTAATAATATTAGTAATCAATAATAAATAAAAATAACACCTTTTTTATGATTTAATTTGAACAGTGTGGAGATCTGATATATACATATTTGGTAATTAAATCAATGTTAAATGCGTGTTAGTCTATGGTAAAGAAGAACGTGTTAGTTTCCTGTGAGTAAAGGATGCGTCTCTTATTGCATTTCATACTCTCTTTCTAGACTGTAGTGGGATGACATCATCTCCATCATCATCAGCATCTCCCACAATCCTCCGGGGCGTTTATGCTGTCTGCGGGCTGCTCCTGTTGCTCATCCTGCTGTCTCTGCTGGTCCTGTTATATCTCTACCGCCGGTATCATCGAGGGAAATTCATGCTGCACTGCCATAAAGCCAGCGTTCCCAGTGTTGTGGAACACACCAATAACAACACTGGAAATGATGACCCGTCCATATTTCCTCCTCCACCTCCTCCTCCTCCACCACCCATGAGGATGCCCAGAGATGGGCCGCGCTCGCTGGACCTTCCCTTACTGCGCTTCAGCTCTCTGGTGCCCTCTGATGGCTTCAGGAGTAAAATACACTCTGAGAAATCACAGTTCTGAGTCACTACACTGCACCGATGAGATGTATTCATCTGCTTCTCTCTCTCTGTGTGTGTGTGTGTGTGTGATTGTTTCATCTATGGTGTTTTTTGGGGGTGAATAATTGACTTGTTTATGGTTTGCTCTTGTATTTTGGTTGACAGAAGACTTTCACTCTTAAAAATAGAACTGAACTGAACGCAACTCTCTTTGTACTTTTACTTTGGTTTTTATGCCAGGAATATGTGATTGTGTTGAATATTGCCATAATATTTCTGATGATAGAACATTTCCCAGGAAAAATGCTATGCTATTATTTTAAATCATTTATTTACTGATTAGATTATAAATTAAACAGGTAAAATATATATTTTAGAGCTAATTCTGGCTAAAAAAAACTGCACAGTGCAAACATTTGGTCTTTAAAACATTAAAGGTCCTGTGAAAATGAAGAATTTTTTAGATGTTAGTTATAAGGATATGCATTAGCTAGAGAAGTGGTTCCACCTTGGGGGCTGTGGGACAATGAGAGTGGGTCACTTGGTGATTTCCAAAAATTTAATCAATTTTAATAAACTTGTTATTACTATATTTGATCCATAACCTACAGAATATAAAAATAGTTTGATTAAAAATACCACGCAAATGAAAATCCATCAGTTTTTTTTTTTTTTTTTCATAGGATTGTGACTCCTGGGGTTTTTACATTAGATTATCCCCACTGCACTAGCGTCATTTGCAGCAGATTGCTTTTATGGCACCAGCCTAAACTTTAACACCTTTATGGCCCTCAGATACATTAATATAAATACAGACTCAAAATGAGGTCTCCAAAATTAAACCGACTTGTGCTGTAAACGTCGTGCCAACCCGTCTCATTAGGTGATGTTCATATTACAGTTTTTCTCAGTGGCTTTGGTGCATTTCTCTTAACATTATTTACATTTGCACAGCAGTTAATGGTTTTCTCAAAACAATTAGTACAAACTGCAAAACCTAGTGGATAACCTGCAAAAGTGTGTCACTTGCTCAAAATGGAGAGCTCATTCCTCAAAAGCAAGTATTGATGTCAATGAAAGTGTCAGTGTCATCAAGATGAAAAGTCCTGACACCATTGTTTATGAACAAGACAGTCAAATGGCTTTGTCATATTTTCATTGTGACCGTTTACTCTGGACATTTATTTCAATGCAAAAAAGTCAGATTTTGGTGACGTCCTGAAAAGGCTCAAGACAGCACTTTATACTATTTGCACAGCCATTAGTAAAGTTAGACATTACTGCATTTAGTGAGGTATCTGAGTACAAGACACTGAATATGTATGTTTCACATGTTTACTGCATTTGCTTTTTGCAATTCTAATTTATTCACAGCATTGTGCAAAAGAAGAAACACACTTATTTACAACAAACATAAACCTCCTTTGGGTAGAGCTGTGCACAACTGTAAACAATACTGCAGTACATATTGGAACTGAACCTACAACATACACAGATCTGTAAATCATCCATCAAATTGTTCAATTTAGAAGACATTTTCAGAAAAAAAAAAAAAAAAGATTTTACTTTTTTTTTTTTTTTTTTTTTAAATTAGCTTGACAGATTTTGATATGTACAACATTATTTTATGTAATGAAATGAGGACTATTAGTTTTCTATGGAATGACTATTCAGCATTCACAAGTTTAGTTGGTTTTGACTGACATGACGTAAGCAAATGATAATGTTACAAACAGCAGAGAGTTGTATGAAAGCAATCGATGCATGTCCAAAAGCATTTGCAATTTGTTAGAAGTATTGAGCAACTGCTACTATGATGTGCACAAATGACTAATTGTTTTGAGAAATGCATTAACTGTTGTGCAAATGTAAATAGTGTTGTGAGAAATGCACCAAAGCCACTGAGAAAAACTGTAAATTGAAGAAATGACCATAAAAATTTTTATAGTTACATTTTTTGCACACTTTTGTGTTGTGAATATGATCATTTATATAAGCCTATTGCGGAGTGTGTGTGTGTGTGTGTGAGAGAGAGAGAGAGAGAGAGAGAGAGAGAGAGAGAGAGCCCTTGAATTCAACATTTATGTTTCTAACCACCTCTGAAAAATAGTGGGGGTCGTGAGTCATTGGTAGGGCCAGACAGAATCTGCAGACATTTTTTGCAATTTCTGCGTAAGATTTAGTAAAAAAATCTGCAGATTTATGCTGAATGATTTTGGGAGTATCATAACAAAAACTTAATATATGAAATAAAAAAATAATACATTTTGTAACTTTAATTTAATGTTTACAATGCAAATCCGTCTAGATCCACTTATCTAGTAAACAAAGCAAGTCTCTCGTATAATATATCTACTAAAAGACAGAAAATATGACTTTAGAAACTGTATTGTAAATAAATCATATAAACATTTCCATATTCGTCAATATTACTTCAATAAATTTAAAAACTGAATAAATATAAATTTACACACACTTACACCAGTAAATAAATAGACTCAATCGGCTGAAAATCAGTGGATTTCTGCGCACAGATTCTATGTGGGCCTAGTCATTGGCATAGTTATTTTAGGGCTAGCGGGCTAAGTTTGGGAACCCCTGAGCTAGTGCGCTCCAAAACAGCGACAAAATTCTTGTTTATAAAATATTAAACTGATAGAAACATGCAAAGCTAGCAGTTTGTCACTTCCACTGAAATTGATTAACGATTTTTTTTCACATCAACTCATACTGGTTTCTCATTAAATCTTGACCAATCATATACTCTTTAGCATCTGACATGTCCCACCCCCTTTAAGACGCTTCTCATTTGACGCACTTGAGCTCAACCAGTTAAGTTGCAGAAAAGCATACACAAAGTGCAAGATGACTACTTGAAATGCTTTTTAAGTTTACTTATGTGTTCTAAAACAAAAGAGAAGCATTAAAAACAAGACATTTCTCATTTTTCATAAATTAAACACTCTGCTAAATGTTTTAAACTGTGCGAAGAGCAATATGCCAGACCCAACAATGCTGAAGGCCACTGTCAGAGCAACCTGGGCTCTCATAACACCTGAACAGTGCCACAGATATACAAGTCTCACTTCTTGAATGGAATTCTTCATATTCTTATTATATGACGAGCACCTTTACATAGCATGTAAGTTTGACACCCAGTGGTTTAACTAGGTTTTGCACTCGGTCCCTCCTCTGATGACTCCACACAATCGCAGGTTGCATGACTGACTCAGATCAACAGGCGCGAGTTTTAGTCCTGACCAACCTGACATTTCTATTTTAGAAACAGCTTCTAATACTCAGAGCTGAACAACAGAGTAAACTATGATGATAATCCCCTCAGGTACAGCTCATGTGCTTTATTCACTGTTAAATGCTAATAATGTGAGCTTGAATGTCATTTTGCATAACAGCACATGTAGACGCATGATAACAGATGAGCTCTACAGATTGTAAATATATTGCGCAGAACGCATGATTAAGTTGACTTGCATGTTTTTTGAGGGCACGGTGTGAGGCACTTGACCAGCCAGTGCACGCAGCTGCCTCCTGACCAATCAGAGCACCCTGGGCCACCCGGCTAATCAAGAGAGCACATCAGCTTTCAGAAAATCAGCGCACATACGGCTTCCTGACCAACCAGAGGACCCAGGGTCCAACTGACCAGTCAGAGCACACAACGTGACCTGACCGATCAGAGCACCCTGGCACTGCCTCTTAACTTTGCACGTTAGGGCACCGCGACACGCAATAAAAGCGATTTTTTTTCCTAGTTAAAAGGGGATTTTGTGCTAACCATCGCGACGACGCAATGCATGACATTTCGATTTTAGACACCGTTTCTATTTCTGCGACATCGTGGCAGAACGCATGATTAAGTTGACTTGCATGTTTTGTGAGGGCACGGTGTGAGGCACTTGACCAGCCAGTGCACGCAGCTGCCTCCTGACCAATCAGAGCACCCTGGGCCACCCGGCTAATCAAGAGAGCACATCAGCTTTCAGAAAATCAGCGCACATACGGCTTCCTGACCAACCAGAGGACCCAGGGTCCAACTGACCAGTCAGAGCACACAACGTGACCTGACCGATCAGAGCACCCTGGCACTGCCTCCTAACTTTGCACGATAGGGCGCCGCGACACGCAATAAAAGTGATATTTTTCCTAGTTAAAAGGGGATTTTGTGCTAACCATCGCGACGACGCAATGCATGACATTTCGATTTTAGACACCGTTTCTATTTCTGCGACATCGTGGCAGAACGCATGATTAAGTTGCGTCGCATGTTTTGTGAGGGCACGGTGTGAGGCACTTGACCAGCCAGTGCACGCAGCTGCCTCCTGACCAATCAGAGCACCCTGGGCCACCCGGCCTAATCAAGAGAGCACATCAGCTTTCAGAAAATCAGCGCACATACGGCTTCCTGACCAACCAGAGGACCCAGGGTCCAACTGACCAGTCAGAGCACACAACGTGACCTGACCGATCAGAGCACCCTGGCACTGCCTCTTAACTTTGCACGTTAGGGCACCGCGACACGCAATAAAAGCGATTTTTTTTCCTAGTTAAAAGGGATTTTGTGCTAACCATCAGCGACGACGCAATGCATGACATTTCGATTTTAGACACCGTTTCTATTTCTGCGACATCGTGGCAGAACGCATGATTAAGTTGCGTCGCATGTTTTGTGAGGGCACGGTGTGAGGCACTTGACCAGCCAGTGCACGCAGCTGCCTCCTGACCAATCAGAGCACCCTGGGCCACCCGGCTAATCAAGAGAGCACATCAGCTTTCAGAAAATCAGCGCACATACGGCTTCCTGACCAACCAGAGGACCCAGGGTCCAACTGACCAGTCAGAGCACACAACGTGACCTGACCGATCAGAGCACCCTGGCACTGCCTCCTAACTTTGCACGATAGGGCGCCGCGACACGCAATAAAAGTGATATTTTTCCTAGTTAAAAGGGGATTTTGTGCTAACCATCGCGACGACGCAATGCATGACATTTCGATTTTAGACACCGTTTCTATTTCTGCAACATCGTGGCAGAACGCATGATTAAGTTGCGTCGCATGTTTTGTGAGGGCACGGTGTGAGGCACTTGACCAGCCAGTGCACGCAGCTGCCTCCTGACCAATCAGAGCACCCTGGGCCACCCGGCCAATCAAGAGAGCACATCAGCTTTCAGAAAATCAGCGCACATACGGCTTCCTGACCAACCAGAGGACCCAGGGTCCAACTGACCAGTCAGAGCACACAACGTGACCTGACCGATCAGAGCACCCTGGCACTGCCTCTTAACTTTGCACGATTAGGGCACCGCGACACGCAATAAAAGTGATATTTTTCCTAGTTAAAAGGGGATTTTGTGCTAACCATCGCGACGACGCAATGCATGACATTTCGATTTTAGACACCGTTTCTATTTCTGCGACATCGTGGCAGAACGCATGATTAAGTTGACTTGCATGTTTTTTGAGGGCACGGTGTGAGGCACTTGACCAGCCAGTGCACGCAGCTGCCTCCTGACCAATCAGAGCACCCTGGGCCACCCGGCTAATCAAGAGAGCACATCAGCTTTCAGAAAATCAGCGCACATACGGCTTCCTGACCAACCAGAGGACCCAGGGTCCAACTGACCAGTCAGAGCACACAACGTGACCTGACCGATCAGAGCACCCTGGCACTGCCTCTTAACTTTGCACGTTAGGGCACCGCGACACGCAATAAAAGCGATTTTTTTTCCTAGTTAAAAGGGATTTTGTGCTAACCATCGCGACGACGCAATGCATGACATTTCGATTTTAGACACCGTTTCTATTTCTGCAACATCGTGGCAGAACGCATGATTAAGTTGCGTCGCATGTTTTGTGAGGGCACGGTGTGAGGCACTTGACCAGCCAGTGCACGCAGCTGCCTCCTGACCAATCAGAGCACCCTGGGCCACCCGGCCAATCAAGAGAGCACATCAGCTTTCAGAAAATCAGCGCACATACGGCTTCCTGACCAACCAGAGGACCCAGGGTCCAACTGACCAGTCAGAGCACACAACGTGACCTGACCGATCAGAGCACCCTGGCACTGCCTCTTAACTTTGCACGTTAGGGCACCGCGACACGCAATAAAAGCGATTTTTTTTCCTAGTTAAAAAGGGATTTTGTGCTAACCATCACGACGACGCAATGCATGACATTTCGATTTTAGACACCGTTTCTATTTCTGCGACATCGTGGCAGAACGCATGATTAAGTTGCGTCGCATGTTTTGTGAGGGCACGGTGTGAGGCACTTGACCAGCCAGTGCACGCAGCTGCCTCCTGACCAATCAGAGCACCCTGGGCCACCCGGCCAATCAAGAGAGCACATCAGCTTTCAGAAAATCAGCGCACATACGGCTTCCTGACCAACCAGAGGACCCAGGGTCCAACTGACCAGTCAGAGCACACAACGTGACCTGACCGATCAGAGCACCCTGGCACTGCCTCCATAACTTTGCACGTTAGGGCACCGCGACACGCAATAAAAGTGTTATTTTTCCTAGTTAAAAGGGGATTTTGTGCTAACCATCACGACGACGCAATGCATGACATTTCGATTTTAGACACCGTTTCTATTTCTGCGACATCGTGGCAGAACGCATGATTAAGTTGCGTCGCATGTTTTGTGAGGGCACGGTGTGAGGCACTTGACCAGCCAGTGCACGCAGCTGCCTCCTGACCAATCAGAGCACCCTGGGCCACCCGGCCAATCAAGAGAGCACATCAGCTTTCAGAAAATCAGCGCACATACGGCTTCCTGACCAACCAGAGGACCCAGGGTCCAACTGACCAGTCAGAGCACACAACGTGACCTGACCGATCAGAGCACCCTGGCACTGCCTCTTAACTTTGCACGTTAGGGCACCGCGACACGCAATAAAAGCGATTATTTTTCCTAGTTAAAAGGGATTTTGTGCTAACCATCACGACGACGCAATGCATGACATTTCGATTTTAGACACCGTTTCTATTTCTGCGACATCGTGGCAGAACGCATGATTAAGTTGCGTCGCATGTTTTGTGAGGGCACGGTGTGAGGCACTTGACCAGCCAGTGCACGCAGCTGCCTCCTGACCAATCAGAGCACCCTGGGCCACCCGGCTAATCAAGAGAGCACATCAGCTTTCAGAAAATCAGCGCACATACGGCTTCCTGACCAACCAGAGGACCCAGGGTCCAACTGACCAGTCAGAGCACACAACGTGACCTGACCGATCAGAGCACCCTGGCACTGCCTCTTAACTTTGCACGTTAGGGCACCGCGACACGCAATAAAAGCGATTTTTTTTCCTAGTTAAAAAGGGATTTTGTGCTAACCATCGCGACGACGCAATGCATGACATTTCGATTTTAGACACCGTTTCTATTTCTGCAACATCGTGGCAGAACGCATGATTAAGTTGCGTCGCATGTTTTGTGAGGGCACGGTGTGAGGCACTTGACCAGCCAGTGCACGCAGCTGCCTCCTGACCAATCAGAGCACCCTGGGCCACCCGGCCAATCAAGAGAGCACATCAGCTTTCAGAAAATCAGCGCACATACGGCTTCCTGACCAACCAGAGGACCCAGGGTCCAACTGACCAGTCAGAGCACACAACGTGACCTGACCGATCAGAGCACCCTGGCACTGCCTCTTAACTTTGCACGTTAGGGCACCGCGACACGCAATAAAAGCGATTTTTTTTCCTAGTTAAAAGGGATTTTGTGCTAACCATCACGACGACGCAATGCATGACATTTCGATTTTAGACACCGTTTCTATTTCTGCAACATCGTGGCAGAACGCATGATTAAGTTGCGTCGCATGTTTTGTGAGGGCACGGTGTGAGGCACTTGACCAGCCAGTGCACGCAGCTGCCTCCTGACCAATCAGAGCACCCTGGGCCACCCGGCTAATCAAGAGAGCACATCAGCTTTCAGAAAATCAGCGCACATACGGCTTCCTGACCAACCAGAGGACCCAGGGTCCAACTGACCAGTCAGAGCACACAACGTGACCTGACCGATCAGAGCACCCTGGCACTGCCTCCTAACTTTGCACGATAGGGCACCGCGACACGCAATAAAAGTGTTATTTTTCCTAGTTAAAAGGGGATTTTGTGCTAACCATCGCGACGACGCAATGCATGACATTTCGATTTTAGACACCGTTTCTATTTCTGCGACATCGTGGCAGAACGCATGATTAAGTTGCGTCGCATGTTTTGTGAGGGCACGGTGTGAGGCACTTGACCAGCCAGTGCACGCAGCTGCCTCCTGACCAATCAGAGCACCCTGGGCCACCCGGCCAATCAAGAGAGCACATCAGCTTTCAGAAAATCAGCGCACATACGGCTTCCTGACCAACCAGAGGACCCAGGGTCCAACTGACCAGTCAGAGCACACAACGTGACCTGACCGATCAGAGCACCCTGGCACTGCCTCCTAACTTTGCACGATAGGGCGCCGCGACACGCAATAAAAGCGATTTTTTTCCTAGTTAAAAAGGGATTTTGTGCTAACCATCGCGACGACGCAATGCATGACATTTCGATTTTAGACACCGTTTCTATTTCTGCAACATCGTGGCAGAACGCATGATTAAGTTGCGTCGCATGTTTTGTGAGGGCACGGTGTGAGGCACTTGACCAGCCAGTGCACGCAGCTGCCTCCTGACCAATCAGAGCACCCTGGGCCACCCGGCCAATCAAGAGAGCACATCAGCTTTCAGAAAATCAGCGCACATACGGCTTCCTGACCAACCAGAGGACCCAGGGTCCAACTGACCAGTCAGAGCACACAACGTGACCTGACCGATCAGAGCACCCTGGCACTGCCTCTTAACTTTGCACGTTAGGGCACCGCGACACGCAATAAAAGCGATTTTTTTTCCTAGTTAAAAGGGGATTTTGTGCTAACCATCGCGACGACGCAATGCATGACATTTCGATTTTAGACACCGTTTCTATTTCTGCGACATCGTGGCAGAACGCATGATTAAGTTGCGTCGCATGTTTTGTGAGGGCACGGTGTGAGGCACTTGACCAGCCAGTGCACGCAGCTGCCTCCTGACCAATCAGAGCACCCTGGGCCACCCGGCTAATCAAGAGAGCACATCAGCTTTCAGAAAATCAGCGCACATACGGCTTCCTGACCAACCAGAGGACCCAGGGTCCAACTGACCAGTCAGAGCACACAACGTGACCTGACCGATCAGAGCACCCTGGCACTGCCTCTTAACTTTGCACGTTAGGGCACCGCGACACGCAATAAAAGCGATTTTTTTTCCTAGTTAAAAAGGGATTTTGTGCTAACCATCACGACGACGCAATGCATGACATTTCGATTTTAGACACCGTTTCTATTTCTGCGACATCGTGGCAGAACGCATGATTAAGTTGCGTCGCATGTTTTGTGAGGGCACGGTGTGAGGCACTTGACCAGCCAGTGCACGCAGCTGCCTCCTGACCAATCAGAGCACCCTGGGCCACCCGGCCAATCAAGAGAGCACATCAGCTTTCAGAAAATCAGCGCACATATGGCTTCCTGACCAACCAGAGGACCCAGGGTCCAACTGACCAGTCAGAGCACACAACGTGACCTGACCGATCAGAGCACCCTGGCACTGCCTCTTAACTTTGCACGTTAGGGCACCGCGACACGCAATAAAAGCGATTTTTTTTCCTAGTTAAAAAGGGATTTTGTGCTAACCATCACGACGACGCAATGCATGACATTTCGATTTTAGACACCGTTTCTATTTCTGCGACATCGTGGCAGAACGCATGATTAAGTTGACTTGCATGTTTTGTGAGGGCACGGTGCGAGGCACTTGACCAGCCAGTGCACGCAGCTGCCTCCTGACCAATCAGAGCACCCTGGGCCACCCGGCTAATCAAGAGAGCACATCAGCTTTCAGAAAATCAGCGCACATACGGCTTCCTGACCAACCAGAGGACCCAGGGTCCAACTGACCAGTCAGAGCACACAACGTGACCTGACCGATCAGAGCACCCTGGCACTGCCTCCTAACTTTGCACGATTAGGGCGCCGCGACACGCAATAAAAGTGATTATTTTTCCTAGTTAAAAGGGGATTTTGTGCTAACCATCACGACGACGCAATGCATGACATTTCGATTTTAGACACCGTTTCTATTTCTGCGACATCGTGGCAGAACGCATGATTAAGTTGCGTCGCATGTTTTGTGAGGGCATGGTGTGAGGCACTTGACCAGCCAGTGCACGCAGCTGCTTCCTGACCAATCAGAGCACCCTGGGCCACCCGGCCAATCAAGAGAGCACATCAGCTTTCAGAAAATCAGCGCACATACGGCTTCCTGACCAACCAGAGGACCCAGGGTCCAACTGACCAGTCAGAGCACACAACGTGACCTGACCGATCAGAGCACCCTGGCACTGCCTCTTAACTTTGCACGTTAGGGCACCGCGACACGCAATAAAAGCTGATTATTTTTCCTAGTTAAAAGGGGATTTTGTGCTAACCATCACGACGACGCAATGCATGACATTTCGATTTTAGACACCGTTTCTATTTCTGCAACATCGTGGCAGAACGCATGATTAAGTTGCGTCGCATGTTTTGTGAGGGCACGGTGTGAGGCACTTGACCAGCCAGTGCACGCAGCTGCCTCCTGACCAATCAGAGCACCCTGGGCCACCCGGCTAATCAAGAGAGCACATCAGCTTTCAGAAAATCAGCGCACATACGGCTTCCTGACCAACCAGAGGACCCAGGGTCCAACTGACCAGTCAGAGCACACAACGTGACCTGACCGATCAGAGCACCCTGGCACTGCCTCCTAACTTTGCACGTTAGGGCACCGCGAGACGCAATAAAAGTGTTATTTTTCCTAGTTAAAAGGGATTTTGTGCTAACCATCACGACGACGCAATGCATGACATTTCGATTTTAGACACCGTTTCTATTTCTGCGACATCGTGGCAGAACGCATGATTAAGTTGACTTGCATGTTTTGTGAGGGCACGGTGTGAGGCACTTGACCAGCCAGTGCACGCAGCTGCCTCCTGACCAATCAGAGCACCCTGGGCCACCCGGCTAATCAAGAGAGCACATCAGCTTTCAGAAAATCAGCGCACATACGGCTTCCTGACCAACCAGAGGACCCAGGGTCCAACTGACCAGTCAGAGCACACAACGTGACCTGACCGATCAGAGCACCCTGGCACTGCCTCTTAACTTTGCACGTATAGGGCACCGCGACACGCAATAAAAGCTGATTATTTTTCCTAGTTAAAAAGGGATTTTGTGCTAACCATCGCGACGACGCAATGCATGACATTTCGATTTTAGACACCGTTTCTATTTCTGCAACATCGTGGCAGAACGCATGATTAAGTTGCGTCGCATGTTTTGTGAGGGCACGGTGTGAGGCACTTGACCAGCCAGTGCACGCAGCTGCCTCCTGACCAATCAGAGCACCCTGGGCCACCCGGCCAATCAAGAGAGCACATCAGCTTTCAGAAAATCAGCGCACATACGGCTTCCTGACCAACCAGAGGACCCAGGGTCCAACTGACCAGTCAGAGCACACAACGTGACCTGACCGATCAGAGCACCCTGGCACTGCCTCCTAACTTTGCACGTTAGGGCGCCGCGACACGCAATAAAAGCGATTTTTTTTTCCTAGTTAAAAAGGGATTTTGTGCTAACCATCACGACGACGCAATGCATGACATTTCGATTTTAGACACCGTTTCTATTTCTGCAACATCGTGGCAGAACGCATGATTAAGTTGCGTCGCATGTTTTGTGAGGGCACGGTGTGAGGCACTTGACCAGCCAGTGCACGCAGCTGCCTCCTGACCAATCAGAGCACCCTGGGCCACCCGGCCTAATCAAGAGAGCACATCAGCTTTCAGAAAATCAGCGCACATACGGCTTCCTGACCAACCAGAGGACCCAGGGTCCAACTGACCAGTCAGAGCACACAACGTGACCTGACCGATCAGAGCACCCTGGCACTGCCTCTTAACTTTGCACGTTAGGGCACCGCGACACGCAATAAAAGCGATTTTTTTTCCTAGTTAAAAGGGATTTTGTGCTAACCATCGCGACGACGCAATGCATGACATTTCGATTTTAGACACCGTTTCTATTTCTGCGAACATCGTGGCAGAACGCATGATTAAGTTGCGTCGCATGTTTTGTGAGGGCACGGTGTGAGGCACTTGACCAGCCAGTGCACGCAGCTGCCTCCTGACCAATCAGAGCACCCTGGGCCACCCGGCCAATCAAGAGAGCACATCAGCTTTCAGAAAATCAGCGCACATACGGCTTCCTGACCAACCAGAGGACCCAGGGTCCAACTGACCAGTCAGAGCACACAACGTGACCTGACCGATCAGAGCACCCTGGCACTGCCTCCTAACTTTGCACGATAGGGCGCCGCGACACGCAATAAAAGTGTTATTTTTCCTAGTTAAAAGGGGATTTTGTGCTAACCATCACGACGACGCAATGCATGACATTTCGATTTTAGACACCGTTTCTATTTCTGCAACATCGTGGCAGAACGCATGATTAAGTTGCGTCGCATGTTTTGTGAGGGCACGGTGTGAGGCACTTGACCAGCCAGTGCACGCAGCTGCCTCCTGACCAATCAGAGCACCCTGGGCCACCCGGCCAATCAAGAGAGCACATCAGCTTTCAGAAAATCAGCGCACATACGGCTTCCTGACCAACCAGAGGACCCAGGGTCCAACTGACCAGTCAGAGCACACAACGTGACCTGACCGATCAGAGCACCCTGGCACTGCCTCTTAACTTTGCACGATAAGCCGCGACACGCAATAAAATCGATATTTTTCCTAGTTAAAAGGGATTTTGTGCTAACCATCGCGACGACGCAATGCATGACATTTCGATTTTAGACACCGTTTCTATTTCTGCAACATCGTGGCAGAACGCATGATTAAGTTGCGTCGCATGTTTTGTGAGGGCACGGTGTGAGGCACTTGACCAGCCAGTGCACGCAGCTGCCTCCTGACCAATCAGAGCACCCTGGGCCACCCGGCCAATCAAGAGAGCACATCAGCTTTCAGAAAATCAGCGCACATACGGCTTCCTGACCAACCAGAGGACCCAGGGTCCAACTGACCAGTCAGAGCACACAACGTGACCTGACCGATCAGAGCACCCTGGCACTGCCTCTTAACTTTGCACGTTAGGGCACCGCGACACGCAATAAAAGCGATTTTTTTTCCTAGTTAAAAGGGGATTTTGTGCTAACCATCACGACGACGCAATGCATGACATTTCGATTTTAGACACCGTTTCTATTTCTGCGACATCGTGGCAGAACGCATGATTAAGTTGCGTCGCATGTTTTGTGAGGGCATGGTGTGAGGCACTTGACCAGCCAGTGCACGCAGCTGCCTCCTGACCAATCAGAGCACCCTGGGCCACCCGGCCTAATCAAGAGAGCACATCAGCTTTCAGAAAATCAGCGCACATACGGCTTCCTGACCAACCAGAGGACCCAGGGTCCAACTGACCAGTCAGAGCACACAACGTGACCTGACCGATCAGAGCACCCTGGCACTGCCTCCTAACTTTGCACGATAGGGCGCCGCGAGACGCAATAAAAGTGTTATTTTTCCTAGTTAAAAGGGGATTTTGTGCTAACCATCACGACGACGCAATGCATGACATTTCGATTTTAGACACCGTTTCTATTTCTGCGACATCGTGGCAGAACGCATGATTAAGTTGCGTCGCATGTTTTGTGAGGGCACGGTGTGAGGCACTTGACCAGCCAGTGCACGCAGCTGCCTCCTGACCAATCAGAGCACCCTGGGCCACCCGGCTAATCAAGAGAGCACATCAGCTTTCAGAAAATCAGCGCACATACGGCTTCCTGACCAACCAGAGGACCCAGGGTCCAACTGACCAGTCAGAGCACACAACGTGACCTGACCGATCAGAGCACCCTGGCACTGCCTCTTAACTTTGCACGTTAGGGCACCGCGACACGCAATAAAAGCGATTTTTTTTTCCTAGTTAAAAAGGGATTTTGTGCTAACCATCACGACGACGCAATGCATGACATTTCGATTTTAGACACCGTTTCTATTTCTGCGACATCGTGGCAGAACGCATGATTAAGTTGCGTCGCATGTTTTGTGAGGGCACGGTGTGAGGCACTTGACCAGCCAGTGCACGCAGCTGCCTCCTGACCAATCAGAGCACCCTGGGCCACCCGGCCAATCAAGAGAGCACATCAGCTTTCAGAAAATCAGCGCACATACGGCTTCCTGACCAACCAGAGGACCCAGGGTCCAACTGACCAGTCAGAGCACACAACGTGACCTGACCGATCAGAGCACCCTGGCACTGCCTCCTAACTTTGCACGATTAGGGCGCCGCGACACGCAATAAAAGTGATTATTTTTTCCTAGTTAAAAAGGGATTTTGTGCTAACCATCACGACGACGCAATGCATGACATTTCGATTTTAGACACCGTTTCTATTTCTGCAACATCGTGGCAGAACGCATGATTAAGTTGCGTCGCATGTTTTGTGAGGGCACGGTGTGAGGCACTTGACCAGCCAGTGCACGCAGCTGCCTCCTGACCAATCAGAGCACCCTGGGCCACCCGGCTAATCAAGAGAGCACATCAGCTTTCAGAAAATCAGCGCACATACGGCTTCCTGACCAACCAGAGGACCCAGGGTCCAACTGACCAGTCAGAGCACACAACGTGACCTGACCGATCAGAGCACCCTGGCACTGCCTCTTAACTTTGCACGTTAGGGCACCGCGACACGCAATAAAAGCGATTTTTTTTCCTAGTTAAAAGGGATTTTGTGCTAACCATCACGACGACGCAATGCATGACATTTCGATTTTAGACACCGTTTCTATTTCTGCGACATCGTGGCAGAACGCATGATTAAGTTGCGTCGCATGTTTTGTGAGGGCACGGTGTGAGGCACTTGACCAGCCAGTGCACGCAGCTGCCTCCTGACCAATCAGAGCACCCTGGGCCACCCGGCCTAATCAAGAGAGCACATCAGCTTTCAGAAAATCAGCGCACATACGGCTTCCTGACCAACCAGAGGACCCAGGGTCCAACTGACCAGTCAGAGCACACAACGTGACCTGACCGATCAGAGCACCCTGGCACTGCCTCCTAACTTTGCACGATTAGGGCACCGCGACACGCAATAAAAGCGATTATTTTTTCCTAGTTAAAAGGGATTTTGTGCTAACCATCAGCGACGACGCAATGCATGACATTTCGATTTTAGACACCGTTTCTATTTCTGCGACATCGTGGCAGAACGCATGATTAAGTTGCGTCGCATGTTTTGTGAGGGCACGGTGTGAGGCACTTGACCAGCCAGTGCACGCAGCTGCCTCCTGACCAATCAGAGCACCCTGGGCCACCCGGCCTAATCAAGAGAGCACATCAGCTTTCAGAAAATCAGCGCACATACGGCTTCCTGACCAACCAGAGGACCCAGGGTCCAACTGACCAGTCAGAGCACACAACGTGACCTGACCGATCAGAGCACCCTGGCACTGCCTCCTAACTTTGCACGATAGGGCGCCGCGACACGCAATAAAAGCTGATTATTTTTTCCTAGTTAAAAGGGGATTTTGTGCTAACCATCACGACGACGCAATGCATGACATTTCGATTTTAGACACCGTTTCTATTTCTGCGACATCGTGGCAGAACGCATGATTAAGTTGCGTCGCATGTTTTGTGAGGGCGCGATGTGAGGCACTTGACCAGCCAGTGCACGCAGCTGCCTCCTGACCAATCAGAGCACCCTGGGCCACCCGGCCAATCAAGAGAGCACATCAGCTTTCAGAAAATCAGCGCACATACGGCTTCCTGACCAACCAGAGGACCCAGGGTCCAACTGACCAGTCAGAGCACACAACGTGACCTGACCGATCAGAGCACTTGGCACTGCCTCCTAACTTTGCACGATAGGGCGCCGCGAGACGCAATAAAAGTGTTATTTTTCCTAGTTAAAAGGGGATTTTGTGCTAACCATCACGACGACGCAATGCATGACATTTCGATTTTAGACACCGTTTCTATTTCTGCAACATCGTGGCAGAACGCATGATTAAGTTGCGTCGCATGTTTTGTGAGGGCACGGTGTGAGGCACTTGACCAGCCAGTGCACGCAGCTGCCTCCTGACCAATCAGAGCACCCTGGGCCACCCGGCTAATCAAGAGAGCACATCAGCTTTCAGAAAATCAGCGCACATACGGCTTCCTGACCAACCAGAGGACCCAGGGTCCAACTGACCAGTCAGAGCACACAACGTGACCTGACCGATCAGAGCACCCTGGCACTGCCTCTTAACTTTGCACGTTAGGGCACCGCGACACGCAATAAAAGCGATTTTTTTTCCTAGTTAAAAGGGATTTTGTGCTAACCATCACGACGACGCAATGCATGACATTTCGATTTTAGACACCGTTTCTATTTCTGCGACATCGTGGCAGAACGCATGATTAAGTTGCGTCGCATGTTTTGTGAGGGCACGGTGTGAGGCACTTGACCAGCCAGTGCACGCAGCTGCCTCCTGACCAATCAGAGCACCCTGGGCCACCCGGCCAATCAAGAGAGCACATCAGCTTTCAGAAAATCAGCGCACATACGGCTTCCTGACCAACCAGAGGACCCAGGGTCCAACTGACCAGTCAGAGCACACAACGTGACCTGACCGATCAGAGCACCCTGGCACTGCCTCCTAACTTTGCACGATAGGGCGCCGCGAGACGCAATAAAAGTGTAATTTTTCCTAGTTAAAAGGGGATTTTGTGCTAACCATCACGACGACGCAATGCATGACATTTCGATTTTAGACACCGTTTCTATTTCTGCGACATCGTGGCAGAACGCATGATTAAGTTGCTTCGCATGTTTTGTGAGGGCACGGTGTGAGGCACTTGACCAGCCAGTGCACGCAGCTGCCTCCTGACCAATCAGAGCACCCTGGGCCACCCGGCTAATCAAGAGAGCACATCAGCTTTCAGAAAATCAGCGCACATACGGCTTCCTGACCAACCAGAGGACCCAGGGTCCAACTGACCAGTCAGAGCACACAACGTGACCTGACCGATCAGAGCACCCTGGCACTGCCTCTTAACTTTGCACGTTAGGGCACCGCGACACGCAATAAAAGTGTTATTTTTCCTAGTTAAAAGGGGATTTTGTGCTAACCATCACGACGACGCAATGCATGACATTTCGATTTTAGACACCGTTTCTATTTCTGCGACATCGTGGCAGAACGCATGATTAAGTTGCGTCGCATGTTTTGTGAGGGCACGGTGTGAGGCACTTGACCAGCCAGTGCACGCAGCTGCCTCCTGACCAATCAGAGCACCCTGGGCCACCCGGCTAATCAAGAGAGCACATCAGCTTTCAGAAAATCAGCGCACATACGGCTTCCTGACCAACCAGAGGACCCAGGGTCCAACTGACCAGTCAGAGCACACAACGTGACCTGACCGATCAGAGCACCCTGGCACTGCCTCTTAACTTTGCACGATAAGCCGCGACACGCAATAAAATCGATATTTTTCCTAGTTAAAAGGGGATTTTGTGCTAACCATCACGACGACGCAATGCATGACATTTCGATTTTAGACACCGTTTCTATTTCTGCGAACATCGTGGCAGAACGCATGATTAAGTTGCGTCGCATGTTTTGTGAGGGCACGGTGTGAGGCACTTGACCAGCCAGTGCACGCAGCTGCCTCCTGACCAATCAGAGCACCCTGGGCCACCCGGCTAATCAAGAGAGCACATCAGCTTTCAGAAAATCAGCGCACATACGGCTTCCTGACCAACCAGAGGACCCAGGGTCCAACTGACCAGTCAGAGCACACAACGTGACCTGACCGATCAGAGCACCCTGGCACTGCCTCCTAACTTTGCACGATAGGGCGCCGCGAGACGCAATAAAAGTGTTATTTTTCCTAGTTAAAAGGGGATTTTGTGCTAACCATCACGACGACGCAATGCATGACATTTCGATTTTAGACACCGTTTCTATTTCTGCGACATCGTGGCAGAACGCATGATTAAGTTGACTTGCATGTTTTGTGAGGGCACGGTGTGAGGCACTTGACCAGCCAGTGCACGCAGCTGCCTCCTGACCAATCAGAGCACCCTGGGCCACCCGGCTAATCAAGAGAGCACATCAGCTTTCAGAAAATCAGCGCACATACGGCTTCCTGACCAACCAGAGGACCCAGGGTCCAACTGACCAGTCAGAGCACACAACGTGACCTGACCGATCAGAGCACCCTGGCACTGCCTCCTAACTTTGCACGATTAGGGCGCCGCGACACGCAATAAAAGCGATATTTTTCCTAGTTAAAAGGGGATTTTGTGCTAACCATCGCGACGACGCAATGCATGACATTTCGATTTTAGACACCGTTTCTATTTCTGCGACATCGTGGCAGAACGCATGATTAAGTTGCGTCGCATGTTTTGTGAGGGCACGGTGTGAGGCACTTGACCAGCCAGTGCACGCAGCTGCCTCCTGACCAATCAGAGCACCCTGGGCCACCCGGCTAATCAAGAGAGCACATCAGCTTTCAGAAAATCAGCGCACATACGGCTTCCTGACCAACCAGAGGACCCAGGGTCCAACTGACCAGTCAGAGCACACAACGTGACCTGACCGATCAGAGCACCCTGGCACTGCCTCCTAACTTTGCACGATAGGGCACCGCGACACGCAATAAAAGCGATTTTTTTTTCCTAGTTAAAAGGGGATTTTGTGCTAACCATCACGACGACGCAATGCATGACATTTCGATTTTAGACACCGTTTCTATTTCTGCGACATCGTGGCAGAACGCATGATTAAGTTGCGTCGCATGTTTTGTGAGGGCACGGTGTGAGGCACTTGACCAGCCAGTGCACGCAGCTGCCTCCTGACCAATCAGAGCACCCTGGGCCACCCGGCTAATCAAGAGAGCACATCAGCTTTCAGAAAATCAGCGCACATACGGCTTCCTGACCAACCAGAGGACCCAGGGTCCAACTGACCAGTCAGAGCACACAACGTGACCTGACCGATCAGAGCACCCTGGCACTGCCTCTTAACTTTGCACGTTAGGGCACCGCGACACGCAATAAAAGTGTTATTTTTCCTAGTTAAAACGGGATTTTGTGCTAACCATCACGACGACGCAATGCATGACATTTCGATTTTAGACACCGTTTCTATTTCTGCAACATCGTGGCAGAACGCATGATTAAGTTGCGTCGCATGTTTTGTGAGGGCGCGATGTGAGGCACTTGACCAGCCAGTGCACGCAGCTGCCTCCTGACCAATCAGAGCACCCTGGGCCACCCGGCTAATCAAGAGAGCACATCAGCTTTCAGAAAATCAGCGCACATACGGCTTCCTGACCAACCAGAGGACCCAGGGTCCAACTGACCAGTCAGAGCACACAACGTGACCTGACCGATCAGAGCACCCTGGCACTGCCTCCTAACTTTGCACGATTAGGGCACCGCGACACGCAATAAAAGCGATATTTTTTCCTAGTTAAAAGGGATTTTGTGCTAACCATCGCGACGACGCAATGCATGACATTTCGATTTTAGACACCGTTTCTATTTCTGCGACATCGTGGCAGAACGCATGATTAAGTTGCGTCGCATGTTTTGTGAGGGCACGGTGTGAGGCACTTGACCAGCCAGTGCACGCAGCTGCCTCCTGACCAATCAGAGCACCCTGGGCCACCCGGCCAATCAAGAGAGCACATCAGCTTTCAGAAAATCAGCGCACATACGGCTTCCTGACCAACCAGAGGACCCAGGGTCCAACTGACCAGTCAGAGCACACAACGTGACCTGACCGATCAGAGCACCCTGGCACTGCCTCCTAACTTTGCACGATTAGGGCACCGCGACACGCAATAAAAGCGATTTTTTTCCTAGTTAAAAGGGGATTTTGTGCTAACCATCGCGACGACGCAATGCATGACATTTCGATTTTAGACACCGTTTCTATTTCTGCAACATCGTGGCAGAACGCATGATTAAGTTGCGTCGCATGTTTTGTGAGGGCACGGTGTGAGGCACTTGACCAGCCAGTGCACGCAGCTGCCTCCTGACCAATCAGAGCACCCTGGGCCACCCGGCCTAATCAAGAGAGCACATCAGCTTTCAGAAAATCAGCGCACATACGGCTTCCTGACCAACCAGAGGACCCAGGGTCCAACTGACCAGTCAGAGCACACAACGTGACCTGACCGATCAGAGCACCCTGGCACTGCCTCCTAACTTTGCACGATAGGGCGCCGCGACACGCAATAAAAGCGATTTTTTTTCCTAGTTAAAAGGGGATTTTGTGCTAACCATCACGACGACGCAATGCATGACATTTCGATTTTAGACACCGTTTCTATTTCTGCGACATCGTGGCAGAACGCATGATTAAGTTGCGTCGCATGTTTTGTGAGGGCACGGTGTGAGGCACTTGACCAGCCAGTGCACGCAGCTGCCTCCTGACCAATCAGAGCACCCTGGGCCACCCGGCCAATCAAGAGAGCACATCAGCTTTCAGAAAATCAGCGCACATACGGCTTCCTGACCAACCAGAGGACCCAGGGTCCAACTGACCAGTCAGAGCACACAACGTGACCTGACCGATCAGAGCACCCTGGCACTGCCTCCTAACTTTGCACGATAGGGCGCCGCGACACGCAATAAAAGCGATATTTTTCCTAGTTAAAAGGGGATTTTGTGCTAACCATCACGACGACGCAATGCATGACATTTCGATTTTAGACACCGTTTCTATTTCTGCGACATCGTGGCAGAACGCATGATTAAGTTGCGTCGCATGTTTTGTGAGGGCACGGTGTGAGGCACTTGACCAGCCAGTGCACGCAGCTGCCTTCCTGACCAATCAGAGCACATCAGCAACCCAATTAATCTGTGCAATCTGGTTCATGAACTCCAGGTGCTTCTTCTCCTCCTCTAGCTGTGCGATGCTCTGTTTGCACTTCTGCAGTTTGTGTTGGGTGTTGTCCAGCTTTTACCACAGCAACTGGTTCTCCCAGCAAAGCGATGATCACCTGACAACAAACAGACATTCACAATATATATGGATAATAACTGGATTTCCAGTATAATGGATCATTTTCATAAGAATGTTATAATATGGTCATCAGCATCTTAAATCCTTTAGAGTTTCTAATATTTATATTGTTTTACATTTAAATGTATTTACGTATGCATTATATTATCTTTGCATCACATTACAAAAAACAAATTACTGATTGTGTAAGGCTTTGTAACAGAGTGTCTATGGGCAGGTCAGCAAATTTGATGTTGTTCTTTCTTCTCCTCACACAATTTTTGCACTTTTTATGAAAATCTTGATAACACCATTGTGGAGATTTTCTTTTATCATTTCAGCAAACAGGATTGTAAAAAAGTAAATTATTCCTATTCTGTACGCCCTATGTTTACTTATCAATGGCGACTTCTGCTACTGAGAAACCTGGAAATGTGAAAAAGGTCCATTAGTATAATGGATCAACAAAATAATAAATGAACACACACACATACACAATTGAGGGCAAAATTATTCATCCTCCAGTGAAATATTTATTCTTTTTCAAATATTTCTCAAGTGATATTTATTGGCGCAAGGAATTTTTCACAGTATTTCCTATAATAGTTTTTCTTCTGGAGAAAGCCTTATTTGTTTTATTTTGACTAGAATAAAAGCAGTTTTTATTTTTTTATAAACCATTTAAAAGGTCAATATTATTAGCCCCCTTAAGCAATATTTTTTCGCTCGTCTACAGAACAAGCCACTGTTATAGATTGACTTGCCTAATTACCCCAACTAGCCTAAATAACTTAAGCCTTTAAATGTCACTTTAAGCTGAATACTAGTATCTTGAAAAATATCTAGTCATATATTATGTACTTTTATCATGACTAATATAAAACAAATTAATTATTAGAAATTAGTTATTAAAACTATTATGTTAAGAAATGTGTTGAAAATAAAAATCTAATAATTCTCTAATAATTAAAAAAAATTCAGGAGGGTTACAAATTCTGACTTCAAATGTACATACATACATACATACACCATAAACATTTAGGTCCATAAATATCTGGACATCGACACAATTCTAACATTTTTTGTTCTATACACCAACTTAAACTATTTAAAATGAAATGAACAAGATGTGCTTTAACCGCAGACTGTCAGCTTTAATTTAAGGGTATTTACATCCAAAATCAGGTGAACACTGTAGAAATTACATCAGTTTGCATATGTGCCTCCCACTTGTTAAGGGACCAATAGTAACTGGACAATTGGCTTCCAAGCTGTTCCGTGGCCAGGTGTGTGTTATTCCCTCGTTACCCCAATTACAATGAACAGATAAAAGGTCCAGAGTTCATTTCAAGTGTGCTATTTGCATTTGGAATCTCTCAAGATGAGATACAAAGATCTGTCACTATCAGTCAAGCAAGCCATCATTAGGCTGAAAAAACAAAACAAATCCATCAGAGAGATAGTAAAAACATTACGCGTGGCCAAAACAATTGTTTGGAACATTCTTAAAAAGAAAGAACGCATCAGTGAGCTCAGAAAAACAAAAAGACTACGGAAACAACTGTGGGGCATGACCAAAGAATTCTTTCCCTGGTAAAGAAAACACCCTTCACAACAGTTGGCCAGATCAAGAACACTTTCCAGGAGGTAGGTGTATGTGTGTCAAAGTCAACTATTAAGAGAATACTTCACCAAAGCGAATACAGAGGGTTCACCACAAGATGTAAACCATTGGTGAGCCTCAAAAACAGGAAGGCTAGATTAGAGTTATTCACAGTGCTGGAACAACATCCTATATACAGATGAGACCAAGACCAACTTGTACCAGAGTAACGGGAAGAAAAGAGTATGGAGAAGGAAAGAAACTGCCCATGACCTTAAGCAGTGAGGCATGGTGGTAGTAGTGACATGGCGTGGGCATGTATGGCTGTCAACGGAACTGGTTCTCTTGTATTTATTGATGATGTGGCTGCTGACAAAAGCAGCAGGATGCATTCTGAAGCGTTTCAGGCAATATTTTCTGCTCATATTAAGCCAAATACTTCAGAACTCATTGGACGGCGCTTCACAGTGCAGATGGAGAATGACCCAAAGCATACTACAAAAGCAACCAAAGAGTCTTTAAAGGGAAAGAAGTGGAAACTTATGCAATGGCCAAGTCAATCACCTGACCTAAATCTGATTAACCTTGCTGAAGATAAAACTGAAGGAAAAAAAATTCCCCAAGAACAAGCAGGAACTAAAAACAGTTGCTGTAGAGGCCTGGCAGAGCACCACCAGAAATGAAACCCAGCATCTGGTGATGTCTATGTGTTCCAGACTTCAGGCTGTAGACAGCAAAGGATTTGCATCCAAGTATTAAAAAGTGAAAGTTTGGTTTATGATTATTATTCTGTCCAATTACTTTTGGTCCCTTAAAAAGTGGGATGCACATATGCAAACTGTTGTATATCCTACAGTGTTCCCCTGATTTGGATGTAAAAACCCTCAAATTAAAGCTGACAGTCTGCAGTTAAAGCACATCTTGGTTGTTTAATTTCAAATCCATAAGTTGGTGTATAGAGCCAAAAAGGTTAGAATTGTGTCGATGTCCAAATATTTATGGACCTAACTGTATATTGGATTTATGGATGGGCCACAAAATAGACAATTAATTGCCAATGCAAATTTTATGGTAAATTGCATAATCACACTTATTTCTTACTGAATTAATCATCAGGCAAATTTCATAATCATGAGAGCTCTGTGTGTGTGTGTTTCACCTGTGCTTCCCGCAGGGCCAGCTCAATGTCCTCCGGGTACTCCAGCAGCAGTCTGGATTTCTCCTGCACTCCTGTTTCCCCTGTGCTTCTCCCAGGCCCAGCTCAATGTCCTCCAGGTCCTCCAGCAGCAGTCTGGATTTCTCCTGCACTCCGGCTGGTTGACTGCAGTCCAGAATGGGGTTGAGGAGTCGAGCGTGTTCTCCTCGCAGCGTCTCCAAACACTGCATCACCGCTTTAGTGTTGTAGTCAGCACAATATCATCCTGCATCATCTGCTCTAGAGCCTTGTCATGAGGGTAAACCATGGTTGACATCACCCACTGAAACGCACACACCTGCTGAGAAACAAAACACACAAACCCATCATCATCATTCCATCTTACAGAGCTCACCATAAATGAACTGAAGTATTTTGGGCTCAACATAATAACGAAACATTAACAAGATGGAAAAAAATGGAGGATGAGTAAATGACTATTTTCATTTTGGGGTGAACTGTGCCTTTAACCCTTGTTTACTGTTCAAAATGTCTAGCCTTTCGTTAGGTTTCGTTAGGTTTTTTCCCAATCAACTTCTACTATAACCACACTTTTTGATTGCAAAGTAGGTCTGCACGATATTGGAAAAATCTGACATTTAGTTTTTCTGCGATAAATATTGCAATTTGTTTGTTACAAAACTTGAAAACGACTATTTGGAAGGATTTTATTGAATTAAATTGATTGGGATAATTCTGTAGGAAAGTTAATTATAGTTAAATTGTAATAAATTACAAGCATAGATATAGAAAAGAGCAAAGATAAGTTAAGAGATGGATAAGTGTGATAAACAGTGTTTTATGGATTTCAGGCCAGTCAAATAGTATTAAAGTACAGGGTTTTAAAATAATCTAATGTAAAATAACACCACAAGCCAGTACTGTATAAATAATTCAGTAAAATACAAGGTTACAAATGGTAAACTTTCTTGTCACTTTCAACTTGAGCAAAAAAATGCATAAAAGGTGAAAAACATCCTGTGAGTTATCTAGAGAGTGACATGCTGCTAGGCATTTGGTGTGAATCCAACATTAGACATGTCAGCAAAGCTAATGTGCATTTCAAACTTGCAGTGTGTATATACTGTAATGTGTCTCCACTGTTGGTTGTAATATTAAAAAGTTAATGCAAATGTGCTGTGTAGAAGGGCTGCACAATATATGGTTTCAGCATCGATATCGCAATGTGCACATCCGCAACAGTCACATCGCAGGATCTGCAATGTCAAATTGGGATTATAGTTGAGTAGAAGTTGCAATAACGCACATGCCTGTGCAGTTATTGCAAAGTTTAACCATAAAGTTATCCAAAAAAAGTATAATTTGTTTTAAGGACTGTGAGGGTTTACCCATTTCAAGACAGAAAATGTACATTTTAGTAACTTCAGTATATAAGCAATGAATATTAACCAGTGTTATTTATTTTACATTTAATTATTCAATTTGTTTACCTGAATACTATTAGACTGCCAAAAAAACCATAAAATATTTATTTCACTTGTAACTTGTAAGCCTATTACATTTTATGCAGATGCGCTCCACTAAAAAATCATCCTATTGTCATCAGAAATTATCCTACAATTAGGAATTCTTTCCAAATAGAGCTATTAATTTCATCTGTTAAAACTATACTCAATATCGCTATACGTTTCGCAAAAAAACTAAATATTGCAATGTCAGTTTTTTTCCAATATTGTGCAGCCCTACACAGTCCATTGGAAAAATCGAACATTGCGATATTTTGTTATTCCTCAATAAACATTCACAACATTTCACCAGATGACATGAATCTCTCTACTTTGAAAGAATTATTCACTTTAGACTGATTAGGATGATTCTGTGGAGAAGTGCTTCTGCATAAAATATAATAAACTATCTACAAGCACAGATCAATACAATAAAAAAAAACATACAATTGAAATAACGATTATCAGAGAGATAAAATCTGAATCTGGCGTAAAAAACTGAAATATTACTTAAATCTAATAAAAATAAGAAAAACACAATATAAAATATGTCAAGTTTTATGAAAGGCACCGAGAAATCGTCACCTTGGAATTATAAGGTTCTATCTCCGTTCTGAATGATTTTGAGATATTGAGCTTCAAAGTTTTTTGCATTTCATAGCAAACAGTATGTGTGTAACATTTGATTTTTAAATAAAAAAGTCTTCAAATGTAAACAACTTATCAGAAAACATACCATAATGTAATTAAGTTGTCATTTAATAAGAATATGTCAATAACTCAATTTTGACAAAAATGTCAGATAGAACCTTATAATTCTAATGTGACGAAATATGAAAAAGAAAATATAAAAACTTAAGTATTTTAATAAATGAAGACCTAAAAAGTGAGCATTAATAAATATGACAAGCCATATGACGAGAAAATACTAAAAGATCACCTTACAATAAAGAATGCACGATTATATGGTGTCATGGCTTTACAATCAAAAAATGTTGTTATAATGGAAGTCAATGGGGCAAAAAAAAAAAACATAAAAAGCCACCAACATAACAAAATAATAGTCAATTTGCTCAGACTATATTGTGGAGTTTGTGAAAAATTCAAAAGCATTTTTCTAAAATGTGTCAAAATAAGATGTCACTAAAATCATTGCATTTGCTGAAACACAAATTTGTGGCCAAATAAATCCTAAAGATCACCCCAGAGTGGATGAAAACATCAGCACACAAGGTTTAAATCTCTGTATATTCTACTACACAATTAGCCTTTAGGCCATAAGCCTTCCGGCTATCAAGCCAGACTCCACAGTTACTAACAGTAGCCTGGAAAAATCAGGAGGAATCTGGAAAAATCCATCAAGGTGACCTGCAACATCACCACATCATCAACTGGGGAAAAGTTTGATTTATTTTTTCACATTCAGACTTTCTCCTTAATGATATCATTTCAGAAAAGTATTGTTTGCAAACTCTAAATAGTTAAATCATATTTGCAGCAAATGACTATCAATGTATAACATGATTTACAGTCAAATAAATGTGCTAATGTTGTTTTGAATTCATATTTACATGTGATTTCACACCCAATATTCAAATTACCATGGTAAACTATAGAGAGAGCATGTCACAAGTTGCCACTGGACAAATGAGCGAATATAAAACCAGCTTTACCTCAATATTGAGGCAAGTGTGCAAAAATCTCTCTTACACACACTCCATAAAAAGGCCGCAAACTAAGCTTTTTTGCACGGTAACTGATGACAAATTTTACCTGTTCCCAGCAGGGAAAACCACCAACAATAAAGAATCCATGATTATATGGTGGGCGTGGCATAGCTTTACAATCAAAAATGTTGTTATAATTGAAGTCAATGGGGAAGAAAACACTGACATAAAAAGCCATAAACATAACAAAATGGTTGTCAATTTGCCCAGACTATATTGTTAAGTTGGTGAAAAATTCCAAAGCATTTTTCCACAATATGTGTCAAAATAAGATGTCACTAAAGTCAGTTGGAGCTAAACACCGGCCCTCCAGAACCTAGTTTGGACACACCTGTACTAAACGATAAGACTTCAGGCTATCAATCCAGACTCCACAGTTACTAACAGCAGCCTGGAAAAATCAGGAGGAATCTGGAAAAATCCATTAAGGTGACCTGCAACATCACCACATCATCAATTGGGGAAAAGTTTGTTTTATTTTTCGCACATTCAGACTTTCTCCTTAATAATATAATTTCAGAAAAGTATTGTTTGAAAGCTCTAAATAGGGATCACATTATCAGCAATAGCTACGTATCTATCCACTTATTTTTATGTGCATTTTGGATATGTGCATAAAAACCGGTTGATGGAAACGCCAAGATGTGCATAAATTTTGAATATGTGCATAAAAAATATGTGCATAACTGAGTAGGATAAACTTTTTATTCGATAAGAAAAAATGAACAAACTTCAATGGAAACACTTTTACCGAGCAAATTCCAGTAGGCTAAGTGCATTAAAAAAGGTCATGTGATTTTGTTATGAGAGATCATGTGATGATAAAACTGTGTGTGAATTGATAAACCAGCCAGCTGAGCACATTGTAAACCATCTGAAATGCTGTTTTGGTCATTCTAAAAGGCCTTACCGTTTAAGTGTTAGTGTTAATATATTAAAGACCTCCAGAATCAAGAGCGTCTGAGCTCCGCGTCTCACGCCTCCAAACGCCACCGCGCGTTCACTGGGAGTCAGGATTGCCTTCTGAGGCCAACATTATCAGACCTAGATTCATTTATCCATGTCTTTCTTTAGCAGTGTCAGCTAAAAACATCAAAGCCGTAAATAAGTTGAACTTTGATTTTATTTGGAAAATGAAAAATCACTACATACGGAAGAGTGATGTGATTAAAGATTATGAGGAGGGAAGTCTTAAAACAATAGACTTTGATATAATGAATAGGGCCATTAAACTTAAATGGCTAAAATCTTTCATTAAAAATGAATCTTTTTGGTTTGAGATTCCTATTTAAGAGATGTGGTGGTATTAGTTTTTTGTTACAGAATGATATTGAATTGTCTAAACTTCCCATAAAACTTTCTGCTTTTCATCAACAAGTACTATTATATTAGAAACTGATATTTAAACACAATTTCAGCCCACATAACGTATCTATTTGGAATAACAGGTGTATTTTGGTGAATAGAAAGTCCTTGTTTATTGATGAATGGTGGAAGAATGGCATATGGTCAATAACCCGTAATGGATAATTTAGGAAATATGTTGTGTCATGAGGCTTTCTGTCGAAAACACCAAATAAGTTGTTCTCCTAAAAGATACGATACAATTATTAAGAATATACCATTGCAAATGATTAACCCAGTAAAGGAACAAATAAAATATTCAACGATAAATCCTAAAATAATTTATCTTAAGATAGAAAATGTTAACTTTACAGATAGAAAATGCTCAAACTAATGTGAGAGATTGTCTAACACAGTGTTGTTTTCCAAGACCTATTAAGACAGCTTATATTTTGTCTCATAATAAGAAAAATGTGCATGATATTAGAAAAAGATTTCTTTCATTTCCTGTTAATCCCAAATGTACAAAAGTGCACTTCAAAATTATGAATCACATTTATCCTGCAAAAGAATTTGTAAGGTTAAAATTTAATATTGGTGACTCAAATGTATGCCAGTTTTGTAATTTAGATATTGAAACAACTGAACACTTTTTCCAATGTAATGTGGTACAAAGATTGAGACGAAGTATTAGTTTGGATACAACAGAAAATATCTATAAGACTTGTCCTCTCATGGGAAATTACCAAGTTTGGCCTAATACTTGAGGATAAAAAGATATCTTTTGTAATGAATAATTTGATATTATTAAAATTCTATATTCATAAATGTAAATTTTTCAAAATTCCCTCAAGACTAGTGGTGTTTAAAGAAGAATTTGTGATGTATTTAAAGACATTAGGAGAAATGAAAAGCCAAAAAGCAAGATATTCATATTCATCATTAGAGAATTTGGTTTCATATTTTGAAAACTTTAACTCCCCTGCCACTTAATTTTCTTTAGCATTTTTTTTTCATTTATTTATTTATGTTGTACTAATAATGAGAATGGAAAGATTGTGAATGTATGCAAATTGATTATCTCAGTCTTTTGTGTAATTCTAAAAGTATTAATGCCTTTGTTACTGTTCAAGCATTGTTAATCAAAAAAACATTATCAGACCTGCACTTCCAGAGCTATCGTTTTTTCAGACAGTGCCACCTGCTGTTTGAAAGATCACATAACCTGAATTCAACTGCTTATAAATTGTAACTTACATTATTTTTCTACTATAAAACATTACGCTATGATTGAATACATCATTATACAAAATGTTAAACATATTAGATTATGATTTAATGCATTAAGTCTGTTGTAATTTTATTAATTATATTTATGTAAATATTTCCCAGTGTTAGGTTGTGGCTGGAAGGGCATATGCTGTGTAAAACATATGCTGGATAAGTTGGCGGTTCATTCCGCTGTGGTGACACTAGATTAATAAAGGGACTAAGCCAAAAAAAACGAATGTGTTGTAAACAGATATTCAGTTACTAAAATATTTTCAGTCATTTCTATTTTTTTTAATAATTAAGGATTGATCACGGTTTAGTATTGAGTTGAGGGAATGAATATTATCTCTTTCTTTACATACAATAAATTATAGTACTCCGAGTAATTTTCTCACAACAAACTTTATTTTTGTATACTTTTTCATGAGGTCCTACAAGTCATCCAGCTGTAAACAATGCAGAGAAAATGGTGAAAAGTAATACTTGGATTAATAATCATTTATTACGTAGAAAATAACATCAAATAAAATAAATGCTTTACATTCTTGTTGGGAGGGCATCACGGTGGGTAGCACGATCACATCACAGCAAGGTCACTGATTCGAGCCGCGGCTGTGTGTGTGGAGTTTGAATGTTCTCCCCGTGTTAGTGTGGGTTTCCTCTGGGTGCAGTCTAAACACATGTGCTATAGGTGAATTGAATAAGCTAAATTGGCAGGAGTGTATGTGTGTGAATGCAAGAGTGTATGGGTGTTTCCCATGGGTTGTGGCTGAAAGGCCTTCCGCCTCGTAAAACATATGCTGGATAAGTTGGCGGTTCATTCCACTGTGGTGACCCCTGATAAGCCAAAAAGAAAATGAATGAACATTCTTGTTGGAGAGATTTTTCATTTCTCAAGCAATACTTCCTTTCAAATTTCTCAACTTCACTAAAAGAAAAAATAAATGCTGTTGTCAGAAATTGTGTTAAACGTAAAAACTTACCAGTTTTTTTTTTTACAAATTTTTTTAAAACATACCTGGATGCAGTCTTTATGATGCAAGCTGAGATTGCATCACTCAGAGATGCAATGTCAGACACAATGCACTCAATGGAGCGAGTGACGTCACACTGTGAGGGGCGGGGTTAGGTGAGCCATTAAAAAGCATTGGATGCAGCTCAGATTGCACTGCGCCAGGCCTTCATCCAGACCCCTCTCGATAAATGGGGCCCTGGTGGAAAACATCTTCAGCCTCCAGCCAAGACAAGCCCTGTAACTCACAAAGGCCATGAATGGTGTACAAATATACAAATAAAGCAATTGATAAAATAAAACATACACAGTGCAGAACATAAGCATGCTCATGTACATGCATGTTTTGTGATTACCTCTGGGGGGAGAAATCCACAAATGAACTCCTCACGTAGTTACATTTTGAATTGTAATATCCATCTGGGAAATAAATACACAAGTCACAAGCAAATTATTTTAGCTTTAACATAAGAGAGCTCATATTGTAGATTCTAAGCAGATTAACTGATATTTTAATTTCCAAACATCTTTTGTAATTAACAGTAACACAATAACAGTTTAACAATTATTAATAAGTTCCGTAATATTGTCTGTGGTGGCACCTTCAGATAGATAATACAGTAATATGTACAGTAGGCCTAGACTGTATGGCACTAAAATATGTTACAAATAATAATTGCATTATATATTATACATTTTATTTGAACATTTTTACTTTAAAGTTTTTTATTTTGCCAGAAAACATTGCTAGAAAAGTGTCCCAAAATGGTACAATAACACAGAAAACAAAAGCAAGCTGTAAATATCATAAAATAATGCTATCTATTTTGATCAAATCAAACACTGAAATAATTGTTTGTTGGTGTAATAAGATGCTACTTCGATTTATGCTATAAAATCTGATAATTTTCAGGAATCGCTTTAATAAAATAAAATCAATAACCTTACTCACGTGTCCGGTGTTGCTACTTGCTAAAAAGTGCTGGTCTGAGCGTGCAGTTGGGTCTCCGTAGCTTCACCAAACCAACAGCAGGTGGCACTGTCTGAGAAAACGATAGAGGTAAAGTTGGTTTTATATTCGCACATTCGTTCATTTAGAAGTCTCTATATCGTTTACCATGTTACTTTGAATATTTGATAGGAATACAATGCAAGTATGACTTCAAAACAACGTTAACACTATTCTAATTGACTGTGAACAATGTTGTACTTCGATAATAATTGGCTGCTAATATGATTTCCCTATTTAGAATTTGAAAGAATACGTTTCTGAAATTATATTAAGGAGAATGTCTGAATATCCGAATATAAAACCAATTTTACCTCTACGAGAAAACGCTAGGTCTGGAAGTGCAGGTCTAAGTGTACACTGCAGTTAGGCCTCCGGGCCTGCAGCTTCACCCTACTCTTCTGAGGCGCAAGTTATTTATTAAATGAAGAAAAGATTGACGTAGCTTCTCCTACTGCAGTAAATTCAGTTTTTACTGTGGATATTTGGCGCCAGTTCATCAGGAAATGATGATTTGTTCGCTTTGACTCATTGGATGGAAACGCTGCTTTATTCGCTCGTCTTTTATGCGATAATCAAGTTTTGCGCATAGTTAATTTGCATTTTTGGATGGAAACATAGCCAATGACTAAGTACAACATGGTTTACAGTCTATTAAATAATGCTGTGCTGTTTTGAAGTAACACTTAAATGCGATTTCAGACCGAATACTCAATATAGTGGTAAGAAATAGCAAAGTTCCATTTATATTCTATTGTCTTTGGCAATAATCATATATACTGTCAGTTGTCGTTTTATAAAATTAAATCAATGTGCAAATATAAAACCAACTTTACCCCAATACAACATCAATACTATTAAATAAATGTTTAATACAACATTCACTCCACCATCACTGTCTGGTTGACGATTAAAAACGACTGAATGCAACACAAAAACTCTTTAAAACAGTCTAAACAAACTGTAATGTAACAGTTTCTCATTTAAACTAAACATTAAGCATAATTCAATTCAAATACGAAGCTATTGTTTTTACGGATAAAACTTAAAACTGTTTTAAGTTCCGAACTGTTTAAGTTGAACTCCATTCAAACTGGGCTGCATGTTAGCATCCCCGCTAAGTTGATCGATAACACAAACCAACTTACCTTTTGTACGCTGCTTTACAGGTGGGCTTCAAACTCCTGGTTTGATTTTGTGGATGATGTGTCCGAATTCAGCCCAAAAAAAGCGATTTTGGCGGTAAATGTCGTGAACCCGTCGAGTGTTTTGGCCGTTTGTTTGTCTGTTTGTTTGTTGTTGTTAACAACACAGAGCTAACTGGCAAACTGCGCAAATTGCTGACGTGCGTATTTATACCAGAATCCACAGCCTGCCCCGCCCCTGCGCGCTGACGTCACTACACCCGCCCTCCACATGGAGTGATAATTGTTTTGTAGTGTTGCCAACTTAGCAATTTTGTTGCTAGATTTAGCAACTTGTCATAGTACCCTAGAAACTTTTTTTTCTTTTTTTTTTTTCAAAAAGCACCTAGGAACAAATTTAGCATTTTTTTAACATTAATTTGGCTAATTTTAGCCATTTTTAAAAAGTGACTCAAAAGAGCAGTGGCTGCAGGCTTCACTCAGTAGAGTAAATTGCTAGCTCAGATTGTTTTTCATAACTGTTATTTACTTGTTTGTTAACATGTATAATTGTTGGTAATTTAGGTAGCAATAAATTCCAATAGTGCTATAATTGTTGTCACTATGTGTTACTTTCACAAGTTAAAAACAGTAAGTACACAAGCTGTGATTGTTTAAAAGAATGTAACTGTTCATTATCAGCGTTATATTAAAAAAAAAAAAATTGTCAACTATAGTTTTCATTTAAATCTAAATGGACATATTCCAAATAATGTTTATGCTGAGATGGCCAGTCAATCTGAGAAAACATGAATTATTTTGTAAACTACATAAAGATGTAGTTTTGGGTTGCGATTACGCAATAACGTCATCACGAAAAGTAATATGTTAATAAGAACCTATTTATTGTGCATCTATATGTAATGTTTTAATATAATACACGGCGCCTCAGAAAGTATTTTGGGGCATTCCTTGCGTGATCGTCCAGATTAATTCACTCAGTAGCCTACGTT
Organism: Danio kyathit; assembly: GCA_903798195.1. Lineage (NCBI taxonomy): Eukaryota > Metazoa > Chordata > Actinopteri > Cypriniformes > Danionidae > Danio > Danio kyathit. Next base: position 66,491,262 of record LR812519.1, on the reverse strand, counting down.
ACTCAGTATCACAGATTTATATTAAGAACATATTTTGGCTAATGGCTATTTTATGATTTTTTTAAACGTTGTTTGTAGGCCCAATTGGGGTGTTATTTTTCTTTGTTGATTAACTGCTACACTTCTTTTCGTTAAATATTTCAATAATAAATCGATAATTGCAGTGCAATTTTCTAAACTAGACAATTAAAATATGCTGTAAAAAGTGTACGCTATTTTACTTTTGACTGCAGCCGACTCAAACTACTGGTTTTGTCTGTCCAGATGAGAACTGCACAATGTAAATCTGCAACTGACTCAACAGCGTTGTATAAAATGCAATATATGTTTAATCCTTGCGCTTATTTTTGAGTAAATGGAGTCGATTCGATTCAGTTAGAGTCGACTCTGTTTTTCGAATCTTAATTTTGGACTTGGAAACTGAACACCCCTACTTGCGCGCCCTCAATGGTCAACAGTTCAGTTCTGCGCATGCGCACCAATACGAATCATTTCCGGGCGAGGACACTGTTGGTAAGTGTGGTCCATACAGTTATCTGACTCTATAAAATCGTTACCATATGTCGTTAAATGCCAGAAAAACCTAGGACTTGGCTTGAATCGATACAAACCATATCATTGTCAAGTAAATCGCGTCATCCGTTGAATTCACGCTGCTTGTTTATTGTTTTGTTTTCTAATACGTTTGTCTCGTGCACGAGCAACCTGTTGTGCTGTCCAGCTTATTTTCTGAAGCTTTATCCGACACTTTGTCCGATGTGATGCTGAATTGCGCAAACAAGAGTCATGCACACGTCTTATTGGTCAGAGATTACTACTAATGGCAGTTCTCAGAAGAATATCAGAATGTCTTCACAGAGTACAAGGATCATTCGCACTGAATCAAGTGTACATCAGTGATGTGTAGCTCTAGAGACAGCGTGGACCGCTTGCATGAGCTGTGTGCTGTTTATTATGACAAAAGCCACACGAATTGTCCATTCTGCGTATGTTGTATTTGTCTAAATAGTCAGATGCACTGGGAGGAACTTGCATTTGTTGAATGACACTTAACTGGGGGTGTTTGTGTTTCAGAGGATGCTGGGATATATCTGGCAGTGTTTCTATTCCTCCTGTCTGCGCTTCTGGTTGAAGTGGTTCCTCCGGCTGGTCACGGGAAGATGTGAACTTCAGCGCATTTGTGCTCGATGCAAAGCTGGAGCTCTGAGGACTTCACAGATAGGTGATTATGATGATGAGTGATGTATCTAGAAACTATATCCATCTTATCAGTTTTTAATAGAAGCAGGCCCGTAGCCAGCTTATTAAAAGGGGTGGTTCTTTTTTTCTCAAAAAGTGGACCTTTTTGTAGCTATTCACCTCAAATTATGATGTTCAAATACTGCATTTTAGTGACATTTTAAGATTGAGGTAAAGTTGGTTTTATATTTGCACATTCGTTCCGTTGCAACTTGTGACATGCTCTCTATATTGTTTACCATGGTAATTTGAATATTCGGTCTAAAATCACATGTAAGTGTGACTTCAAAACAACTTTAGCACTATTTATTTGACTGTAAACAATGTTGTACCTTGATGGTCATTGGCTGCTAATGTGATTTCACGATTTAGAGTTTGCAAACAATACTTTTCTGAAATGAATTTATTAAGGAGAATGTCTAAATGTGCAAAAATAAAACAAAATTTTCCCCAATTATTTTAAGCACTAATTTGTGCTGGATTAGTTTGTCGGATGTGTATCATTATACCATACTTTTTGATGCAACAAAAATACTTCCTACATTTTTGTACAAAAAAAAGTTTGTTTACAAATATGTATGTTTATTTACAAATGTGCATTTAAACTTTAAGTTATTACAGCTTTATATATAATGAGATTAATAGTTAATAGTAATAAGATTAGAATTTTAGAAATACGAAAAAATACTTCTTTTTTTAAATGCTAATTTATTATCATTCATCATAAAAAATGGGCAATCTTTTAAAACTGTAGCCTACATGCAAATAACAAACTTGCCAGCTCATTTCCTCAGTCAGAATTTGTCCATTTAAATAATTAAAGCCTACTTTTATTGGTTATTTTATTGGTTATTCTTCTTAAAGCCTTCTTTTCTTGTTTATTTTCACAATTTATGATGGCATGCTATTAAAAATGGGACAAATGAGCTCATTTATTAAGTTACCCAGTATTTTATTAACGTCTACCCCTAGCCCCAACCTTTCACAGTAATGTAAAACAGTAATTATACAGACTATTATTCATATTATTTATTTAATTACCCAGTAAATTGTATAGTATTAACATCTACCCCAGCCCTAACAAACCCAACCCTCACAATAACATAAAAATATGAATTATTGTTATACAGCGTCACAAAAGTTATGCTATATTGATGTGAGTATCCACAGCTGTATCCCATCTAGACTTTACCATTTTCTTCCGCCCACAATGATGGTAAAGTCTAGATAGCATACAACTGCGGATACTTGCATCAATATAGCATAATTTTTGTAACACTGTATAGCAATAATTAATATTTTTAAAGTATGGTGACAGTTGGGTTGGGGTAGGGGTAGATGTTAAAAATACAATTTATTGGGTAATTTAATAAATAATACTCTATACAACTAATGTTTTTACCTTACTGTGATGGTTGGGTTTAGGGTTGGGGTAGGGCAGGATGTTTATAAAATACAATGGATAGGAAATGTAATAAATAATATTAATCATTCTTGTTAACTTCCAGCCGCAACAGTATCTGATCTAGCAACAACTTACAACGACTGCGTTTTAAATTATGGGTCGCACTTTCTGTTCGACGAATGTAACTTTACTTTAAAACAAGTAATTTTTAATAATAAGATTGTGCTAATACCTAGATGATAAAATATTTTTTTTTTTTTCTGTAAATACTATAGTGCTTGAATCATATGTTGTGGTAATATTATAGTTGCTATAGTAACACATCAACTATAGTAATGTAAACGAATGACCCACTACTGTAGTTTTCTACAACTATAGTGTATATTATATTATATTACAAAACACCACAGCTTACTGTAGTAATTCCGCTTGTTAAGTCGTGACGCATTGGTGACGTGTGGAATACTGTTTCCGGGTCCAAGCCGCTACTCATTTGAATTGAGAAAATATTTGGTTTTGGCCACTTTTTAGTCCTATTACACATTAAAGTGAATTTTATATAAAATCATGGTGTACACAGCAGTCTCTGGACTTGCTGCATCACAAATACCAAAATTTTAACAATTTATAAAAAATGTATCACTTTCTGGCCATCTGATATTAGGCGTGGATATATATTTTGCGATTAGGGGTGTCAAAATTAATCGTTTCTTCGGTGCACCGCGATGCAGGCGCGGACAATTCGGTATCGGTTCAGTAATAATCATAACCGGTTATTATGTACTGACGTCATTTATCTCACATGCGCTATGTCGCCGTAGCTTACTATGGCGAGGGAGGCGAGCGCGAGTATTTACAATGCTCTAACTAGGTAAAAACTCTGAAACTGTGCACAATTTCACTGCGTGTGTGTTTGCTGAACTCTGTTTCACTGACACTTACAGCAGAAGCCCCTATTTCACGGCGATTAAGAGAAAGTAATCTCCATTTCTCTCTCTCTCACTGTGGCCCATGAGTGCATCTGTGAAGAGCGCCAGCATATAAGAGCCAATCGCAGCCCTTTCTGTTGAGCGCGTGACCAATCAAAGGGGTGTAAGAAAGAACTTTGTAGAAAGCAAGCGGGATATTTATATTTGTTTATTTGCTGTAGACCATTTCAATGTGTTCATGTCATTGGCCCATGAACATTTCCTGCTTGACGTTAAACTAACTGTAACAAGAGGCAATTCAATCATAACTTGATTTTAAATCATCCGTCATAACACTATTTATCAATATGTGGAACTTTTTGGATTCTCAGAAGCAATGGAAATTAAAAATGTAAAACAGGATATACGTTAGGACCATTTTTTTGTTTACATGCCTCAAAATGGTCTATAAATGCTCGTGTTGTTTAAAGGTACAGTTTATATATCTGACTGTTTGTATTAAAGGACAAAATTGTTTTACAAATAGTAAATATAAATATATTTATACATTTTGATACAAGAATTGCTGTGAAGAAAATATAAAACTGTGTATGGAAAGAATCGTCAATGCACCGTGATGCACCGAGAAATCAAATTGAACCGAATCGATGGCATGATAATCGTAACCGAACCGAACCGTGAGACCAGTGTAGGTTCACACCTCTAATTGCGATCGTGATATTTTAAAAGTATTATATCGCTTTGTAAACGTTTATTATTACCATTTGTTGAGTGTCCCCATACAGTTTGATAGAGCGCTTGAACCTGGAAGCTGCTTCGTGTGACGTAACACTTAACAAGCGTCACACTTTATCAGTTCACTATAGTTAATACTACAGAATGCTACACGATAGCTTTCATTAAATGTTGTAAATACTTTAATAAATACAGTAAAAAACACTATAGTATGGTTTAAAAACAATGTAGTATTTCCTATAAATTACAGTAGCGTTTAATTTTGAAATTAATTCATATTTGGGCTGAACAATATATCAATTGAGCATCGATATCGCAATATGTGTATCCACAATTGTCACATCGCAGGATTAGATTATTTATTAAAGATTAAAAGATAAAGATATTATTAAACATATATTTATACAATGATGACCATGTTATTTTTACATTTGATTGTTTAATTTACACAAGTTACACTTCCCAGAATACCATAAAGCACTGTTTATTTAATATTTGTTTTTGCCCTATAGCAGTGGTTCCCATCCTTTTTTTCCCTGAGACCCCCTTTTCCCCCGGAAAATATTGTAAGGCCCCCCTCAACATTTAATGATATTATCGCTCATACAAGTTTGCAGTTGGTATGACAACAAAAGGTGGTTTTCAAACAAACGATTTGTTTATTACTATAGCTAGGTAGGTTTATGCATGAATAATAGCCTAATGTATTATATAAAAGGAAAACATCAGTAGGCCATTTGTATTGGGTGCACCTTGCAGTATTGGAGATGAGTCGTCTGCAAATGTCTTATTAATTTGGACGGCCTCATGCATTAGTTAGCAAGAACTTTGGAGCAGATAATGCACTGTGGCTGGGCACTCTTTGCTTCAAGAAAATGGAATAAAACCATAGTTCAGGTAACTATCTTGATATATCCTGCATTTCGTGTTTCCAGTATTGCTAGCGCTGCGACCCGAAATGTTCACCTGCGTTCAGTATGCTTGGGTCATTGGTATTAGCTGCTGAAGTCGAATCAGTGAGACTCTTTTTTTGTGGAGGATGAATTACAAATGTGTCTGTCTTTTTTGGTCAGCCAGGGGATAAAATGAACTAAGGCAACATGATCATTCTCCTAATTGTCCACTGCCCCACAGAGCTTGCTGAGGCCCCCTTGTGGGCCGGGACCCCCCTGTTTGGAACCGCTGTTCTATATGCTTGTAAATTATCACAATTTATTCAGATGCACTGCATAGAATAAGACTTGATCATCCCCGTTGATTTTAATTAATAAAACCTTCCCAAATAGAAGTATTCAAAACATCTGGTGAAATTATATTCATATGGCAATATGTATTGCAGCTAAACAAAATATCGCAATGTTAGATTTTTCCAATATCGTGCAGGCCTAATTCATATCCATAGTAAAAAGTGAATGAAAGCTACATTTGGCTTTGTGCTTTTTATTTATCATCCCGAAAGTAACATTACTTGTTAATATTTTAATGTGACGTTAGTTTCTCAAGCATATTTATGTTCAGAGATGTTTTGATTTCACTGTGTTTTGTCCCTCTGCATTATTTTCTCTTTGTATTCCCTACACTACAGTATGGTAATGTTCAATATACATCCGTGATATTGCTGCTGAAAGACGTCTTGTCAAGTTTTTGTGGTTATTCTGCTAAAAGTTTATTCTAATAAGTCATCTTTAAATATTGGATGATTGAAATGTGAGGAGAATAATAACCTTATTGTACTGTTAATTTACTGATTATTTACAGTTTAACACAAAGCATCATGGTGATATATATATATATATATATATATATATATATATATATATATATATATATATATATATATATATATATATATATATATATATATATATATAGGAGAAGAAAAAGCAATTATTCTTTAATAAAAAAATGAAAGTTTTGATCATATAGTGACCAGTCTGTAGTGATAATTGCAATTTTTGGTATAATTGTATCAGTGTTGTATTAACCTGTCATTGTGTGTGTGTGTGTTCTATTTGTAGAGTATTCTCTGAAATCCTCCAAAAGCAAGGTATGTGTGGCATTGATTTTGGTCAAACTGTTCAATTCAGCACTTCATTATCTGTGTATGAACTCTTCACACCATGTTTGTTTGTTCAGGTTTTGCAAACAGCTTTATCTGTGAGGCAGAATGATTTGGAGGACCGCCTGGCTCAAATAATCCAAGAAAAGAGAATCAAGGAGCAGAAAGACCCCACGTAAGGGCACCTATTATGCAAAAATCACTTTTATAAGGGGTTTAAACACAGTTGTGTGGCTGCAGTGTGTGAATATAACCAGCCTGTAATGGTAAAAATGAATTAGTTCAAATTTTTATAATCGTATTTGATAAAAACAGTCTGCAGAAACACTTTGATTGACATTCTCGCGTTGTATGTGTCATCAGAGGGGGAAAGCCCCACCCACTAGTGATGATCTCCCCCTCATTAGCATAAACAGCCCTGAGTGAGTAGCAGCTGTTCGACATTAGTTTAAATCTGCCACTATGTTAATGCCGCAGTCACACTCGAGTTTGTGTGTGTGAAATTCTGTAGTACGGTGCTGCGAAAAGGGGCGGGATTAAACAAGATGATTAGACATTAAAAAAAGCGAGCGATTGGTCCGTTTTAAATTTCCGTACAGAGAGGTCATGTTTTGATCTTCAGTTGGCCTCAAACAATCATGTGATGCAATTTTGCAGGTCAGAGTTCAACAAGCTTGAACTTTCCAATGCAGCAAACTGCAAAACTTTTCGCACAAGCTTCTGTTTCCGGTTGGCCTATGAATGGAAGTCTATGAGGAGAAAAGTCCAGTGTGACCGCAGCTTAACACATTGGTGATTATAGCTCCACCATTTTTGAAAAGAGGGCATGGACCACAATCTCATTTAAATTTAAAGGGTCAGTCACCAAAATGGGCCCATTAATTTAGCAAAGCCTAAAAGGGGCAGTATCAGAGAGTTATAAAACATTATCAATCTCATCAGCTTTTCCTATTAGTGCTTCCTGAATTGTTCTGCCTTTTTATAGCAGATGTAACAGAGTTGACCAGAACATGGAGATGTCTCATGCAAATATTTATTCAACTTAGTAAAGTAAGCTGACAAAAAATTTGACTTAATTACTTGAAGATAATTGAAGCTGAATGTTTGATTCAGGAGGCGGCGATAGTCGAAAATAGATATTGTGGGAGTCTTTAAGTTAATATTAAGTAGACCAAATAACCCTAAATACACACAAAAGTTATTTTAGCGATAACTTGATTATTCGTTTTTTAAAATAATTTACGTAGGAGATGCTAAATGTACCTGCAATTCTAGAATCACCTGTATAATGTTGTGTAAATGACTCCTTATACTCTAGTCTAATTAAGGCCCAATCCCAATTCTATTTTTGTACCCCTTCCCATTCTCCTTGGCCCTTGAAACAGGGTGTGAAGGGGAAGGGCTTCAAAATGTACCCCTAAGAATTGGGACAGCACTACAACACCTGCACACGTCATCATCTGTCATCGCGAGCTCTTGCTTTACATGAGATAGACGCCGGCGACTGCTGTAGTTATTCCAGTTGTGTTATTTTTTTGGTATTTATCTTCAGGAAATCACTGAAGGCATATATTATCATAATGATCTAATGTGGCAATAAGATGTGCTGTGCATTACAGTGGCCATATTCATCTATGTAATGACACAAAATTAACATTATAGCAGACACTGTAAAAAGCTCATTCCCAGCCACTAGACTTTTCTGACAGGGTATTCGGGTGTCATCGAGTGACAGAATGTTGTGGGACTACTATATTATAGATAGCAAAATTTAGCGGTTTTTATTTTAGCGTTTTTTTTTTTTTTTTTTTAAGCATGATGGTAAAACACGAACGCGGTTATGAATATATCAAAACCTTTAATTGTTTGTTGTACAAATTCGTAATAATGACAAAAAATACTAATTTGTGGATCTCCTTACTTCCAGGTGCAGCTATGCTGATGTTGTAGCTAGTGTATTCTGGGAAATTTTCTTACCCCTTGGTTTCGAGTGTGGTCCTGAAAATTCTCAGTTTGAAGGGGTATCTAGCCCTTCCCCTTAGCCCTAGGCCTTCAACCTAAAGAGAATTGGGACACCCCTACCCCTTCATGTGAACAGCATGTGATTAAATTTCAGAATTTAATCACAGTTTACATGCAAAAATAATAATGGAGAAACATCTATTACAGGTTAAAGGTCTGTTTTTGCCAGTGTTTGTTACAAACAAGTGGATATAATGATATTATCAGGATTTAATCACAGTTTTACATGCAAAAATAATAATGAAAAAACATCTCTTACAGGTTTAGGGTCAATCTTCATCATTGTTTGTTACAAATAGGGCTGGACAATAATTCGTTATCAATATATATCGCGATAGATTTTTTTTTCAATAACGGTGATATGATTTTTAAACCCATTTCCGATATTTCGATATAAATTTGCATATATAAAAATATATATTATTTTTTATATAAGATCTTATACATGTATCACTTGTCACTGAATGACATTCAGTGCTTAGCCGTCAGAAAGAGCGTGATCTATGTCACTTGCGTGATGACGAACAACACAGATACGCTGCCAGCGCTCAGCACAGCAGTTGGTTAAGCTTCGCCGCGGAAAGTTTTAGCTACAAAATGAGTGCTCTGAATACAGATGCGAATGAACAAGCTTCCACAAGTAAGAATGCAGACGAAATAGTTGACAAGAAAGGAAAGACTAATGCAGTGGTGTGGAAGTGGTTCGGCTTTTTAAGTTTCGATAAACTTCGGTGTTCTGCAAAGTGTGCCAGAGAGTGTAGCTGACTAGCGGCGGCAACACATCAAATCTGTTTCACAATTTGAAGCAGTTCCACCCGATAAAACATACTGAGAGTCAGAAGATGAGGCAACATAAAAGTTTAAGCCAACCTGTGGCCTCACCATCACCACCATCCACCTACCCGACACCGAAACCAGCGGTGTCAGAAGAGAAGGCAATGAAGCAAACACAGATGACTATGAGGCTCCGTGTAGGATTTAAATCAAGCTTCGCTTATCAAAACGTGCATATACACCTATAAATCACTCGCATATACACCTATACTATTGAATGTTCAAAACATGTATGAAATTTGCGCATATACATATAAACTTGATGCATGCATACACCCACATATGCATGTAAACTCGCCGATCCTTGCATATACTCCCACATTAACACACGCACAAACAAACTCGATCCTTGCATAAACACCAAAATTAAATTTCACATACACAAACTCGCTGCATGCTGGCATATAGCACTTGCAAAATAAAACTCACAAACATATTTATCAGGAATCAGGTTATTGCAAAGCTGATGAAGTAGAAAGAATGTGATCAATAGAGCTATTAAATCTGTTAAATAATGAAAACGTGTTATATAAAATATTACTCTATATAAAGACTATATAAAATATATAAGAGATATTTATGTTAAACCTTTCAATTTAATTAGGAAATTACATACACAAATATAAATAGACAGATAAAACCCTTAAAGGACGTTTAAGATGAAAAGCAATTATGAATATACTCAAACAACTCTTCTATTGCAAAAATTAATGTAGCCTTTACTCTTTATGATTTTTTATTATTATAATTATTATTCTTTTTCTATGTTTTTTTACGATGTGGATGTCATAATTGCAAGATTTTGGTATTATTTTGATTGTTAAATATTCAGCATATACAAAAAAAAAACACTGATAAAAGTTTCTGTTCATCACGTTGGTCAAGCTAACCCCCACAAACTGTCTATATATTATAAGCTGAGTCTGAAAGTTTTATTTATTTGATAGTTTATTTCACATTTCTTGTTTGTAAAGGCTAAATAGAAATAAAAAGTGAACAAATGTTTTTGTACTGTTTTAATTTTTTTTTAAAAGTTATAAGAGTCTGGAGGTATTATCAACTTTGCAAATTCACTTTGCAGACATTTGTAGGTACAGACATCCATTGTGTGCGTTCTTGGCAGTTTTTCATTTCTTTTTAATATTGTCCATATCGATATCGGAATTATTTCGTATCGACCGAAATAAAAAAATATATCGTGATATAAATTTTTGCCATATCGTCCAGCCCTAGTTACAAATAAATGGATATAATGATATCAGAATTTAATCACAGTTTTACATGCAAAAATAGGAATAAAATACCTCTCTTACAGGTGTAAGTTCATTTTTTTGTCAGTGTTTGTTACAAATAAATGGATATAATGATATTATCAGGATTTAACCACAGTTTTATATGCAAAAATTATAATAATAAACATCTCTTACAGGTTTAAGGTCAATCTTTGTCAGTGTTTGTTACAAATACATGGATATTGTGATATCAGGATTTAACCACAGTTTTAGATGCAAAAATTATAATAAAAAACATTTCTTACAGGTTTAAGGTCAGATTTTGGCTGTGCTTGTTACAAATAAATGGATATAATGAGATGATCAGGATTTAACCACAATTGTACATGCTAAAATAATAATAAAGAAACCTCTCGTACAGGTTTAAGGTCAATCTTTGTCAGTGTTTGTTACAAATAAATGGATATAGTGATATTATCAGGATTTAACCACAGTTGTAGATGCTAAAATAATAATAAAGAAACATCTCTTACAGGTTTAAGGTCAATCTTCGTCAGTGCTTGTTACAAATAAACGGATATAACGAGCTGTTTGAGGAGGTGGAAGAGCTGAGGAAGGAGGTGTTTGACTCTGAAAAAGAACAACATGAGAACATGCTTCTGAAGGTGACGGATTTGTTGATTTTTAAAGTCTGTTTTTATTTTCATCTGAAATGGATTCGAGTTTTTTTTTACCAGTCTGTGTTTGTTTTTCAGCTGTGGGATTTACTGATGCCCTCAGTGAAGCTGGAATCCAGAATCACCAAGCAGTGGGGAAACATCGGCTTTCAGGGCGACGATCCCAAGACTGATTTCAGAGGCATGGGGATGCTGGGACTTACAAACCTGCTGTAGGTCATGTTTGTTCTTATTGCTTGAGGAGAGTTCACCAAAATGAAAATGTACTGCTGATTTGCTCATTCTAAGGTCAATGAGGATGTGTGTGGCTTAATTCTTTAGTAGGGAATTAAAGGGCACCTGTTATGCCTCATAAGATGTAAAATAAATCTCTGGTGTCCATAGAGTGTGTATGTGAAGTTTCAGCTCAAAATACTACACAAATAATATTTTATATCTCTTTGAAACTGCACCATTTAGGCAATTTTGGTGACTGTTGCTTTAAATGCAAATGAGATACGCTTTTTTCAGAAGAGGGCGGAGCTACAGATGCCTATGTGTCAGCATAGTGGCAGGTTATAATGTTATAAACAATTATGTCATAAATAATGTTCTGGTTCTTTCACAGACCGATCATTTAACTTCATAAGACCTCAGTGTATCATCAAGAGCCAGACGTATTAGTTTTGTTTTGCCTGTATGTGTTTCTTTTGACTCTTAAAGTGCTGATTTACATTATATTAAATACAGTTTTAGCTAAAAACTTCTATAATGTCCATTCACAGGTTTTTCTGATGCAATGGGTTCACATATCAAAATCTTGCACGTGTGCATAAACACACTGGATTCATAGCCTCCTTCAAATAGTGACTTACACAAATTAGTCTACAACAGGAATGAATAAGGCCAAACCTGTAAACATTGATGTCTGGCAATTTTTTTCCGCCACTTTACTAAATTATATAAAAGGATAAATGCCTTGAAAAACACAATGAATCCCTGCTACTTAATCATTTTTGTTTGTATATCACCTCCTCTTTAAAAAACACAAAAAATCATAAATTGTTCCCTCATCTGACAGCCGAGCTACTGATAATATCCTACACTTAAAAAAAACAAAAACCAAAGATTGTTTCAAATATGTTGTTTTGTCTATGTCTAAAAAAATTGATCACATAAAAGTATTAAAAAAATAAACAAAGTATTAAATTTCCCTCTATTTGACTGTCAATGTACTGATCAGTGTTGGGGAAAGTTACCTTTGAAAGTAATGCATTACGATATTGAGTTACTTCATAAAAAAGTAATTAGTTCCATTACTTTTTATGGTAAGTAATACGTTACTTTTGCGTTATCTTTTATTGTCTGGCTGAGGCGAGATCTCTTTCAGAACTTGTTTTTTTTTTTTTTTTTTAATCGAGGAGTTTTAACAGAACACACTGTATAACCTACATTTACCTTTAAAAAACCACATTAAAAATAATATTTTAGGATAATGTTATTTGAGAACTTCCTGACCCCAGAGCTATACATGCCGTATATACAGATTATTGAAAGTTTAAGCAATGTGTTTGCTACTTTTGTACTATTTGTTTTAAAGGTGCAATAGGTGATCTGCCAAAATGCTAACCTGCTAGCATATTATCTTTGGATGGCAGGGGAGAGACTGTGTTTCAAAGCCACGCCTCCTGAAATCGTGAGCGCGCGCACCGCGACATGACAGCAGACAACCCACTAGTTCATGTCATTCGCCAGTTAGAAATGTAGTTAGTGGTTGGCCGGCGGCGTGCAGGAATTACACTCATTACTAAGCCACACTTACATGCTATTTCAGAGCGAATATTCAGAGTAGCATGGTAAACCGTATAGGAGCCTGTCATTGTTCAAAAATTACCAATGAGAATATAAAGCAACTCCACCTCAGTAGAGCAGGCTAGGCGGAATAGCGCTATTTATTTTTGTTTTGTTGTTAAACTAAATAAAAATCTACATTATCGATGCTGTAAAAGATCCTTATGACACTGAAAATAGTCACATCAATCTTTCACCGGGAGATTTCAGTGGCTGAACAACACTTCTGTGCATATCACCCATTCATAACAACACAATCTACATCAGATTTGTGTGACTAAAATAGTTTAAAACAGAACATTACCTGTCTAACAGAAATACTTCAGCCATGGTGTCGTCCTTCCTCCAGTGTGCAAAAGTAACTCCAATACTGATTCAGGAATTTAAAAAGTTTCAATTCAGAATTTGATTTTACCGTGACTGTGACTGTCTCGTGTGCACGTGAACGCGCGGTGCGCATGCAGGTGTGCACGCACTAATGGCGTATATGCGTGACAGGATATGCGCAGTTGTACAAATCTACATTTGTTGACAGACAGTTTGAGCTACTGATCGGAATTATGGGAGATGTCGGCCTGACAATATTTAATTGGATGAACATTTTTTTAGAGTTATGCCTTATCCAGAATATAAAAATACATATAAATACATTTAGATTACTTTAATCAATACTATTGGAATGTGAAGAGACGTTCTGTAATATTTTGTTTTATTTAACATTTATAAGATATGTAACAAAAAAACAATACAATACTAATAAAAATAAGAAAAAAAATTATAATTGACATTAGCCCCCCATCCCCCTCAAAAAAAAAAAAAAAAAAAAAAGGGAGGTATCGTCTCAGTTACCAAATATACATACATATAGACACACACGACATATGTAGCATAAATATATTTAAAACAAAGATGACAGTACAGTGTTTCCTCTAGGATTTTTTCCAGCAGTGGCGGCAGGACTTTTTTTTTTTTTACACAGATCTGCCAACTATTTCAAAGACCAATATTACACGCATTATTGCAAGGCGAGATATCATTCATGTAATACGAGCATGCGAATCTCTTTGCTTGCGCGCCGATTTCCTCTTCGTGCACAGAACTTCTTGCACGCACTCAAATTTACACGTTCAAGTGCAGATCTTCTCGTGCGCTCTCCAGTAAGCGCTGCTGAAGCGCGATTTAGTGTGTTTTTGTGCGTTTTCCGACATTAACGCGTCCTGAAGTAAAATGAAACAGCTATAAACTCCAGCAAGATAAAGTCATTGTATGCAGAGCCATTGACATTTATCAATAAAATATACTTATGGAAACTGTGTTCATCTTAAACTGAAAGCTACGCGGTGTTTGCTGGACTCACGCACCTGTCAGTCAGTCTGTCAGAGAGTCAGTCAGCATGTCACCTTAAAGGGTTGAGCAAATAGCGCACAGCACTACTACGGTTGCAGAAAAGTTTGCGCTGTTTACCTCTAATATGTTTTAGTGCGATTTATAATCCGCTATACAAAACACGACTAAATGTTTAATGAGAAGTTGTAATGTAGCCGTGGCGGGATGAATTTTGGCGTGGCGGCCCGCCACGGATGAATGAATGTAGCGGAAACCTTGCAGTATTCATGTTTTCTCAAAGTCAGTGTCATGAATATATGGGTTAGAAATGAAAATTTACAGACGTAAAATGCTAGATTCCCAAGAGTCTTAGAATAGGTCCCCATGTGGTTTCAGTTTTTTTCTGTGCAGTTTCAAGACGTAGTTGTTCCATTTGAATGACATAGAGCAGCTCGTTCAACCATCTCTTAAAGCAGGGAGCCTTTGGAGATTTCCAATTAAGTAAGATAATCTTTTTTGCCGTAATCATGCCGACCATCAGGGCTTGTTGTTGGGCTGATGGAAAAGTATCCATTATATTAGAATATCCAAAAATAGCCAAATTGTAGTCAGGTTGGATATTGGTTCCATAAGCACTGGAAAACAATTCAAAAATGCTGGACCAAAACTCATAAAGAACAGGACAAAACCTAAACAAATGTGCCAAAGCCCCCTCTGCTCCACCACATCTGTCACAATTAGGAGATACAGAGGGAAAGATTTTACTTAATCTAGTTTTGGAGAAATGAAGGCGATGTAAAACTTTAAATTGAATTAATTTATGTCTCAAATTTATTGAACCTTTTTTTATTCTCGACAGGGCTTCTTCCCAGATCTCATCAGCCAATTCTTCATTCAGATCCATGGCCCAAGCTGTCTTAATGTGCTTAATGCATATTGCAGTCTCAAAAACCCGAACAAAGCTTGATATCAGATGTTTAGTGTTAGGGTTCGAGGATAGGAGATTCTGAATAATATGACTTTCTGGTTTATTTATAAATTGTGAGAGATTTTCCTTTATGTAGTTTCTAATCTGCAGATAGCTGAAGAAATGAGACTGCGGGAGAGAAAACTTATCATTCAGTTGTGCAAAGGAAGCAAATTAATTGTCTATGTAAAGATCTCCTATGCAAGATAGCCCTTTTCTTTTCCATGCTGTAAACGTACTGTCAATCAGGGAAGGTCCGAATGATGGATTGTGTGAGATCGGCGTACTGACTGATACCTTAGGTAATTTGTAAAATTTATTTATGTGAAGAGACGTTCAACCAGCACAACAAAAAATGTTTCTGAAGACAAACACCTACTAAAATCACTTCGATGCATTCAAAATAATGAACACATTCTCTCAGTGACTGCGTGATTTATTGTGACTAATTTTAATTTAGCAATTTATTTTGTGTCTTGTGTGGGTCCTAATGCCTCAGTATAGTGACGGGGACTCTATACTGCTCAGTGAGCACCGTCTTTCGGATGAGACGTTAAACCGAGGTCCTGACTCTCTGTCGTCATTAAAAATCCCAGGATGTCTTTTGAAAAAGAGTAGGAAAAAGAGTAGGGGTTTAACCCCGGCATCCTGGGCAAATCTGCCCACTGGCTTCTGTCCATCATGGCCTCCTAACCATCCCCATATCATAATTGGCTCAATTACTCTGTCTCCTCTCCACCAATCAGCTGGTGTGTGGTGTGCGGTCTGGCACAAAATGGCTGCCGTCGCGTCATCCAGGTGGATGCTGCACACTGGTGGTGGATGAGGAGACTCCCCCCCCCCCCTGTGTGTAAAGCGCTTTGAGTGCCTAGAAAAGCGCTATATAAATGTAAGGAATTATTATTATTATTATTATTATTATTATTATTATTTTAAAAAGCGAATTAATCAAACTAAAAAGTAACTCGCGCTACATTTTCAAAAAAGTAGCTCAAAAATTATTACTTTTTAAATAATGAGTTACTTTACTCGTTACTTAGAAAAGTAATATTATTACATAACTCGCGTTACTTGTAATGCGTTACCCACAACACTGGTACCAATAATATGCTACATTGAAAAAATGTTCAAAGAAGAAAGCGTAGCATATTATTGGTACCTTGACAGTCAAATGAGGGTAAAAATGAATAATAATTAGTTTATTTAAAAAATTGCATTAATTGTTTCGTATACATTTTTTGTAATCATCTTTACAGACATAGACAAAATAACATCATTGAAAAAATGTTCAAAGAAGAAAAGTTATTTTATTTTGTCTGTCTGAAAAATAATGAGAAGTTGATCACAAAAACAGAATAAAAAATAAAATTAATAAGATGTTTTATTATTTATTTCCCCCCATTAGACTGTCAAGGTATCGATAATATGCTACACTTTCTTCTTAGACAAAATAACATCAATCAAACAAATGTTCAATGTCTGAAAAAGTTGATCAGAAAAAAAATGTATAAAAAAATAATAAATAAAATAATACAACAACAACAAAAAGTATTATTCATTTTCCCAATTTGACTGTCTAGGTAGTGATAATCTGCTACACTTTTTCTTTGAATATTTGTTTCAATGTTGTTATTTTGTCTCTGTATGAAAAATAATAAGTTGAATAAATAACAACTTAAAGCTTTCGTTGTTTTTGTCCACAGTTTTTTCAGTGAGAAACACACAGAAGCAGCCCGGCAGGTTCTGTCACATGCAAATCACCCCACGCTCGGGTCAGTCCTCATTCAGAAACATCACATCAACACTATCAATCTGCTCTTTTTATTATTCATAACTCAAGTGTGTGTGTGTGTGTGTGTGTGTGTGTGTGTGCAGGTATTCATATGCCATCGTGGGCATCAATCTGACAGAGATGGCCTACAGTTTAATGAAGTCGGACGCTCTGAAGCTTCATTTCTATAACAGTGTGTCTGGAAAAGCAGAAATGCAGCACTTCCATCAGTTCTACTGTGAGTGAGCTCTAGATGACCTCTCTTCCATACAAAAGTGCAAACACTTTGGGTTTAAAATGGCTCGATTAATAAGTCAATGTTGTTTGAGTGAACCTCACAAAATGTCAATAAAATTAAAAATGAAAGTAAGCCTAAATGAATGAAAAAGTTCTGTGGAATAATATCATAATTGAAATAAAATGCAGTATAAAAACATTTTTATAAAACAAATGTTAACGCTTTACAATAAGGTTGTATTAGTAAATGTTAGTTAATGCATTTACTAACATGAACAAACCATGAACAATACATTTATTACAGTAAAGGCTGTGCTGTTGTTCATGATTAGTTCATGCTAGTAAATGCATTAACTACTGAAACCTTATTATAAAGTGACCAAAAAATAGTATTAAATTGTTTTCAATCATAAGTGCATACTAATTGAAAAGTCTGTTTAAATGTTATAAAAATTTTAAATGTTCTATTTAAAAAATAAATATGGAATAGTGTAAAAATCAGCACAGATTCATTGTAATGGACTAATAATAGCAGGGCTTCTCAGTTATATTAACGGCCGCCCCACTATATGTAGTGACACTTTTTTTTTTTACACTATTATTATCATCCTCTTACACTTTTTTTTTTTTTTTTTTTTTTATTTTGTATCCGCCCACTATAACCAAACATCCGCGAGTGATTAAGTAGTGGAAAATCTTCTCTCCTTTACCCATTTTGCACTGCTCTTTCTGTGTGCACGAGAACTGTCAACACTCCCACAGACAGTCTATAATTTTATGCGCACAGCCGCGAGAGTGAGAGAGACATTAAATAATTAATTCTTTAATCCAAACGACTAAAATTTTACTAAACGCTCGAAGAGGACAAAATGACATCTAAATTGGCTGCAGATAGTTTGTACACCATTAGAAATGGCTAATCAACTCATTAGTCTTAAGTAATCTACAAGTTTTATTATTATAATTATTATCATTTTTAGAGATATTGTCTGTTTTTATCATTTTTGTTTTGTCATTTTTTTTCTCATTTGCTGTATATTTTATTAATTTGATGATGTCCATATATTACATATTTTATACATCTAAAATGCTTTGGCAATACTGTACAAAGTGTCTTGCCAATAAAGCAACCTTAACTTGAATGAGAGATAGAGAGAAGCAGATTTGACCTGTCCAGGGTTCATATGATCATGGAAAACCTGGAAAAGTCGTGGAATTTTGACATGGCATTTTCCAGGCCTGGAAAAGTTTTTCAGAAAAACCCACAAAGTTTTGGAAAAGACATGGAAATTAGTTTAACAAAATATCTGTATACTTGAATTAGGGCTGCGCGATATTGGAAAAATCTGGCATTACCATATTTTGTATTTCTGTGATGTATATTGTGATGTGAATACAATTTCACCAGATGATTTAACAGGTTTATTTGGATTGATTGAGGGCATTTTGTAGGGGAGTGAATCTCAAATAATATATAACAAATAAATTACAAGCATAGATACAAAATGTCTTTATTTACTTATTTGGCATGGACATCACAATTAAACTGGACTACTAAATGCATTTGTTTAAGTGTTTTAGTAGACTTTTAGTAGACAATATCAGAATTATTAGCCCCCTAATTTTTTTATTTTTTTAAATATTTCCTAAATTATGTTTAACAGAGCAAGGTAATGTTCACAGTATGTCTGATAATATTTTTTCTTCTGGAGAAAGTCTTATTTGTTTTATTTTGGCTAGAATAAACGCATATTGAAATGTTTTAAAAACAATTTTAAAGTTGAATGATTAGCTCCTTTAAGCTATATTGTTTTTTTAGATAGTCTACAGAACAAACCATCGTTATACAATAACTTGCCTAATTACCCTAACCTGCCTAGTTAACCAAATTAACCTAGTTAAGACTTTAAATGTCACTTTAAGCTGTATAGAAGTGTCTTGAAAAAAATCTAGTCTAATATTATTTACTGTCATCATGACAAAGATAAAATAAATCAGTTATTAGAAATGAGTTAGTAAAACTATTATGTTTAGAAAAGTGTTGATAAAATCTGCTCTCTGTTAAACAGAAATTGGGGAAAAAAATAAACAGGGGGGCTAATAATTTAAGGAGGCGAATAATTCTGACTTCAACTGTACACAATAAACATTATAATTCTTTACATAAAATTGCTGTAAGGCAAAGGTGACATGATCAAACTAACTAATAGTTTTTGTGCAAACTGCTGTTTTGTTTTCATCACTTTAGAAACACTACTAAATTATTTGTATTGCTTTTTAGTTTTAGGCTAACAGGTAAATCATTCCACAATTTGGTTTTCTTAACAGAGAATTTATTTCAACAGTCTTTTTTATTTTAACTCATTAAAAAGAAAAAGTTTAAAACAGATAATAATAAAAATAGTGTTAAAAATCAAATGATGATTTGTTTGTCGCATATAGTTAACTCTTTATGTTCTGTAGGTTAAAGGTGTGTTTCAATTCGGCTACCACCACAAGTATATTTCAAACCTGTGGGAAGCACTGAATATTCAGTTTAAATGTATATAAAATACTGTAGAGAAAACACTTTTTTACTTTAAAAATCAAAATACTGTAACTTGTACTCTTGACTTTTACACTTAAATAAATCATAAATCGAATGTATTTTTTATTTTCTAATGAAGAAATACAAATAACATAGAAATAGAAAAAAAAACGTTTTCAGTGAAACTTAATATTACTGAAATTATGAGAACTACAGTAAAACAGAAATGGTGTGCAAAAAAGTACTTGCGTAGATGCTTTTTAAAATAGATGAACTTTTTATTTTCTAATGGCATATTATTGTAATTATTGTGACAGTATACAGGCAGTGCAGAATTATTAGGCAAATGAGTATTTTGACCACATCATCCTCTTTATGCATGTTGTCTTACTCCAAGCTGCATAGGCTCGAAAGCCTACTACCAATTAAGCATATTAGGTGATGTGCATCTCTGTAATGAGAAGGGGTGTGGTCTAATGACATCAACACCCTATATCAGGTGTGCATAATTATTAGGCAACTTCCTTTCCTTTGGTAAAATGGGTCAAAAGAAGGACTTGACAGGCTCCAAAAAGTCAAAAATAGTGAGATATCTTGCAGAGGGATGCAGCACTCTTAAAATTGCCAAGCTTCTGAAGCGTGATCATCGAACAATCAAGCGTTTCATTCAAAATAGTCAACAGGGTCGCAAGAAGCGTGGAAAAACCAAACCAAAAACCAAGGCGCAAAATAACTGCCCATGAACTGAGAAAAGTCAAGTGTGCAGCTGCCAAGATGTCAAGATGCCACTTGCCACCAGTTTTGCCATATTTCAGAGCTGCAACATCACTGGAGTGCCCAAAAGCACAAGGTGTGCAATACTCAGAGACATGGCCAAGGTAAGAAAGGCTGAAAAACGACCACCACTGAACAAGACACACAAGCTGAAACGTCAAGACTGGGCCAAGAAATATCTCAAGACTGATTTTTCTAAGGTTTTATGGACTGATGAAATGAGAGTGAGTCTTGATGGGCCCGTGGCTGGATCAGTAAAGGGCAGAGAGCTCCAGTCCGACTCAGACGCCAGCAAGGTGGAGGTGGAGTACTGGTTTGGGCTGGTATCATCAAAGATGAGCTTGTGGGGCCTTTTCGGGTTGAGGATGGAGTCAAGCTCAACTCCCAGTCCTACTGCCAGTTTCTGGAAGACACCTTCAAGCAGTGGTACAGGAAGAAGTCTGCATCCTTCAAGAAAAACATGATTTTCATGCAGGACAATGCTCCATCACACGCGTCCAAGTACTCCACAGCCTGGCTGGCAAGAAAGAGTCTAAAAGAAGAAAAACTAATGACATGGCCTCCTTGTTCACCTGATCCGAACGCCATAGAGAACCTGTGGTCCATCATCAAATGTGAGATTTACAAGGAGGGAAAACAGTACACCTCTCTGAACAGTGTCTGGGAGGCTGTGGTTGCTGCTGCACGCAATGTTGATGGTGAACAGATTAAAATACTGACAGAATCCATGGATGGCAGGCTTTTGAGTGTCCTTGCAAAGAAAGGTGGCTATATTGGTCACTGATTTGTTTTTGTTTTGTTTTTGAATGTCAGAAATGTATATTTGTGAATGTTGAGATGTTATATTGGTTTCACTGGTGAAAATAAATCATTGAAATGGGTATATATTTGTTTTTTGTTAAGTTGCCTAATAATTCTGCACAGTAATAGTCACCTGCACACACAGATATCCTCCTAAAATAGCTCAAACTCAAAACAAACTAAAAACTACTTCCAAAAATATTCAGCTTTGATATTAATGAGTTTTTTGGGTTCATTGAGAACATGGTTGTTGTTCAATAATAAAATTAATCCTCAAAAATACAACTTGCCTAATAATTCTGCATTCCCTGCAATCGTGATTGAACACTATTGTGCAGACTAATTAAGATATTAAAATAATAAAGTTAATGCTTCACAGTATGTACCTAATGTATTTGAAAATATTACTTTTAGTTTTTTTGTATTGCCTTGATGCATTTAAAAATGCATTATCACAATGTGTGTGTGTGTGTGTGTGTGTGTGTGTGTGTGTGTGTGTGTGTGTGTGTACAGTTGATTCAAAAGGATTCGCCCTCTTATGAATTTTTTTTCAATATTTCCCAAATGATGTTAACAGAGGAATCTTTCACAGTATTTCCTATAATATTTTTTTCTTCTGGAGAAAGTCTTTTTTTATGTTTTATTTCGGCTAGAATAAAAGCAGTTTTTACTTTTTTAAAACCATTTTAAGGTCAATATTATTAGCCCCCTTAAGCAATATTTGTTTTCTCGATTGTCTACAGAACAAACCACTGTTATACGGTGACTTGCCTTATTAACATAATTAACCTAGTTAAGGCTGATTTATACTTTCGCTTGGCGTCGCATCGTGGACCTCCACTGACTGCGGATCACTGACTAAATCACTTTTATGCATCACTTGCACATGCATCATCTCGGACAGCTCGACCTATTAAAGTTTATTAAAATATTAATGACAACAGAACATGAGTTGCTCTACAAATATATGTTTTTTTTATTATGGATAGAACAAAAGCAAAAAAGTACACTTAGTAAAAAATACTTAGTAAACCAATAAGTTCAGTTATTCTTTTTCAGTTATCAAAGAAATAATAATAGTTTTGTAACCAATAAATTGTTTTAAATTCAAAATGAATAGTGAAAAAAAACATGTTTCTGCAATTGTGTATTAAAACCACACGGGTCTCCACTTTTGCCACAGCCTCTTTTGGCTTTAACAAACTTGTCCATCAGGTTTTTCCAAACTTTTACAAAAACCTTCTTCCTTTCCCACTGTTGCAATTTGTAGCCAAGAATTATTGGTCATCTGGTTAACCCTATGATCACGCATGCACAGATCTTATAGATGTCTGTACCTGTTTCAGACAAAATCTCTTCAAAGTGGTTTATATTCAATTCAAATCAAATGCGGCGCTACGCAAACTGTTTGCTCGAGTCTCAAAAAATTGTATACTCTCCGCCAGCTGAAGTCATGTCACGCACACCCAAAGCGAACCTCCGCAAACACAGTGATGACATTACATTTGTCGCGCACACTCAAGCGAACTAGCAAACGCGTCGAGTATAAACCAGGCTTTAAGCCTTTAAATATCACTTTAAGCTGAACACTAGTGTGTTGAAAAATATCTAGTCAAATATTATTTACTGTCATCATGGCAAAGATAAAAGAAATCAGTTATTGGAAATGAGTTATTAAAACTGTTATGTTTAGAAATGTGTTGAAAAAAAAATCTTCTTTCAATTAAACAAAACTTAGGGAAAATATACAGGGCCTCTAATAATTCTGACTTTACCTGTATAATATATTTATCATAATAAATCATACTTAAATATAATAATAACATGTTTTGCTCCTATATTTCCCTGTTTGTAGGTTACCTGGCGTACGAGTTCGATAAGTTCTGGTTGCAGGAAGAGCCAGAGAGCATTATGGAGTTTAATCACTACAGGGAAAAGTTCCACGACAAGGTCAAAGGTCACCTTCAGGAGCCAGAGGTCACACTCACCCTGACCCCAAACACAGAAAATTGATTCCTGATCCATTCTAGATCAATTCAGAGACAAGACAAACCACAGCCGTTCTGTTTGTTTTGCCTGATTTTTAGTTTAATTGTTCAACGTGCATGAAACCTTATTTGAATAATAATTAAACCGCGGTGTAAACGGTACATCAAGTGTACATAGCTGGTGGTTTAGCTGCGTTTACCTGGTCAGGGAACAGACTCACACTGTTAAGTATTACTCATAATAAATTAAGCAAGACACTGCTGGTGAAAAAACAAAATAACTAAAAATGAGCTAATATTTATAACCATACGTCTCCGGTTAATTGACTGATTACGGAATTGTGTTTTGTATTATTAATGTTTTTAAAATAATGTTTAGACGTGCAATTGAGGCTTTATTTCATTAAATATGATCCAATTTCTAGCAGAAATATTTGAAATCTGGATGAAATTGGGTTAGAAATAGTTTTATTTCTTTTGTTCAAAAGTCGTTTGAGGCCATGCATCATTAGAGTTTTCTTTTTGCTTATTACGATTTAATTTAATTGTGAACGCAACATGTTTTATATATATGTATACAAACTGCTCCTAACCTAGGACACCTATCTATGTCATGTTGAGATTACGAGAACATTGTCATCATCACAAGAAAACTATTTTTGTTGGCGAAATCACATGAATATTAGGTCATGATCACAAGACAGACAATTTCCACCAAAATCGTTTTCTTGTGATTGCAACTTAATTTTCACACGATTTCGACAAAAATTAAGTCGCGACCACAAAATACAGATTTTGTTGAGATTGCATGAAAATGAATTTGTGATCACAAGAAAACAACTTTTGGCAAAATATTGTGAATTTCGACAAACATTACTTTCTTATGATCACGACGGATTTTTCATGCAATTGCGACAAAAGATGTTTTCCTAAGTCGTGATCACTAGAAAACTTTTTTCGAAATCATGCAAAAAATAAACTTCGACAGAAGGTATTTTCTTATGTTCACAATTTAATTTGCATGCAATTTCGACAAAAGTTGTTTTCTTAAGTGGTGATCACAAGAAAATAACTATTGTCGAAATCACACAAATAATTAAGTCATGATCACACAAAAAACAACTTATTGAAATCATGTGAAAATTCACACTATTTTGACAAATGTTGTTTTATTGTGATCATGATTACATTTTTTGTTCATGATTTTGACAAAAGTTGTTTTCTTATGATCACAAAAAAAAACTTTTGTGAAAATTCATACTATTTTAATAAAAGCTGTTATATTGTGGCCACGACTTTTTGTATAATTTTGACAATTGTTTTATTGTGATCATGACAAGAAAAGTGGTATTGTGTGATCGCAATCATGCAAAAAGTTATGATCACAAAATACATTGTTTTTTCAAAGTTGCATGAAAATTATGTTGTGATCACAAGAATACAACTTTTATTGAAACTGTGTGAAATTTGACTTGATTTTTTTCAAGTTGTTTTCCTGTGACCACAACTTAATTTTTAGGCAATTTTGAAAAAAGCTCAAAAGTTTTCATGTGATTACAATTACATTTTTATGTGATTTCGACAAACGTTGTTTTAGTCATGGTCTCTAGAAAACTTTTTTCGAAAACACACAAAGTCATAAAAAGAAAAACAACTTTTTTCAATCACGTGAAAATTCACACTATTTCAACACAAGTTGTTTTATTATAAACATGACTTAATTTTCACGTGATTTCGACAAAAGTTATTTTCGCGTGATCACAACTTGATATTCATGTGATTTCGACAACAGTTTTCTTATGATCACAAACAACTTAATATTTATGTGATTTCAACAAAAGTTATATTAAGTCGTGATCACAGGAAAAACAACTTTTGTCGAAATCATGCAAAAAGTAATTTATGATCACAAAATACGGCCTTTGTCAAAACTGCAAGAAAATTAAATTGTGGTCATAGGAAAACAATTTTTGCCAAAGTCATGTGAAAATTAATTTGTGATCACTAGTATCATGCAGAAATTCACACTCTTTCAGTATACAAAGTTGTTTTATTGTGGTCACGACTTAAGTTTCACGTGATTTCAACAAAAGTTTTATTGTGATCATGATTTCGACATAAGTTGTTATCTTAAGTCATTATCACAAGAAAATTTCTTGTCAAAATCACATGAAAATTAAGTCATGATCACAAGAAAAACAACTTTTGTCAAAATCACGTAGAAATTCACACTATTTCGACAAAAGTAGTTTTATTGTAATCACAACTTAATTTTCACGTGATTTCGACAAAAGTTTATTTTTTGGGATCACAAGTTAAATTGAATGCAATTTCGACAAAAGTTGATTTATTGTAATCACAAATTTATTTTCACATTATATCGACAAAAGTTGATTAATTGGCATCACAACTTAATTTTAATGCGATTTCGACAAAAGTTGATTTATTCTGATCACAACTTAATTTTAATACGATT
This sequence comes from Danio kyathit, assembly GCA_903798195.1. Taxonomy (NCBI): domain Eukaryota; kingdom Metazoa; phylum Chordata; class Actinopteri; order Cypriniformes; family Danionidae; genus Danio; species Danio kyathit. Next base: position 66,465,433 of record LR812519.1, on the reverse strand, counting down.
TTGACAAAAGTTGGTTCATTGGGATCACAACTTAATTTTAATGCGATTTCGACAAAAGTTGATTCATTGGGAACACAACTTAATTTTAATACGATTTCGACAAAAGTTGATTCATTGGGATCACAACTTAATTTTAATGCGATTTCGACAAAAGTTGATTCATTGGGATCACAACTTAATTTAATGCGATTTCGACAAAAGCTGATTTATTCTGATCACAACTTAATTTTTATGTGATTTCAACAAAAGTTGATTTATTCTGATCACAACTTAATTTTTATGTGATTTCGACAAAAGTTGATTTATTGTAATCACAAATTAATTTTCACGTGATAGACAAAAAAGTTGATTTATTCTGATCACAACTTAATTATAATGCGATTTCGACAAAAGTTGATTCATTCTGATCACAACTTAATTTTAATGCGATTTCAACAAAAGTTGATTCATTCTGATCACAACTTAATTTTAATACGATTTTGACAAAAGTTGGTTCATTGGGATCACAACTTAATTTTAATGCGATTTCGACAAAAGTTGATTCATTGGGATCACAACTTAATTTTAATGCGATTTCGACAAAAGCTGATTTATTCTGATCACAACTTAATTTTTATGTGATTTCAACAAAAGTTGATTTATTCTGATCACAACTTAATTTTTATGTGATTTCGACAAAAGTTGATTTATTGTAATCACAAATTAATTTTCACGTGATAGACAAAAAAGTTGATTTATTCTGATCACAACTTAATTATAATGCGATTTCGACAAAAGTTGATTCATTCTGATCACAACTTAATTTTAATGCGATTTCAACAAAAGTTGATTCATTCTGATCACAACTTAATTTTAATGCGATTTCGACAAAAGTTGATTCATTGGGAACACAACTTAATTTTAATACGATTTCGACAAAAGTTGATTCATTGGGATCACAACTTAATTTTAATGCGATTTCGACAAAAGTTGATTCATTGGGATCACAACTTAATTTTAATGCGATTTCGACAAAAGCTGATTTATTCTGATCACAACTTAATTTTTATGTGATTTCGACAAAAGTTGATTTATTCTGATCACAACTTAAGTTTCACGTGATTTCAACAAAAGTTTTATTGTGATCATGATTTCGACATAAGTTGTTATCTTAAGTCATTATCACAAGAAAATTTCTTGTCAAAATCACATGAAAATTAAGTCATGATCACAAGAAAAACAACTTTTGTCAAAATCACGTAGAAATTCACACTATTTCGACAAAAGTAGTTTTATTGTAATCACAACTTAATTTTCACGTGATATCGACAAAAGTTTATTTTTTGGGATCACAACTTAAATTGAATGCAATTTCGACAAAAGTTGATTTATTGTAATCACAAATTTATTTTCACATTATATCGACAAAAGTTGATTAATTGGCATCACAACTTAATTTTAATGCGATTTCGACAAAAGTTGATTAATTGGCATCACAACTTAATTTTAATACGATTTTGACAAAAGTTGGTTCATTGGGATCACAACTTAATTTTAATGCGATTTCGACAAAAGTTGATTCATTGGGATCACAACTTAATTTTAATGCGATTTCGACAAAAGCTGATTTATTCTGATCACAACTTAATTTTTATGTGATTTCGACAAAAGTTGATTTATTGGGAACACAACTTAATTTTAATACGATTTCGACAAAAGTTGATTCATTGGGATCACAACTTAATTTTAATGCGATTTCGACAAAAGTTGATTCATTGGGATCACAACTTAATTTTAATGCGATTTCGACAAAAGCTGATTTATTCTGATCACAACTTATTTTTTATGTGATTTCGACAAAAGTTGATTTATTCTGATCACAACTTAATTTTTATGTGATTTCGACAAAAGTTGATTTATTGTAATCACAAATTAATTTTCACGTGATAGACAAAAAAGTTGATTTATTCTGATCACAACTTAATTATAATGCGATTTCGACAAAAGTTGATTCATTCTGATCACAACTTAATTTTAATGCGATTTCAACAAAAGTTGATTCATTCTGATCACAACTTAATTTTAATGCGATTTCGACAAAAGTTGATTCATTGGGATCACAACTTAATTTGAATGCGATTTCGACAAAAGCTGATTTATTCTGATCACAACTTAATTTTTATGTGATTTCGACAAAAGTTGATTTATTGTAATCACAAATTAATTTTCACGTGATATCGACAAAAGTTGATTTATTCTGATCACAACTTAATTATAATGCGATTTCGACAAAAGTTGATTCATTCTGATCACAACTTAATTTTAATGCGATTTCAACAAAAGTTGATTTATTGCGATCACAACTTAATTTTAATGCGATTTCGACAAAAGTTGATATTGGGATCACAACTTAATTTTAATGTGATTTTGACAAAAGTTGATTCATTCTGATCACAACTTAATTATAATGCGATTTCGACAAAAGTTGATTCATTCTGATCACAACTTAATTATAATGCGATTTCGACAAAAGTTGATTCATTCTGATCACAACTTAATTTTAATGCGATTTCGACAAAAGTTGATATTGGGATCACAACTTAATTTTAATGTGATTTTGACAAAAGTTGATATATTGGGATCACAACTTAATTTTAATGCGATTTTGACAAGTTGATTTATTGTAATCACAACTTAAATTTCACGTGATATCGACAAAAGTTGATTTATTGTGATCACAAATTAATATTAATGCGATTTCGACATAAGTTGAATTATTGTGATCATGACTTAATTTTAATGCGATTTCGACAAAAGTTGATTTATTGTGATCACAATCAATCGAAAAGTCCTGATCACTAAATACACCTTTTGTCGAAATCATGCAAAATTTCCTGATGCGAGAACTGTTATTGTCGAGATCTTAAGTAAACAACTTTTATGTCAAGATCACATGAAAATTAACTTGTAATCACAAGAAAACAAGAAAGAGAAATATAATGGCGCATGGTCTCTCATGACTTCTGTAGTTTTGAGTCATTGGTGTCAGTTTTTACAGAGGGGCTTTTAGTAATCTCTTTTTATCACTATACGTCAATTAGAAAATACTGTGAGCAGCCACAAATAAATATTTCAATAAAACGGAAACGTTGAAAGTATTTGGGTGCATTTTTTTAAGGGAAATTTTGATTCAGTGCAGAAAAAAGAAACTCATTTTGATAAAATATTTGTTTGTTTCTTCCAAAATCTTATAAAACGCATAAAAAATAACCCATTTTTTGCCTGCAGTGTCTGGCCTTAAACATGATGTTTAAATCAATCTAAATTCTCTTCACACTTGAATGTTTTGCTCATGGTCACGTTGTTCATCTCAGGAAGCTGACGTTTATGTTCATGTTCATACGACCTTTAGGAAGATGTTATTTTCTTGGATATGCAGATGATGATTTGACCTCTTTGCATGATAAAGTGTGTTTAAGTTGTATTAAACCCTGCACAGATCCTTCCCGTGGCCTATATCCGATGATATTTAATAAGTGTGTGTGTTATAAGTGTGAATATTGTTCTTCAGACCTCAACTTGATTCCAAAGTACAGCATTCGTGTGCACAAGCTGATGTTGATGTGTGACGTCTTATTTATAAACCGTGTTCAAGATGTAACTTTTTATTCCTGACGACCCGACTCATTTTATAGAGTTCATTCCTAATGTTGAAGATTAATAAATTAGTGACTGAATATTAATGTGCCGCGTTTGGTTGTTTTCTTTGGAGGTTTGAATTGTTAACATAAAATATTGTTGAGTTTAGTAAAATATACAACCCCTGGCAATAAGTATGGAATCACCACTCTTGAAAGGTGTTTAATTGTGTAGAAAAACAAACAAGCACATATATGCCACAAAGCTATTTCCATTCAACAATTCAACCTTCGTATGAAACGCTTAGATAAAAAGAAAAGAAAGAAAAAGAAAAGAAAGAACACTCTAGTCAATCACATCTGTTTTTTACACATTCATTCATTCATTTTCTTTTCGCCTTAGTCCCTTTATTAATCAGGACGCCACAGCGGAATGAACCACCAACTTATCCAGCATATGTTTTACGCAGCAGATGCCCTTCTAGCCGCAACCCAGCACTGGGAAACACCCATACATTCACACTCATACACTACAGCCAATTTAGCTTATTCAGTTCACCTATAGCGCATGTCGTTGGACTGTGGGGGAAACCGGAGCACCCGGAGGAAATCCACGCGAATGCAGGGAGAACATGCAAACTCCACACAGAAACGCCAACTGGCCCAGCAGAGACTCGAACCAGCAACTTTCTTGCTGTGAGGTGACAGTGCTAACCACTGAGCCACCATGTCACCCTGTATAAAATATTTGTGTGTGTATATATATATATATATATATATACACAAAGTTTATATATTTTTGTATTTAAAGTACAATAAGTGTATAAATATAAACAGTACACAGTTAGTTGAAGTCAGAATTATTAGCCCTCTTTAAAATGTTTTTTTTTTTCTTTTTAAATATTCCCCAAATGATGTTTAACAGAGCAAGGAAATTTTCACAGTATGTCTGATAATATTTTTTCTTCTGGAGGAAGTCTTTGTTTTATTTCGACTAGAATAAAAGCAGTTTTTAATTTTTTAAAAGCCATTTTAAGGTCAAAATTATTAGCCCCTTTAAGCTAATTTTTTTTTTGATAGTCTACAGAACAAACCATCATTATACAATAACTTGCCTAATTACCCTAACCTTCCTAGTTAACCTTATTAAGCCTTTAAAATGTCACTTTAAGCTGTATAGAAGTGTCTTGAAAAATATCTAGTCAAATATTATTTACTGTCATCATGACAAAGATCAAATAAATCAGTTATTAGAGATGAGTCATTAAAACTATTATGTTTAGAAATGTGTTGAAACAATCTTCTCTCTGTTAAACAGAAATTGGGGAAAAAATAAACAGGGGGGCTAATAATTCTGACTTGAACTGTATATATTATACAAATTATAGGTGGGCATAGATTAATTTTTTTAATCTAGATTAATCTCAAAATTAATCTAGATTAAAACGGCTCATTTGAATTCTGCCGAAGACATTCAGAGTATGTGTGCTACCCAAATTATACGTCTTTGAGAACGGGTTTCTCAAGCCGGGTGTCGCATTAAACCAGGGGCTCATCTCCTGTTTCCAAAGTGCATCACAAACTGCTTGAGAAACTGTTCTACTATGATAATTGGTGATGAAAATAAATGATGTTCAATAAGATGTACTTGTGTTTACTAACTGTTTATTCAGTTAAACGTGAATGTTGAACTGTCGGCCTACATAAGCTCTAAATAGCAATTTTTGATTAATCCGACAAAAGTCAAAACTGAACTAAACAGAAATGGAATTAGTTTTTTCTGAATGCTTAAACTGTAACCGAGAATTTTATAGCACAATTTATAAAATGATTAATTCTTATAGCAAAACCACTCACTGAGTTTGCAAAATTAAAAGCACAAACACTGCTTTGCACTAAGTTTGCAATTTTGTAACACACACTTTGCAAAATTGTACTGCACAGCACTATTTTTGCAGAACTGTAAACACAACTTACTGCTTTACACTGAATTTCCAAATGATCAACACACTCATAGCAAAGCTATACACATGTATGGTTATTATTTACACTATTTTGCCAACTGTCTGGCACACGGTCACATGTGAAAACTAATTAAGATCATTAGTTCACTTTGCAATCAGATACTTTCCCCGGTGCCTTGGACTAGAGGACATTGCATGTGCTGTAGATTAAATTTTGTGGCCGGACCCAGAGAGACGACACGGTGTAGTCTGATAATATAAAGCCATAAAATTACACAAAAAATAAACCATACAAACATACAAATAAACAACAAAATAAATATATATATATATAATAACTTACAGTAACAAAAAAGAACAACATACCGTGCAGACATCAAATAAAACTCTGTAAGGGGTTAAATACAGTAAAACCATATTCTTGAAACAAATCGTACAATGGTTTAGCCTTCTCACTCTCTTCTACATACAGTAGGTGGCAAACTCCTTTTTAAAGACGATCAGTTGTGGAGCTGTTTTCAAAGCAAAAGCCAGATGTAGTGTTTATTCATTCCATCAGTGTGTAGTTCATACCTGTCAACATTTGGATGTGAAAATAAGGGATAACCCCCCCCCAAAAAAAAAAAAAAAAAAAAAAACTAATAAAAATAAATATGTTAATCTGGAGCTGTTTCATGGATATAACAACTAGTATACATTAGAAAAACCTGCAAATAAATTAGCAAACAGTTCAGCTCATTTTAACTATTAGCTATTATAAAGAAATAGAATCAAGTTATCAAATCTCAACTTTTCTTTAATGTATAATTTAAACATTCTGATTAAAGAGCAGCGATTTTTTTATTTTTATTTTTTGGTTTGATTACATCAAACAACAGAGCTGTCACTTTAAAACTGCACAGATCTATATTGAAAGCATTTGACTGTTTTCCTAACTGTTTATGCTCATTTAGGACAAAATTTGTTGTGTTTAAAAGAAAACCCAACAAGATCGACAGGTCTAGATGATGTTGTTATTATTATTATATTATTCATTCATTTATTTTATTTTCGGCTTAGTCCCTTAATTAATCTTGGGTCGCCACAGCGGAATAAACCGCCATTATTATTATTATTATTATTATTATTATTATGTGTTTATGTCTGTTCAAGCACGCACCCAAAACCCAGTGTCCACTTGAGTTCAGCATCAAATCCCGTACGTACAGAATCCGCTTGGGAAACAGCGTCTATTATCACTATGGAGCGCATCAGCTGACAGTCATGCATCTTTATATGAACTGACTGTTTTGAGGATTGCATAGGGGCAATGGCGCCTGTAATGAAAATGAAATGAATCGCGCTGTTTTTATGTTTATTCCAAAGTGTTTCTATGCCTAAATAAAATAAAAGCACAAAACCGAGTCATATTTAAGAGCAAGGGCGGCCCCTGGTGGTTCGGTGGTATGGGTTGCATATGGGGAGGATCGGCTCTTCTCAGAAAGAGCAAAAATACGGGAGAAATACGGGAAAATACCTTTACGGGATGACAGCGGGATAGAACTGTAAAATACGGGAGAATCCCGGGAAAAACGGGAGGGTTGACAGGTATGGTGTAGTTGCCCCATTGTGTGCTTATTAATGTAATGGCTTGTGTTAAATGTTTGATACAAAAATACCATTTTACGAAGGTTTGAAGAGTTTAGCAAGGTTTATTAGCTTTTGCAAGAGAACTAAAATGTTTTGCAGATTTGGTGAAGGGTTTTCTTATTGGTGTGTAGAGTTTTGCAAAAATAGCCAATAGTTACAAAAAATGTGCTTAAGCTATCAGAAAAAAACTGTAAGACATGTGGAGTATGCAGATATTAGTGGCATTATAGAAGTAAACAGTAAACACTGCGGTCTTTAGGACCTTTCGCCATGTTTTCCGACAAGATCCACACGCGGTTGTCAGTAAAGGACCGAGCACACACACACACACACACGTCGCGAAATGCGGAAGTTTTTTTCTTACCATTTGGCGTGCATTATTAAATTTCATGACACTCTCACCAGTCCTTACTCCTTATTTTCGTCTAGTACCCCAGTTTGTCACGATGGCATGAATGAAATGATCTTGAGTTAGAAACTACCGAACTGCAGTTAGAGTCAGGCATCCTGCTGATTTGATTTAAAAGGGCACTCGTTTGTCAGACGGTTCACCGGTCAGGTATACATCCGCGCTAATATATCAAGGTGAAAGTCATCATAGCTTGCATAAAATAGACCCACGTTGAGAGTAGATTAACGGCGATATTTTTTTTTATCGCGCGATAAGAGTCTCGCGTTAACGCAGTACATTAACGCCGATAACGGCCCAGCACTAATACAAATACAAACTTTTATCTTCGATTTGACGAATCGACTTCATTAATTTAATAATTTAATGTAATCATTCAATTACAGAGGTTTTCTTGCATTTCTTTTTCTAAAAAAAACCCATCTGATTGATTCATGCATGATTTCATAATTTTCTTTGAAATTTTTTCATTGAATCTAACATGAGCTCAATGTAACGGTCAATACATTTTTTTAAATGTGACCCATGTTAAGATTTATTTTGAAAAGAAATCTGCACACACTTCTCAATCGTCCACAGTCAACACAAGACATCAGAAAGTTCCATAAAGGTGTTTTATTGAAGCATAAACGCTTATCTTCAGGTCTTTATGAGTTTCCAGCAATGAGGCGATCTCACTTTCTAGATCATTCCAGGGTTACGTGTTGGAGAACATTTATGGTTAAATAGATCTTTATAAGATAAAACAGTTGCACTAACTGCTTTTAAAAATAAAAAGAGGAAACATAAATATGACATAAACATTATGTACATTAACATATGGAGGGGCTGCCTTTCTGAACATCCTTCAGTCTGTGCACTTACATGATCACTCGCTGTACTTCACCACGGTTTTCAGAACAAACTTATTCATCCTCCTTCTTTAAATATTTCACAAGTGCTTTTAGCAGAGCGAGGACATTTCTCACAGTATTTTCTATCCTGTTTTTTTCTTCTGAAGAAAGTTTGTTTTAGTTTGACTGAAATATAAGCGGTTTAATTTTTTTAGGGTTAATATTATTAGCCCCCTTAGGAAATCTCTCTAATTCTTCGATTAACTACAGCACAAACCAATGTTGTCCAATGACTTGCCTAATTACCAAAACTGCTTAACCTTTTAAATGTCCATTTAAGCTGAATGTAATGTGTATTTATATAGCACATCTATCCTGTATGCACCCAAAGAGCTGCACAGTCAGGGGGGTGGGGTGGGGGGGGGGTGTCTCTCCACACCACCACCAGTGTGCAGCATCGACTTGGATGATGCGACTGCAGCCACAGGACAGTGGTGCCAGTGCGCTCACCACACACCAGGTATAGGTGGAGAGAGTGATAGAGCCAATTCTTGATGATTGGGAGGCCATGATGGGTAAGATGGAGGGAATTTGGTCAGGACACCGGGGTTACACCCCTACTCTTTACGAGAAGTGCCATGGGCTTTTTAATGACTACAGAGAGTCAGGACCTCGGTTTAACGTCTCATCTGAAAGACGGCGCTCACTGACAATATGACGTCCCTTTCACTATACTGGGGCATTAGGACTCTAGGACTAGGCCTCTCTAACACCACTGCCACAACCTAGTTGTCCCATGTGGTCTCCCATCCAGGTACTGACCAGGCTCAGCCCTGCTTAGCTTCAGTGAGTAACCTGTCTTGGGCTGCAGAGTCAAATGGCTGTGACTGTGAATACTAGTATCTTGCTAAATATCTAGTCAAATATTATGTCCTGTCATCATGGCAAAGATAAAAGAAATCAGTTATGAGTTATTAAATGTGTTGAAAAAAACAGCACTTTGGAAATCCTACAAAAAATAAATATTTGCCTTCAACTGTAGAGATGAAGAACTGTGCTAAAGGAGAAAAGCTTTGTTTCTATGGAATGCTACACTGAACACATCAATACTGTTTGCCTGTCCACAAATAATTCACGTGCTGTGGTCTTCATCGCTCTGTCAGATGTTGAATTAGCCACTCGTCCGAGTCCATGTGTGTTTAGCATCTACGCAGCGGCTTCGAGTCTGTTTCTGGACACCATCATGGCCCGTTTGAGCTGCTCAAACGATACGAACATCACCACGTTCCAGGAGCCCAACCGCAGGAATGACGGGACAAAACTGAAGGAGAGAAAACACAACAGAAATGCATTTAGAATCGTTAGAGATGAAAACATCCTGGTAAATTGCTCATTCAAAAGTACAGTAGGTGTTTGATTGAGTTTTTTCTTCAGTAGGAGATTAAACGTTCAGTTGAGGTCAGAATGATTCGCCTTCCTGTGAATTCTTTTTCAAATATTTGAAGAAGCACAGAATTTTTCACAGTATTTCCTATAATATTTTTTCTTCTGGAGAAAGTCTTGTTTATTTCGGCTAGAATAAAAGCAGTTTTGATTTTTTTTAAGATTAATATTATTAGCCGCCTTTTTATTAGCAATTGTTGTTTTCAATTGTCTACAGAACAAACCATCATTATACAATGACTTGCCTAATTACTCTAACTTGCCTAATTAACTTGGTTAAGCCTTTAAATGTCACTTTAAGCTGAATACTAGTATCTTGACAAATCTCTAGTCCAATATTATGTTCTGTCATTGACAATGAAAAAAGAAATCAGTTATTAGAAAGGAGTTATTAAAACTATTATGTTTAGAAATGTGCTAAAACTCACTTCATAAATGCACATAAATACATGCACTGTGTTTTTTATTACATTTCTTTTATTAATTTGAGATATAGACTGATTTTAAGAATGTGCCTGGTGCAAATGTAAAGGGGGGTTTAAATCAGAAGTCTAATTGTTTCATTAAATGGAGTTAATAACTAATGAAATTCAGTTGTATTTTTTTTTTACTTAACATAATCTGTCTTTTTCTCACTGCTGATCCATTAACCCATGTTCACTAATGAGACTTTACTGTGAAGGGTGACCTGTTGTACTTTATAATCTTTTTGCAGTTTCATTTGGTTGAAATTTGTTTACTCTAAACAAATGACAGCTAAAGTCAGAATTATTAGCCACCTGTTAAATTTTAATTCTTGTATATTTTTTCCCCAATTTCTGTTTAATGGAGAGCAGATTTCTTCAACACATTTCTAAACATAATAGATTTAAGAACTCATTTCTAATAACTGAATTCTTTTTTTATTGTCGATGACAAAACAATATTTGACTAGATATTTTTCAAGATACTGGTATTTAGCTTAAAGTGACATTTAAAGGCTTAACTAGGTTAATAAGCCAAGTCATTGTAAAACAATGGTTTGATCTGTAGACAATCTGGGAAAAAATATAGCTTAAAGTGGCTAATAATTTTGACCTGAAACTTTGACCTTATAATTAAAAACTAACCCAGTGGCGCAGTAGGTAGTGCTGTTGCCTCACAGCAAGAACGTCGCTGGGTCGCAGGTTCGAACCTCGGCTGGGCTGGGTCAGTTGGCGTTTCTGTGTGGAGTTTGCATGTTCTCCCTGGGTTCGCGTGGGTTTCCTCCGGGTGCTCCGGTTTCCCCCACAGTCCAAAGACATGCAGTACAGGTGAATTGGGTAAGCTAAATTGTCCATAGTGTATGAGTGTGAATGAGTGTGTGGAAGTTCCCAGAGATGGGTTGCGGCTGGAAGGGCATCCGCTGCGTAAAATCGTGCTGGATAAGTTGGCGGTTCATTCCGCTGTGGCGACCCCGCAAGGGACAAAGCCGACAAGAAAATGAATGAATGAATTAAAAACTGTTTTTATTCTAGCCGAAATGAAATAAATAAGAGGAAAAAATATTATAGGAAATACTGTGAAAAATTCCTTGCTCTGATAAACATAATTTGGGAAATATTTGAAAAATAAAAAAAAGGACTCAGTTTAATAAATTTGACTTCAACTGTATATACATACAGTATTTGGGAAATATTTCCCAAATGATGTTTAACAGAGCAAGGAAATTCACACAGTATGTCTGATAATATTTTTTCTTATTTGTTTTATTTCGGCTAGAAGTAAAAGCAGTTTTTAATTTTTTAAAAACCATTTTAGGGGCAAAATTATTAGCCCCTTTAAACTATCTTTTTTCCGATTGTCTACAGAACAAACCATCATTATACAATAACTTGCCTAATTACCCTAACCTGCCTAGTTAACCTAATTAACCTAGTTAAGCCTTTAAATGTCACTTTAAGCTGTATAGAAGTGTCTTGAAAAATATCTAGTCAAATATTATTTACTGTCATCATGGCAAAGATAAAATAAATCAGTTATTAGAGATGAGTTATTAAAACTATTATGTTTAGAAATGTGTTTAAACAATATTCTCTCTGATAAACAGAAATTGAGGAAAAAAATAAACAGTAGGGCTAATAATTCAGGGGGGCTAGTAAAAATTCTGACTTCAACTGTATATACAGGGGGGCTACAGTTTTTGGTGCTTATCTCAATATTGCGATGAAAGCTTCAGCAATTAATATCAACAAAAAAAAAAAATCGGTCAACTCATAATAGTTGGTATCAGGGGCGATTTTAGGATTTTCATTTTAGAGGGGCTCAGCTCCTTATAAGGTAAAAAATTATATATATATATATAAAGCCTAATATTACATTTATAAGTACTAATTTCATAGTAATACACTTAAAAATGTTTGTTTAATATGGGTTGTATACTAGTATTCCACTGTATTACATAGACAGGCATAGCCATCTGAGTTCTGAATAAGCCAAATAGGCTCAACGCCACTGTTTACTGCAGTAAAAACCACTTTCTATTTTCAAGTGCATTTTTTGTTTCCATTAAATAAATAAACTGCCACTTTTCTAATTAAATGACATATAAGTATATATTTTTAAACTTGCAGGCTAATTCACATATTTCACGATCTGAATGATAATAATAAATATATTTATAAGTATTATATAAGTATTTTTTTAAATACTAGACAACACTTGATGTTTCAGTCTCTGTCAGTGACTCTGACAGTTATAACGAGTACATTCTCTAAGTGGTTCTGTCACTGTGTTTAATCCTTCCTGTGCAAGACTGTATGGTATAGTTAATGCCACACGAGCTGTAAAGTGTTTATTATTGTTAGTCCATTTTGAAATAAAAATAGCGAAATGTTCGTTAAGAGTTTTTCGCTGGAGGAAACAGCTGTGCTGATGAGGTGAACGCCGAGAAAACCCGACTGCTCCTCCGTGACATTGGGATACAGGTGATACAAGATTAGCTATATTAAAGAACTGCAAATAAGCAGATATTATAACAATTTAACAATAAACACACACCACACCTTGTTCTCTTGCTGTCCACGGCTATGGTTTGCTGATCAAATGAAAAACAAAACACGGGGAGCAGCCGAATTCTGCCGCCGTTTTCTTATCAAATTTAAAGGGGACTGAGGCAATAATTTAGTGTAGTTTATGAGCTTATAGCAAAAGTTTTAGGGGGGTAAGTAGAAATATACGGGGGCTACAGCCCCCCTAAAATAGGCCTAGCAACGCCCATGGTTGGTATAAATGCTCGCTCACCCTTTGTAGAAGGCTGTGGGTCCCTCTTTAGTGAGCATGGTCCAGGCGCAGTTGGTGGAGCCGCTGTACTGTCCCGGTGGAGAGTTCATGTACCGTGTTTTTACCACATCCACAGGAGACGCGATCACCGTGGTGATGAAGCCCGCGCCGAACGCAGACACAAAGTGACACGGCAGATTGTCTGCATGCAGAAACAGGACAAAACATTACTATTTCAATCAGTTATAGCGATAGTTCACCTAAAATTCCTCACTATTTATTGCTCTCCCTCAAGTTATAAATCTCTATGAGTTTCTTTATTCTGTACAACAAAACAAGATAGTTTGAAGAATGTTGGAAACCATGTACCCATTGACTTCCATAGTAGGAAAAACAAATACTGTCAATCATGGAAGACTTCAAGGACAACACATACACTTAATACACTGCATTGAATACGTACACACAGACATCACCTATAAGTAGGGCCAGACGGAATCAGCGGACGGTTTTTGCAATTTCTGCAGAGAATTTTGGTAAAAATCTGCGGATTTCTGCGGAATTATTTTGGGAGTCTCATAACTAGGCCCACACGGAATCTGCGCGCGCAGAATTTCGCAGATTTTCCGCAGATTTCCGCAGATTTTTAGCCCATCATTAATTCTGTTTATTTACTTACAGTTAACCATTTACTGTTAATCTAATTGGATTTGCATTGTAAACATTAAATAAAAGTTAAAAAGATATTATTTTTTAAATCACATTTTAAGGTTTTAGTTATGATACTCCTAAAATAATTCCGCAGATTTTTACCAAAATTCTCAGCAGAAATAGCAAAAAACGTCCGCAGATTCCGTCTGGCCCTACTAAACCTTAATATGTGAAATATGTGTAATTTAAAAACTGAATAAATTCAGATTTACACACATTTACTCAAGTAAATAAACAGAATTAATGATGGGCTAAAAATCTGCGGAAATCTGCGGAAAATCTGCGTAATTCTACGCGCACAGATTCCGTGTGGGCCTACTATAGGCTATTAAACTGCAGGTTATCTATGTTTATTTATAATAACTTAACATTCATTCATATTCCTTCGGCTTAGTCCCTGATTATCAGAGGTCTCCACAGTGGAATGAACCACCAACTATTCTGGTATATGTTTTACGCAGCGGATGCCGTTGCAGCCACAACCCAGCACTGGGAAACACCCATACACACCCACATTCACACACACACACTCATACACTACGGCCAATGTAGTATATTCAATTCACCTATAGCGCATGTGTTTGGACTGTGAGGGAAACCGGAACACCTGGAGGAAACCCACACCAACATGGGGAGAACATGCAGACTCCAGACAAAAATGCCAACTGAACCAGCCGGGACTCAAACCAGCGACCTTCTTGCTGCTAACCACTGAGCCACCATGCCACCCATATTAATAATTAATTTAGTTATTTTTCTTGCTCAATTAACAGCCAATGAGAACAATCATAAAGTGAATAATATGGC